>JAKSZT010053895.1:1055028-1296686 GCA_026826555.1 Tolypeutes matacus
TGTATGTATTGTGAGAATTTTGATTTTTACCCATAATAAAAAAAAATTAAAAAAAAAAAAATCAAAAAAAAAAAAATTCTTGGTTGGCAGTTTTTCTCTTGTAGTATCTTAAATATATCATCCCACTGCCTTCTTGCCTCCATGGTTTCTGATGAGAAATCGTCACTTAATCTTATTGGGTATCCCTTATAGGTTATGCATTGCTTTTCTCTTGCTGCTCTCAGAATTATCTCATTGTCTTTGGCATTTGACTTTCTGATTAGTATGTGTTTCGGAGTTGGTATATTCAGATTTATTCAGATGGGAGTACATTGTGCTTCTTGGACACAGATCTCTATGTTCTTCAGTAGGGTTTGGAAATTTTCCACAATTATTTCTTCAAATATTCCTTCTGCCATGTTTCCCTTATCTTCTCCTTCTGGGACACCCATGACAAGTATGTTTGCATGTCTCTTGCTGTCATTTAGTTACCTGAGACATTTACATTTTTTTCTCCATTCTTTTCTTCATCTGTTCTTTTGTATGTTTGCTTTCAGAGGCCGTGTCTTTAAGTTCACCAATCCTTTCGTCTGCTTCCTCAAATCTGCTATTATATGCCTCCAGTGCACTTTTAATTTCATTTATTGCACCATTCATTCCCAAAAGATCTGCTATTTTTCTATGTATGCTGTCAAATTCTTCTTTGTGCTCCCCCAGTGTCTTCTTAATATCTTTAATCTCTTTAGCCAGCTCACTGAATTTATTAAGGAGATTTGTTTGCACATCTAGGATTAGTTGTCTCAACTCCCTTATGTCATCTGCAAGCTTATGTTGTTCCTTTAAATGGGCCACATTTTCCTGTTTCTTCATATGGATCATAATTTTTTGTTGGTGTTTTCACATCTGGCTTGCTAGATGTATTTACTTGGGGTGCAGTTTCTCCCTTTAGCTTATGGCTTTCTTGTCTTTTCTCCCTTGTTCATTGTGTAGTAGGAGATGAGGATGTAGTTGGTGCTGTAAGCTATGATGGCTGAATCTGCTCATCTTGACCCAGGAACTGATTGTTTCTCCCACCTTTCTCCTCTGTCAAGGGTAGGGACAGAGCTGCAGCCAAGTATAATAATCCACGTTGGGCAGGACAAGACTGTCTGTAGTTGCCTGGAGAGACTGATGAAGCTTCACACCCTTTCCTCCCCTACCTTGGGCAGGGATGGAGTTATCGTTATGAGTAGCTATCTATGCTGTGTGGGTCCAAAATGATCACAGTTGCCCAGGTAGACTAACATAGCACCAGTCCTCCCCTCCTTGCCAGGGTTGGGGATGAACCCTCTGGAGTGGCCAATAATCTAATCCATTTGGGGCAAATATGCTTGAGTTGCCCTAAGAGGCTGAGGAAGTACTGTACCTCCTGCCCTTTATGAGGTGGGAACAGAATCACCAATGCCCAACAGTTCAGTCCCTGTAGGCTGAAAGTACCCCCCATTGTTTGGAAAGGCTGAGGAATCACCACCCTCTTCCTATCCTATTGGGTAGTGGTGGTGATTCTACAGTTGCCCAACAGTTCAATCCCTTTAGGCCAAAAGAACCCATTGATGTCCGAAGAGGCTGTGGAGATACCAGACCCTTCTTATTCTATTGGGGATGGGGGTGGATCCATAAGCATCCAACAGTCCAGTCCAAAAGTGCCTGCCATTGCCTGGAAAGGATGTGGAAACACCAGCCCCTTCTTTTCCTATTGGGGGGTGAGGGCAGATCCACAAGGAACCATCAGTCCAGGCTGTAGTTACCTGCAGATACCCAGAGAGTCTGGGCAAATACAGTACATCTCTTGTCCTATTGGGGATGAGGATGGAGCCACACATGCCCAATGGTAGGGTTTGTGCAGGCCAAAAGTGCCTGCAGTTGTCCTGAGAGGCTGAGGGAACATCAGGCCCCTCCTATCCTACAAGGGGACAGAGGTGGAGATGGACTTGAAGGCACTCAACAAACCAGTTTGTCTGGGCTGAAAACACCTGCAATTGCCCGGAGAGGCTAAGGATACCCAGCTCCTCTCCTATCTTATTAGGGTGAGGGTATGCAGCCCTAGGTGTCTGAATATTCAGTTTGTACTGGCAGAGAGCACATGAAGTTGCCTGGAGAACCTGGTGCAGTTCCCATCAGCTTCCTCTCTGCTGGAGGTGGAGCTGGAGCCTAGGCTAGGGCTGCAGTTTGATGTTGGTGGATAGACGCCAGTCCCTAACTTCATTTGATTTTCAGTCAACCAGGCTTCCTCTCATGTCAGGAACGGAGTCAAAATGGCGGCTAACGGACTCTTTCCAACTTGGATAGGCTCAAACCCTAGCTGTTTCTAGGATTACACTTTAGCCCGCAGAGTCCACTAATCAGTAGCTGAAGTCAGTGGACAACTGTCTCTTCCTCCACCATTTTGGTAAATGGAGCTTCCAACTCCAGCCATGGAATAGCTCCTGAGGTTGCTTGTGCTGCTAGAGTAGGATGGGCACTGGCCTCTGTGGTGTGACCTTCAGTTTCCCAGAGAGGTGATACAGGACCCCCAGCTTCCTCCCTGCCAGGGGCAGGCCTGAGGTTTAAGCTGGAGCTGCAATCCCATCTGGGTGGAAAGAAGCCAGTCTCTATTGTCACTGTGATTTTGAACCAACCCGATTCCCCTCATGCCAGGGGCAGCTACCAACCTCCCTCTGACTTGGACAGGTTCAAAGTTTAGCTATTCCTAGGATTATACTTTAGCCTGCTGAATTTACTAATCAGTAGCAGAAGTCAGTGCCACATCATGCCTTTCTCTCCCATTTTTTTGGAAAATATAGCTTCCAATTCCAGCCATGGAATAGCTCCCAAGGTGGCTTGCACCAAGGTCACTGACCTCCATGGTTTGGAGGGCTCTACTCAGGTTTCCTCTCTGCAGATGGGCAGTGTCTTCCTTCCATTCTTTCAAGGATGTTGCAGGGTATTCCTCTAGTCTCCTGGGACCCCCAAACAGGTGCTTTAGATAGCTCTTGGTTTTACTAACTGCCTTGTAGCACTAGCTGACTCCAGGAGCTCATTACTCTGCTGCCATCTTGGCTTTCCTCCTTGCCATAAGATTTTAAGAGTGCTTTTTTTTTTTAACACTTTTACTATGATAGTGTATGTTTTTTCTCTTTCTTACTTTTTTTTTAATTTGCTTGCTTTGTGTTATCAGGAATTTTTATATCCATGATATATTGTTGCTATTGTCACATCAAATAGTTTTTCTCCTATTTATTCTTCTCTTTATGAGACTGCAGGTACCTATTTCTTAATCATGTCTTTGTGCCCAAAATCTCTTGAATCTTTTGTTCTGCTTTGTTTCTCATTCTGTTCTTGTTTTATTTCTATATGGATAATTTCTGTTCACTTATATTCACAGTCTCACAACTGTAATGGATCACCTAAGAATACCAAAGTTATGGAGGAGCTCATTCCTATCTCCTGCCCTATTCCAGTCTTTCTTTTGAGCAAGTGGTACATCATTTCCACATGAGCAGGATGATGCAAAAGGAACAAAACTTTCATGACTGCCAAATGAAGGTTCTATTAGCAAATGAACTGTCTAGCTGTAAAGACTCAGTATATCCCTCATGCATGGCATCCTTCATTTGAATATTAACAAATATAGTAGTATCTGGGAGTGAATATATAATTGGTTATGATCAAAATTTGCTGACATTAGTAAACTGAATCAGTTTTAAATAATTCCCATGATTTTCAACCTCATTTGTGTTTATAAATATGGAATCTAGATTAGTATTGCCTGTGGTTGATTTCACAGCTAACTCTGTGACTGATAGCAATTTAGTAGGATTCTTTAAGCCTTGGTTTCCACAATTGTAAAATAAGAATCATAAAGGGAACCTGATATAGTCATTTTGAGGAATAAATAATATACTACATATTCTGAAATATTACTATGGTGATGATTTCCTTCTACTCAACCAAAGGGTTTATCAAAAGTTTGAAATAATGGAACACAACTCAAAGTAAAAAGAGAGAAATACAGAAAAAGGTATAATTGACAAGAGTAAATTTATGACACAATTTATTTCACAGGTATATCTAAATATGAGGTGTCTGTTAAATACACCAATTGCTTTTTAAACCTATGTATATGGAAACAAATAGACAAACAAAAGTGAGTAAGTACATGTGCCCAACATTAATATTGATTTTCTTTGTGAAATTATTGTTTTGTTATTTTTCAGGTTTATTTAGTTAGTATTTATTAGTATATATTGATAATTTTAAATTATATTTAAATTTAATCTAAAGAAAGGTTTATTAATTAGTATTACAGTTACAAGTATGTATCATCAAGTACATTGAAAAATAAGGGGAAATAGTTTTATGTTTTGTTATACACAGTTTTTTTTTTCTATAGGCAATATGGAAAATCTCTCTATAAAATAACAAATATTATATTCATGACAATTTGATTAATATGAATATAATTAATATAAGTTAAAATATAAGCATCTTTTACTTTATAGTAGCTTTCTGAAGAGAATTTCCAACCTCCAATGCAGACCCAAAAATCCATTGATTTAGAAACCGACTCAGGCACAGATTGTTAAGGCAGTCAGATTTTCTGCATTGCTCAGCCAGTCTGCACTTCTAATTCCTTTGCCCCCACTCTGACCCTGATGTTCTTCTTGAAATATTCTCTTTTCTTCCTCAAACTATGTCTTATGCCTTTGTACCCTATTAATATGCTCAAAGAGCAAAATATCTTTCCATTCAAATGATCATTTTATGAAATCATTGTTTTGATATTTCCTTATATTATACTTTCTTGGTGAACCTTCTTTCTCAACTATCCTGTGTCGTCTGGATGCTACCCTTATGCTAGACCTAGATCTCTCAAAATCAAAGTCTGTCAGTTACTACTATGGCAACTCTGTCCATTCCAAACTTCTCACCTTCTAGAGACACAAGACCAACCACCTTATTCTATGTTTCATTCTCCGCTGATTTGGGCACTTGGTGATTCCAGTTCCTGTGGCTCATTCTTCTCAATAACAAACACAAAAAATAAGGTAAGTAGACCTACTAATGCAACTAAAAGACTATGCAAGGAAAATGTTTGAATTATTAAGATCTTTTGATGCTTTGCTCTGCTTCTATGATAATGAAAACTGAATTATCCTTCCTCCCCTTGATCTAGTAGATCTCTGAATTCCTAAATTGTATTTCTCCACCCAAAATTAGGAACGGTCATGAAATTCTCTAATATCAACTCATCAGATATCTTGCTATAATAAACTAGTTACCCATCACTCTCTGAAGTTGATTGGCTACAATTGAAAATATTTTCTCAAGGTCCTTTTCAAAGTTGCTTTCACTTCATTGTGAATGAGGGGATTCGCTAAGGGTGTAATCACACTGTACTGAACAGAGATCAACTCCAGTGGTAAACCTGAGGTTGGCATGAGATAGTGCAGAAAAGCTGAGCCATAAAATAGAAACACTACCATAAGGTGGGAGGAGCTGTTGGAGAAGGCCTTGCTTCTACCTGAGGAGGAGCTGATGCCCAGGATGGTGGAGGCAATGCGGGAATAGGAGTAGAAGATCAGAAAATTGGTTCCAATTCCACAGAGGAGACTTGAGCAAAGCAAGACAGTGAAACTGGGGAAGACATCAGAGAAAGATAGAGGGAAGAGAGAGGGCAGATCACAGCTATCGTGGAAGATGGTATAATCTCCACAGAAGTCCAAGTTCAAAGCTGGGAGGATGTTGAGTAGTGCATTAAAAAAGCCAGTCCCTTACAGAGCAGATTGTGCTTCACCTGACCATACAGCAGAGGATGACAGATGGCAATATAGTGGTCATAGGCCATCACTGCCAGCATGCAGACTTCAGTGGTCCCATTCACTAACATAAAGAAGACTTGAGCCAGGCAGCCCTTCACAGAGATGGTTTTCTTCTGAAACAACAGATTCTCCAGCAGCTTTGGCACTGTGACAGAAGAAAAGCAAATATCCTGGAAAGAGAGGTGACTCAGGAAGAAGTACACAAGCGTGTCGAGATAAGAATCTGCACTGGTCACCAGCAGCAGCATCAGATTCCCTGTAAGGGTCAGGAGGTAAATTTGCAAAAACAGCACAAAGAAGAGAGCCTGGATGTGTGGAGCAGCAGATAAACCCAGGAGGAAGAATTCATCTATGGTGCTATGGTTCCGCAAGGCCATTTAGAAAGGATTTTCTAGATACAAAATAGGAGCAAACCTGAAATCTCTTGGCCATTCTCATTTATCAGAGGATGGGGGTCTCATCCCAAGTAGTTTATATTTCACATCTCACTCTAAGTCTCTTTTGTATATTTCTTCCTGGGTTGATCAGTTGTTTCAATCCTTAACCCTGTATCAACCCTGCAAGCATATTTATTAATGGCTGATATTATGATCTGGATCATTATAAGTTAGTTTTTTTTTGTAACACAATCTGTGCTTAGCAATATTCCCTATGCATTATAGATAGTGGAATTCTTAGACGGGATGTTCCAAAACAGGTCTTTTCTCTTTCTTGGTCTTTTTTTCCATTCAAATCATTTCTAAGCTGTATACTACTAAGATATTTTTGTCTTCATTTAATTTAACTTCATACATGGTACTTGCACCTGCATCACCAGTATGCACTCTGGGACAAAACTGAAATATGTAGCCAAGCGCATATGTACACACATATGTATGTGTTTCCTTGATTTCCTGTGGTGGATGTTAAGATAGAAGAAATAATGAGTAAGCATAGTAAATCTATTTTTCAGAAGAAAAATTGAGAATTTGAGGAAATACAAACATCTAAATTGCCAATTCCAAGAGTCAAAATATGACTCCAATATGTAAGATTCTAAGACAAGAGAATTTCTACCAAAGAATGTCTTCCAATCAAGGTTTTTCAGCGAACGTTCTCTATCAGCTGTAAGATTTTTTTACACATTATGTTCTAGAGAGTGTTTATGCTGAGGCCAAACTATTATACTTGGCCCTAAGCATCATGGATATCCTTCTGTTTCTACATCTATTCAAGTTTCTGCTCTGTCTGGAATGCCTTTTCTTTCTATCTAACTCTTTTTAGTATTTTGACACTCATTTTAATTTTGATTTTTTTCATATATCTTCCTAGAACACTACTTTCTATAAAGTCACCATATATGCTATAGTAGAAAGAAATTAGTTATGGAGTTTTAAACACTTTTGTGTTTGGTCTGTAGAAAAACTATAGTGGAGAACATTCTATGAATGTAGTTCAAATGAGGAAACAAATGTATTTGGATAGCTTCCCAAATGTTTAAACAGTGTAATTTCAAATCTAATCTCCATGATTACAAATTATGTGTTCTTTCTGTCCTAATCCATTAACTCAATTTTTAACAGTTTCTTCATAATACCGATTTCCTCTATAAAACTATCTGATCCATCACCTCACAACAAATAAGTCTCTCCCCTGTATGCCATCACAGTAAATCACTCTTCTGTTTTGTTTTGGTGGTTGTTGTTAAGAGGTGGTTAGTAAATTCCTTTTATGTCTCTCCAATGACATAATAATTAAGTGATGGCAATCATTATACTCTATAATATGTCATATCCAGGACACTTGGAACAGTGGAGGGAAATTCCCATAGTGAAACCCAATGAGAATTTGTTGAATGAAGAAAAAATTAGTGAACTGAAAAGTATAGAATGTGAAGCTAAAATTTAGGGGTAAAGACTCCAGACACACAAGTTTAATAAAGACCCAACAGTAAGGGAAAGGGTAGAGAAAGAGAAAGAAATTCTTCATGAATGGGTGTCTGTGCCTCTGTGCCTGTGTGTGTATGTGTGTGTGTGTGTAGCAACTGTGGAGGGTCTAGTAGTGGACAATATCTTTGCACATATAGCATCTACCACATCCTTGTAGCTGAGACATCATCTCACACCCACTAGGCAATTTTATCAATACTGGAAGAGTTATTTAATCCAATCATATTCCACCTATAATCGTCCATCTATTCATTAGTCTGTCATATATTCAATTATTAACTCATTTATCCATAGCTCATCCACAGACCATTTTTCTATTCATCCATTCATTTTGTAAGTCATCCATTCTATACAGAATTCTGCTTTCCCTTTGTTTATTCTTCTAACATCTATCCATCTATAAATGCCTTTGTTTAGAAACAAATGTTCACAAATTACATGCTAAATGCTAGAATATGGTAGGTATTGGAAGGAAGACAACCTTGAATTTAGTGCAATTCAACTGTAAAATCTATACTATTTTATTTGTTCATTTTTACTTTCAGATTTTGTTTCATCCCTGACCGTCATTAAGTACTTAATTCTCTTCTTTGCTTTTTCCTCATATTTTATTTGAACCCTGATCTGTGTCTATACACTCATAATATATCTTTTCATGAAACCCCATATCAGGCATTGTAACTCTGTACAATTTTCTGACAAGGCCCTTTGACCTCATAACTGAACCTGCATTTTCTGTCATTGTCCTGATATCACAGAGTCTAATGTAAGTGTTGTTCAAAGGACTCACAGTAAAAAGTTACCAAGTCAATAAAAGTCTACAGTTCCTTCTTAATAGACAACCCCTGTCATTTCCGATCGTTCCTCAGTACTAAAGTTGAATTTTTTTTACAACTTCCCAGACTATGTATCATTCTTAGGTTTAGTCTACTTCTTATATTCAGGTCATATCTTAGTTCTGTTAGTAAGCAATATGCAATAAGAATGACAAAAAAAATATCAATTGAAATTCAGAAGTGGGTACAATAATTTGAAGCAAAGAAAAAATGACTATTCTAAAGAGTCTCTCTTATCTTCTCATTTGTTCAATCATGTTGGAAGTAAAATATTTCTCCACTATCTACACAAGCAAAATTAATTAATTAATTAATTAATTAACACTATTCTAATAATTTTGAACAATTCTGTATTTTTATGTGTATTAAACAGATAATTGCTTTAATTCTTCCATATTTACTCTTTAAATACATCTTGTCTTCACTTACACATTTAAATGTATCAAAGTACATTATAGGGGAAACGGATGTGGCTCAAGAAGTTCGGCGTCCGTCTACCATATGGAGAGACCAGGGTTCGATTCCCCGGTACCTCCCGGTAAAAAAAAAAAAAAAAAACAAAAAAAAAAAAACAAAGTACATTATATTCACATTGAACTTTGATGAAGTAGCTGGCTTCCAAAGTGACTGGTGATATCCTGGTTCCTTACAGAGAAATGAGAGATTAATGCAGAAGTTAGTTTAGAGTAATTCTATAATTGGAAGGTACGCTTACCAATTTTCAAGGAAGGCAATACAATAAACTTCTCAAATATGCTTTTGGCATATAGCACTGTCAACCAGGCTATGTAGCTGCAGGATGCTGAATTTTTTAGTGATTTTAAGAGCCACCCAATTCAATCATTAGTGTTTATTCCACTGGAATAAGCATATGTGTAAACATAGGTAAAACTTTTAAAGCAGTAGTAATACCTTTAGATCAAAAGAAATATCAGTCTCATTTGTGTTTAATTTTAAAATGTTCATTCACTAATGTTTGAATTGATGGGTCAATGATAAGAGGGAAAAGTGAGATTCATGGTTTCCTATATTCACTGAGTCTGGGAGAGTGCTCTAAATGACCATAAAAAGGGGGGTGTGGGAATTTGATATTCTCCCCTGGAATAGGGAGAATGACAAAAATAGGTGGGTGTAGAATAATAGCATCAATGCATTTGATTTTTTTCTGTAAATATTCCTTGGCATTTACCCCTCCCTCATTAAATTTAGTAACTACATTAGTTTCACAGCTTTAAGTTGAAGGGATTTAGAAACAGCAGAAAATTAAATTTCCTAAAACATGTGATTGGGCCATAGAGAAGAAACAAAATCCACATCTATTCTGATATACTCTCTCTACCACTTCTCTGAATATTTTGTTTTCATTCTCTGCTTTTCTCCTATTTTAATCCTAGAGCATGGACTAAAACAGTTTGGACCCAGAATACATGGAATCCCTTTTTTCCAATAACCACCATCAGTCATTGTGGTCAAAGAGTTTTATCCTAGACACTGCTCAGAGTAACTGAGCCATGGACTCCACTGCATGGAAAATATGAAAGTCTTCCTAATCTTCTGAATATAGAAAATCTATGAGAATACCCAGGGTAAAGAAGCAGCTCACAGAGCTAGAAAGAAAAGTTCATCAGAGGAGAAAGAAAAAGTACTCAGGAAAGAGAGACAGAAACTTAAGAGCTATTGTAGAGACCATTACCTCTGCCCCAACTTTTATAGCTTAGAAGACATCCTGAAGCCATGTTTTTTGCTGGGGCCAAGAGACTTCTATGTTCATGAGAAATAAAAATTAATAGTCCAGTGACAGGAAGTGCAGATGAATTTCAATTGGGGAGTCACAGGAAGGACCTGAGATTTGATTATTGTAGAGCTATAAACAGATAAAGGCAGAAGCTGAAGAATGTACACCCTTTCACCTCTGGCATGGTCCTAATTTTCTCTCCCTCCACCTCCATGGAACAACTGACTTCCTCAAAAAACAGGTTTAAGGAGCATTTTTGATGGTCTCAGGACCAACCAGAGTGGCATATGTTTATTTAATGTCCTCTCCAATTCTCAATACTCTGCTAGAATAATCCATGAAGAGAATGATTCTAAGATACAACTCTTCAGAAGGGGAGGTGTAGGTTAGCTCACCCATAATTGACCAGCCAAGCCTTGTAGCCCAGGAGACAGAGGAATCAGTGTCATTTTTTGTCTGGAATCACAGACGGAAGCCCAATTCAAGTCTCACTATCAAACAACTCAAATTATAAAATCCTCAGGGAATTCTATGTATCTAATTTTGGAACTTCTTTCTTCACTGAATCTATGACTAAGAAATCTTGGGTGTCTGGTAGGCTTTGAAAGATAGCAAATTGCTGACTTGTGAAAAAGAAGGAATTAATTAATATATTGTTCTTTTGTGAAAGAAACTTATAAAAACATTTGTAAACCTTCACATACACAATATCCATGATTATATCAATAGGAGTGGAAATGGGGAAATTTTGTGACAGTTGTATTTATGAAATTATATATAAACAATTACATTTTTTGAATCTAAAATCCATATTCATGTGCCATAATCTATAACTTCTTATAAATGTGTTCTACTGCTGATAATTATATCATAATTATGTTTAAGCGTTCTATTAGAAGAATCGAAAGAAAAGTTATGAAGTTAACAAGTTTCATTGCACTGTGTATATCTGCATGACACAGCAAATTGTAGGTATTCTAGCAAAAAATGAAATGCTTGAACTCCTCTAAAATGTAAATGCCAATTAATGGTAAACAGATGATTACACACAAAAAGAAGACCAGTTACAAAGCAAACACCTTCATATATAGAAAAGACTTACAATATGAGCAAGCAGAGAACACACCATTAGTCCAGGTTTTAGTAAGTCATGCATGGAGACACAGATTAAAATGATTCAGTGATTTACCTTGTTATATTATTATTGATTGAATTTGCTGGATGACTAATTATATCATCTATTGGAAACATTGAAAAACAATCATTAAAGGTTCAAAGTAATAGTGCTTTGAATGAACTATGAATGTACAGATTTATTAACTATAAATATGGAATGACAGAAAAAATTAATAATGAAATACTGTCAGGAATTTGACATCATTAAATTGTAAAATTAGATGAAATGAACAACTTCCTAAAAATATACGTCACCTGATGTGATTAAAAAAGACATGGAATACTTGTATATATCTAAACTTATCAAATAATTTTTTTCAATAATTAAACATCTTTCTGTCATGAAAATGTCACACCCAGATTGTTTTTATAGGTGAGTCCTTTCAAATTTTCAAGAATATTTCAATCTTAAATAATTCTGTCAGAAAATAACACAAGGACTACTACTAGACTTATCTTATGAGCCTAGTATAACCTTTATAAAGTAACTATCCTCATTTTAATGAGCACTTCTTGAATAAATTATTCTTTCAACAAGTAGTGGCTGTGTGTTAACCCTGTGCCTGGCACTCTGCTCAGCACTGGGAGAGTGATCATAAAAATCATCAATATAGAGATACTTCTGAGCATTGAAAATACTAAAAATTAATTATATATTTAAAATTTTTATTAAATCATTTTATTGTATTAAAATTATAAAAATTCAGATTTCTGCGAAGATGGTGTTAGAGTAGGCTGCCATGGCTCAACTCTCTTACAAAAACAACAGAAGGGGGAGTGATTACAGCTCAAGAGGTTGAGAGCCTGACTCCCACATGGGAGATCCGGGGATCATTCCCAGTGCCTCCTGAAAAACAAACAAACAAAAAAACTCCAGCAGATTCACATGGGAAGATGGCGTCGAATTAGGCAGACAAGGCTCAGGTATCTCACAAAAACAACAGAGAAAGAGCCAAAATCTGCCCAAAGAACCTGCTTTGGGGGCCAACAGACCAGCGTAGTATTTTACAACTCCCAGGAGAGTGAGGGACAGAGATACAAAGAACCAGAAATAACAAACTGTGAGTTACTAAACCTCCCAGACACTGGGAAATGCACACCTCACACACATTCAACATATTAAGTAGGGGAAAAACCCCTGCCTCACTGCAGTTGACTGAGGGGGAGAAGACATTTTCCACCCTGTCAGCTGTCACAAGGGAAAAGAGAGAAGTTGTTGGGGTGCTTTTCTTTAGTAAGTTCTGCCAGTGGAGTCTTCTTTGAATCTTGTCTCCAGCCAGACTAAAACAAAGGAAAACTGAGAGATACATCTCTAGGGAAAGGTGTGCCAATGAGCACCATCTGCTGGCCAGTCTGGAAATTGTAAGGACAAAAGGTACAATTAGGTCTCTCTGTTCCCTAACTTCTGGTAGACAGTCTGCAGCCAATTAGTGAGTCCATGACATAATTTTTATGACTTAAGCTGAGCAATTTTAAAAACTTAGGTAAGTTGAACCAAATATAATAAAAATAGACAAGAGAGAGAAATTGGCCATCAGAGTAAATTCATCACAATATTCAGATGCCTAGACATCAGCAAAAACTTACAAGCCATACTAGGAAACAGGTATAGATGGCTCAGCTGAAGGAACAAGCCAAATATCCTGAAGAAATACAGGATTTAAGACAATTAATCAATGATAGTCACACAGATTTCCTAAATAAATTTAAAAAATTGAACTAAAATATGCCTAAAGAGATAAAGGATATTAAGAAGACACTGGGAAAGCATAAAAAACAATTTGAAAGTCTTCAAAGAAAAGTATCAGACCTTATGAGAATGAAAGACAAGATATATGAGATTAAAAATATATTACAGGCACATAAGTGCTGATTTGAATTGCTTGAAGACAGAATTGGTAATTTAAAAAACAGAACATCTGAACTGGAAAAGACCAGAGAAGACAATGGGAAAAAAAAGGAACAAGGTCTCAGGGAATGGAATGACAACACAAACAAAAACATATGCATGATGGGTGTCCCAGAAGAAGAAGACAAGGGGCAGAAAGAATATTTGAGGAAATAATTACAGAAAATTTCCCTACCCTTATGGAAGACATAAATATCAATATTGAACAAGGGCAATTCACCCTAAACAGAATAAATCAGGATAGACTTACCCCAAGACACATACTATTCAGAATGACAAATTCTGAAGAATCTTCTCTTCAGTAAGAGAAAAGCAAAGCATCACATACAAAGGAACCTCAATAAGATTAAGAAAGTGGTATAATGTATTTTAGATACTGAAAGAGAAAAGTTGCAAGCCAAGAATTCTGTATCCGTAAAAGCTGTCCTTCAGAAATGAATGGGAGTTCAAAGTCTTCACAGACAAACAAACTTGATAGAATATGTTAACAAAAAAACAGAATTACAATAGATACTAAGGGAGTGTGGCAGCCTGGAAAGAAAAAAGCACTGGTGAGAGACTTCGAGAAGAGTGTTAAAATGAAGATTATTGGAAAGGATAAATTAAACGGTAAAAAGATAGACAATAACACAATATGAAAACAGAAAGCCAAAGTCAAAATGGGTGAGGTAAATAAAGCCTTTACAGTAATAACATTGAATGCTAATGGCCTAACTCCCCAATCAAAAGATATGGACTGATAGAATGGATAAAATTATATTAGCCATCTATATGTTGTCTAAAAGAGACTCATCTCAGATGTAAGGAAACAATGAGGGTAAAAGTGAAAGTCTGGATAAAGATATTCCAAGCAAATAATAACCAAAAAAAGAGCTGGAGTAAGGATACTAATATCGGGCAAAATAGATTTTAAATGCAAAACTGTTGTAAGGGATGAAGAAGGTCATTATATATTAATAAAAGGGGCAATTCACCAAGAAGATATAACTATACTAAATATTTATGCACCTAACCTCAGTTCCCCAAGGCAACAATGTCAAATCGGAAGAGAGAAATAGATGTCTCCACAATAATATTTGGCTACTTCAATACATCACTCCCAGTATTGGATAGAACATCTGGAGAGAGGATAAGTAAAGAAACAGAGAGCTTGAATAATATGATAAATGAACTAGACTTAACAGACATCTATAGAGCATTGCACACCAAAACTGTTGGATATACGTTCTTTCCAAGTGCCCATGGATCCTTCTCCAAAACATCCCATGGAATGAAGCTAAAAACCGATAATGGAGGTAAAAGGGGAAAATTCATAAATGTATGGAGATTAAATGACACACTCTTAAATCATCAGTGGGTCAAAGTAGAAATTGCAAGAGAATTCAGCATATATCTTGAGATGAATGAAAATGAGAACTTAACATATCAAAACCTATGGAACCTAAGTAAAAACCTAGGGAAATTTATAGCCCTCAATGTTTACATTAAAAAAGAAGAAAGAGCTAAAATTGAAGACCTAACTGTAAACCTGGAAGATCTAGAAAAAGAGCAGGAAACTAATTCCAAACCAAACCGAAGGAAAGAAATAGTAAATATCAGAGCTGAAATAAATGAAATTGAAAACAAAACAAAAAAATAATAGAAAGAGCAACAAAACCATAAAGTTAGTTTATTAAGAAGATCAACAAAATTGATAAACCCTTAGCTAGATTGACAAAGAAATAAAGAGTGAACACACAAATAAATAAAATCAGATATGAGAGGGGGGACATTACCACTGACCTCACAGAAATTAGAGTGATCATAAGAGGATACTATGAACAACTGTATGCCAAAAAACTAGAAAATGTAGATGAGATGGACAAATTCCTAGAAACACACAAACCACCTACACTGACCCTAGAAGAAATAGAAGAGCACAACAAACTAATCACAAATGAAGAGATTGAAACAGTCATTAAAAACATGCCAAAGAAGAAAAGCCCAGGACAAGATGGCTTCACAGGTGAATTCTACCAATCATTCAAAGATGACCTAATACCAATCTTGCTCAAGTTCTCCCAAAAAATTGAACAGAAAAGAATGCTACCAAACTCGTTCTATGAAGCCAACATCACCCTAATACTGAAAATAGATAAATATACTATGAAAAAAGAAAATTACAGAGCAATATCTCTAATGACTATAGATGCAAAAACCCTCAAAAAATACTTGCAAACAGAATCCAAAAGCACATTAAAAGAATTATACACCATGATCAAGTGGGTTTTATCCCAGTTATGCAAGAGTGGTTCAACACAAGAAAATCAATTAGTGTTATACAACAAATTAATAAATTGAAGAAGAAAAATCCCATTATCCTCTTGATTGATGCAGAAAAGGCTTTTGCCAAAATACATCACCCTTTCTTGATAAAAAACACCCCAAAAGATAGAAATAGAAGGAATATTTTTCAATATGGTAAAGTGCATATATGAAAAACCTACAGCTAGCATTTTACTCAATGGTGGAAGACTGAAAGCTTTCCCCTGAAATCAGGAACAAGACAAGGATGCCCACTGCCACCATTGTCATTCAATATTGTGCTATAGCTAGAGTAAGTAGGCTAGATAAAGAAATAAAAGGCACCCAAATAGGAAAGGAAGAAGTAAAACTTTCCTTATGCACTGATGATATGATCCTATATCTAGAGTCTCCTGAAAAAATCCACAACAAAGCTACTAGATTTAGTAGGCAAATTCAGGAAAGTGGCAAGATAGAAGATTAATATGTAAAAATCAATAGCATTTCTATACACTACTGATGTGCAATCTGAGGAGGAATTCAGAAGAAAATGCCATTTATAACAGCAACTAAAACAATAAAATATTTAGGAATAAATTTGACCAAGGACATAAAGTACGTCTTTTCAGAAAACTACAAACATTGCTAAAAGAAACTGAAGAAGACTTAAATAAATGGAAGGATATTCTGTCGTTCATGGATTGGAAGATGAAATACTGTTGATGTCAATTCTACCCACAATAATTTTCAGATTCAATGCAATCCCAATAAAAAATCCGAACAGCCTTTTTTTGCAGAAATTGAAAAGCCTATAATCGAATTTATTTGGAAGTGTAAGGAGGCTCGAATAGCCAAAAAAAGTCTCAAAAAAGAAGTCAATTCCTGACTTTAAAGCATATTACTTACCTACAGTGGTTAAAAAAAAAAAAAAAAAAAACAGCATAGTACTGGAAATATACAAGAAAGAGAGGCATAAATGGTAAAACCAAGTCTGGGGCTCTCACTGAAGGCTGCCCTGCTCTGGACGATCATACTGGGCACACAAGTAGGGCACACTCACCTCAAAATACTTTTCCTGAATTTAAACCATTACAAATAACAAAATTGTTGTTGGTTTTTGTTTGTTTGTTTGTTTGTTTGTTTGTTTGTTTGTTTTTGATGTGTTTCTCCTAGATGTGGACATAAATAGGTTAATATGAAGGTAATATTAATGTAAAGTTGCAATTATGGTTTAATTTTATTGTTTGGCACCTGTTGTACATTTGATAACTTGTGGTATATAATTAGGGTATTTATTGATTCTTGCTAAATTGATAGAATTTCCAAGGACCAATTAGGTATCAGTATCATTATAAGAGTCATTCATTCAAATTTTACTTACTGGCTATTTCAGCATTTCAAGTATTAAATTTTAATTTACCTGTGAAAAAGAAAATTAAATAATACATTGGTCCTTTGTGAAAGAAAATCATAGCAACATTTCTAAACCCTTCACATACACAATAATGATGGTGATAAAAATCAATAATAGTAGAAAATGGGGAAATTTTGTGAGAGCTATATTTCTCAAATTATCTATAAGCATTTACTTTTTATAATCACTCTACATTCGTGTGGAGTAGAGGGCTCTACTGCTGAAAATTGTACCATAATTATGTTTACATTTTCTATTAGAGGAAGTGAAAGGAAAGGCATGAAGTTAACAATCTTCACTGAACTGAATATATCTGCATTGCACAATTATATGCACTTTAGCAAAGAAATGTAAATGCTTGAACTATTCTACAAAAGTAATTTGAATTAATGATAAACAGATTGCTATACACAATATCAAGATTCATTGCAAAGCTAAGACCTTTTAAAGAAAAGACTACAATATGAGCCAGCAGAGAACATACTATCAGGACGGAATGTGGTAAATCATGCATGGAGGTATTTAAAAAATGATTCAATGTTTTATCTTGTAATGTTATTATTAATTACATTTGCCAGATGACTAAGGATGCTGATTGAGCTTTTTAACAGTACTCATTTGTCATACTGGAAAGGTTGATAAAAATTAAAGGTGCAAAGAAATAATGGTTTGAATAAATTATGAATATAAAGGACAATAATACCTTTTTTATTCTTACTTAGAAGTCTCAGTGACGACAGGAAAGTGGATTCTCTTTGATGAAAGAGTTTCGATTGCCACATGTGGTCAGGCTATTCTTGCTTACTAATCACAGAGGAAAAGCAGTCAGATTCTTACAAGAGTTACAACAGAGATTTCTGTTATCTGTAAATAACAGATGTTTGTATGGTCTTTTCCTTTACTTGCCTCTGTGGTTCTAAATACTAAGCTAAAGTAGAGAAGCAAGTTATTACTAGATATAATCTATTAAAAAGGCAGTTGTGAAATTCTGCTGCTGAGTTTGGTTGCCCCTGAATTTATATAAATGCCTCCTAGGGATTTAAGGTCTTATAATTTTTTCCTCTAAATACTGATTTAGATCTATTTCACAAACGTTGATATATGGTATTGTAATTTTCCTTTGGTTCTAAATGTTTCCTATTTTTATCTTTTCTTTGACACACAACTTCTTCTGAAATGTGCATGTATTTATGAGTGTGAGTTTTTTAATTTATCAAATTATGGGGATTATTCTATTTTATCTTTTTAATTTAATTTTTTATTAGAGAAGTTGTAAGTTTACAGAAAAACCTTGCAAAAAAAAAAAAAACCCCACATTGTTCACACATATCCTTTCTCCCTATTAACAACACTCTGCATTAGTGAGGTACCCCTGCTCCAATTACAATTGATGAAAGAATATTGTAATTCTACTAGTAAATATAGCCCATACTGGTCCATATTTTACATTAGGCTATATATTTTTCCGATGTACTACCTTATTATTAAAGCTTTGTACTAATTTGGTGAATTTTTAACAATTCATGAAAGAATATTTTTATAATTGTGCTATTAACTGTAGTTCATTGTTTACAATAGGGTTTACTGTGTTACACAGTCCCATGCTTTATCTTTTAATTTTTATTCTAATATCATATATACAACCTAAACTTTCCCCTTTTTATCACATTCACATAAATAATTCAGTTTTTTTTTATTAAATTACACTACAATATTGTGTTACCAACACCACCATCTATTTCCAAAACTTTACAATCAATCCAAATAGAAATTCTGTTCAAATTAAGCATTAACTCCCATTCCCTACCCCAAACCAAGCAAGCCCCTGATAACCCATATTCTAGATTCTAACTCTGTCAGTTTGCTTATTCTAATTATTTCAGATCAGTGAGGTCATACAAAATTTATCTTTTCGCGTCCTGCTCATTTCACTCAACATAATGTGACTTTCTATATATAGGGTTATATGATCTGAAAATAGCGAAACATTTTACTCTTCTTTTCCAATTTGTATGCCTTTATTTCTTTTTATTATCTAACTGCTCTGCTTGGATTTCCAGTACAATGTTGAATGAGAGTGGTGACAGTGGGCATCCTTATCTTCTTCCAGATCTTAAAGGGAACACTTCAGTTTTTCACCATTATGCATGATATTAGCGATAGATTTTTTAATATATGCCCTTCATCATATTGAGAAATTTTCCTTCCTTTCCTATTTTCCTAAATGTGTTTATCAAGAAAGGATGCTTGGTTTTGTCAAAGGCCTCCTTTTCTGTATCAAGTGAGATGATCATGTGTTTTTGACCTTTGTTTTGTCAATGTGGTGTATTACATTAATTGATGCTCTTATGTTGAACCACCCTTGTATACCTGGAATAAAACCCAGTTGATCATGGTGTATAATTTTTTATATGCTGTTGGATTCAGTTTTCTAGGAGTTTGTTGAGGATTTTTGCATCTATATTGATAAGAGAAATTGGTCACTAATTTTCATTGTCTTGTAGTACCTTTATCCGACTGCTTAGTTATGGTGAGGTTGGCCTCGTAGAATGAGTTAGGTGGTATTCCTCCTGTTCATTTTATTGGAAGAATTTGAACAGAATTGGTGTTAATTCTTCTTGAAATGTTTGGCAGAATTCACCTGTGAAGTGATGCCATTTGCTCCTGGACTTTTCATTGTTGGGAGGTTTTTGATGATTGTTTCAATCTCTTTATTGTAATTGTTTTTTGAGATCCATATCATCTAGAGTCAGTGCAGGTTGCTTCTGTGTTTCTAGGAATTTGTCCATTTCAGTTAGATTGTCTAATTTGTTGGCATATAGTTGTTCATAGTATCCTTTTATTATCCTATTTATTTCTTTGTGGTCCATAGTAATGTCCCTCCATTTCTGATTTTTTTTAAATTTGCATCCCTTATTTTTTAGTCAGTCTAACTAAGGATTTGTCTAATTTATTGATCTTTAAAAAAAACCAACTGTTGGTTTTGTTAATGCTCTCTATTGGTTTTTATTCTCTATATCATTTATTTCTGCTGAAATATTTATTATTTTTTTCTTCTGCCTGCTTTGGGTTTAGTTTTCTGTTCTTTCTCTAGTTCCTCCAGGTGTGCATTTATGTTTTTGATTTTAGCTCTTTCTTCTTTTTTAATGTAAACATTTAAGGCTATAAATATCCCTCTCTGAACTACCTTGGCTGTACCCAGTAAGCTTTGATATATTGTGTCTCATTTTCATTTGTATCAAAATATTTACTGATTTCCCTTGCAGTTTCATCTTTGACCCACTGATTGTTTAAGAGCGTGTTATTTATGGGAAGTGAATGTTGTTCAAGTGGTTGGATGCCTGCTTCCACATGGGAGGTCCCAGGTTCAGTTGCTGGTACATTCTAAAAACTAAAAAACAAACAACAAGCTAAAAAATGAAAAGACCAACTCAGTGGAGCCAATGTGGCTCAGTGGTTGAGTGCCCCAGTAACACACACACACACACACACAAAAGTGTGTTATTTAACTTCCCATATATTTGTGGATTTTCCATTTCTCTGCAGCTTCACTCCATTATGGTCAGAAAATGTGCTTTGTATAGTTTCAATCTTTTTAAATTTATTGAGACTTGTTTTGTGACCCAATATATTGTCTATCCTGGAAAATATTCAAAGTGCACATGAGAAGAATGTAGATCCTGCTTTTTTGGGGTCCAATCTTCTGTATATGTCTATTAGGTCTACTACATTTATCATACCATTCAAGATCTCTGTTACCTGTTTGATCTGCTGCACAGATGTTCTATACATTGATGTGTGTGGTGTATGGAAAGTCTCCAACTATTATAATAGATGTGTCGATTTCTCACTTCAGTTTTGCCTGAGTTTGCAACATATATTTTGGGACACCATCATTACGTGTATAAATATTTACAATTATTTCTTCTTGCTTGAGTGACCATTTTATTAATATATAATGCCCTTCTCTTTCTCTTATAACAGCTTTTTACATAGAGTATATTTTTTCCAATATTAGTATAACTTCCCCAGCTCTTCTTTAGTCACTATTTGCATTTGAATATCTTTTTCTGTCCTTGCACTTTCCATCTAATTGTGCCTTTGGGTCTAAGATAAGTCTCCTGTAAACATCATATAGCTGGATCATGCCTTTTAATACATTTTTCCAATCTGTGTCTGTTGATTGGGGCATTTAAACCATTAACAATAAGTATATTTACTGTAAACACAGAACTTAATTCAGCCATTTAGTTCTTTGGTTTTTATATGTCATTTATAAGTCACCATTCTATAGGGAAACAGAACCAACAGGAGATATCTGTAAATAGTATGAGATTTTATAAAATTCTCTTATGCAACCATGTGGATTCACAAGTCCAAATTCTGCAGGGCAGGCTGCAAAGCAGGGGCTCTTATGGAAGTCCTTGATGAATTCTCCAGGAGATGCTGGCTGTGTGAATTAGGGATGGGAATTCTCTCTCTGAGTGCTGAAATCAGTTCCCCTTTTAAGGCCCTCAAGTAATTGAATGAGATGTCACTCATTGCTGACAGCAATTTCCTCAGTTGCTTGTAGATGTAACCAGCCATCGATGCAATCAACTCACTGATGATTAAAGTCCATGAAATATCCTTGTATATCAATTAGCCCAGTGCTTACTTGACCAAACAATTGGGCACCATTACCTGACCTAGCTGACACATTAGACTAACCATCTCAGTCCATCCCTTGTCAACTTGACAGCCATACACATCACCTTAAACCATACTTAGCCTCCAAGCGAAAACAATAACATATATATTTTTTTCCACCTAACAATATTCAACTGTCCTGCATACAACCAGATAGGCACTAAATCCCTCCAGAATATTGGGTTAAAGTCACTCTTAAACTTGACATCTTTAAATATTATGACATGAAACTAATAAACTTACATCATATGATAAGGGGAAAGGCTAGGGAAGAAAACAAACATATTCATTTTAAGTACATGTACAACATACTCATAACAAAACAAGGAAGAAATATTCATAACCATTATAGACCTTGTTTCAGCAACTGGTTACATGGTCAAAGTTAATATTTATCACTACCTTCTTCCACTACCCATTTCATATTCCCTTTAGCTTCAACAAGCACCTCAGCTACCTGTGGTTCTTTACCTGGTGGGATGACCCCATCTTTCATTCCTGAAGATTCTGAGTCATTGTTAGTCCTCCCTGGATTGGGTTGTTGCAATTTTCCATTGACTTAAACACAGGGCATGGTAGTACTAAGAGATGCCCTAGGGGATATCCTATATTCCAGGAAAACTCTTCTTTTTTAAAATTATTTTTTTTTATTTTTAAAGAAGTCTCAGATTACATAAATGTTACATAAAAAATATAAGGGATTCCCATATGTCCCCCTCCCTCCCCCTCCCACACTTTCCCACATCAACAACATCCCTCATTAATGTGCTACATTTGTTATAATTCATGTATACATATTGAAGCATTGCTACTAACTATGGATTACAGTATACATTATATTTACACTCTGTCCCATGCAATTTTGTAGGTTATGACAAAATATATAATGGCCTGAATCTATCCTTGCAATAGCATGCAGGACAACTCCAATGTCTAAAAAATGCCCCCATATTGCATCTATTCTCCCCTCTCTCATCTTTCAGAACATCAGGGGGCCACTGTCTTTATATCAATGATAAGAGTTTTTCCATTGCTAGAATAATAAATTTATTTTAATCCATTGTTCATTCCCCAGTCTTGAGGATTTGGGGATGGTGATGCCCACTGTGGTAATTGAGAGGGAGCTTAGATCCCATGGGGCAAAAAGATGGAACTATCTTACTTGCAGTTGCAGACACTCTCTGTTCCTTGCAATGGGTGTTGTCCATTATCATCTCCTTGTTAGTTGTCCTGGGTGAATCCAGTGAAATTAAGATTAGGTGTTGTAACTCTGCTGAAATT
Source organism: Tolypeutes matacus (assembly GCA_026826555.1). Classification (NCBI taxonomy): domain Eukaryota; kingdom Metazoa; phylum Chordata; class Mammalia; order Cingulata; family Chlamyphoridae; genus Tolypeutes; species Tolypeutes matacus. The sequence continues at coordinate 1,078,099 of JAKSZT010053895.1, forward strand.
TAGCACTCAACTGGCACATGGATGAATCAAAGATTTAAGTCTCTGGCACAAATATTTATGAAGTACAGTGCTAATTATAGGTTTAAATGAAAGGGGCATAAGAGACAAGTGTAAGTTCCCTACACAACTCAACTCTTTAATTCCTGTAAGAATCAGAATACAATTGAACATGAAAATGGTATATGTCCTCATAATGGACACACAAATTATAAACAAAACAAAATTCTCTACTTAGGCCTGTAAAACAGAGGATTTCAATAAAACATAGATAAAACATGTAATTTCCTTCATCAAAAAAAAAAAAAGTAATGAGGGAGAAAACAATATAAAACATGATCTTTTTTGGGATTCAAACTGTCACACAAGGTGATGCTCTCTTCCCAAAGCCTTGGAGAAACTGTCAGTGATGCCTAGCTCTTCTGTCACATGGTAAGGCAAATGGTGGCATCTATTTGGTCTCTTCCTACTCTTCTATATTTTGTTGGTTTCAGCTTCTTGCTTCTGTGGCTTTCTCTCTGTGTGTGTCTAAATTTCATTCTCTTAATCCAAGAACAAGATTAAGTCATTTCCTGATAGAGATGAGACACAACTTAAGTTAAGATAGACAAAAACCAGGACACACATTAATACTATGCTTGAAAATCTACTCAGTTAAGTCTCCACGTTCATTGATTACATGTTCTGCTTCCCACCGAACTTCAGGATACAATCCCCCAAGGGTTCTATCACTTTATAACAAGGATCCCTTTTCCTCTAGTAATCAGCAACTTTCCCTCATATCTTTCTCACCAGAAGCAACTTTAAGGTATGTATTTTACCAACATTCAGTTTAAGACAACTAAGGTAGTCTCCAAGTCAAAATAGAATTTTTCCTTGTGTTTCTTTTGTCCTTTAGATTCTTCAGTGGCAGTATCTTTATCATCCATATTCTTACCAACATCTGTTCAAGAAAATCTAGCGTTTTTCTACTATGTTCTTCATTTTCTTCCAGCATCTACCCATTTCCCAATTCCATAGTCATTTCACATATGTATTAGTCTGCCAAAGGGGTGCTGATGCAAAGTACCAGAAATCTGTTGGCTTTATAAAGGATATTTATTTGGGGTAAAACCTTACATTCCCAAGGCTGTGGAAAGTCCAACTCAAGATACCATAAGAGCTACTTTCTCACCAAAGTCAACCGCTATATGTTGAAGCAAGATGGTAGGCAAGTTCTTCCTGGTCTCTTGGAGGTTCCTATATCAGTCTCTGGCATAGGGCTTGTTTCTTTTCTGGTCTTCTCAACTGCTCAGCTCCTCTGTTCTCTTCACCTGCAAATTATCAGGGGCTCATCTCTCCCTGGGGCCCCAGAGGCAATCATGACAGAGCTTTCTCTCTCTTTTTGGGTCTTCTTGAGTGAGTGCCTCTTTATATCAGCACACCAAGGGGGCAGAGACTCAATCTTAGTTATCCCTACTGATGTGGTTGAATCAAAAGCCCTAAATTGATTTTATAAAGTATACTTAAAAACTTTGAATTTAATGCAATCAAAGGGTATCACACCCAGAGGAATAGATTAGTTTATAAACATAATCTTTCTCTTTTGGGGATTCATAAATAATCTCAAATTGCCACAACATATGTACGTATATGGTATGCAATACCCCACTTTCAAGTGTCAAAAACTGTATTAATTTCCTATGCCTTCTGCACTAACTTACCAAAAACTTGGTATCTTAAAACAATAAAAAAACTTTTGTCTTACATTTCTGGAGGCTAAAAGTCCAAAGTCAGGTTCACTGAGTTAAAGTCAAAGTGTTAGCAGGGATCTAGGACTACATGCATTCCTCCACCTTTTCCAGCTTCTGGAGGTCACCTATATTCCTTAGCTTATGGCCGTTTCTTCCATCTTCAAAGAGCATCACTCTAATCTCTGACACGTGTCATCACGCTCTCTTCCTCTTATAAGGTACTTGTGACTACATTTAGGGCCTACCTATGTAATCCAGGCTGATCTCCCCATCTCTAGGTCCTTTAATGAATCTCATTTGTAATATCCCTTTTGCCATATAAGCTAATATTCTCAGGTTCAAGAATTAGAACTTGGATATCTTTAAATACCATTATTCTGTCTAGCACAGGTTTTTACACCATTTGTGTCTAATACAAGGATTAGTATGGTTGGATTTAAAACTGTACTCTGACTAGTTGTTTTCTATTTCTTTTATATTTTCTTCACTCATTTTTCTCTTTTTTCCTTCCTTCCTTTGTATTAATTTTATTTTGTGATTTCATGATACGTCCACTATTGACTGATTTTTTATGTCTCTTCTTTATTTATTTGTTAATTGCTTTAAGGTTTGTTAGGTATTTTTTGACTAAGCATGATCTAACTCCAATATTATACCACTTCATATAGTTTAAGTAGCTTACAACAATGTACTTCCATTTACACACTCACATTCTTTGTGGTATTAAAGTCATACAATTTACCTCTCTATATGTTAAAATCCAAAGAGTATATTTTTGTTTTGACCAGTTTTTTATCTTTAAACAACTAAAATATGAAAAATGTTTTCTCCATTTCCCTTTATTTTTACCATTTTTCAAACTCTTTATTTTTTGTTTGATCCAAATTATTACATGATATAATACCTCTTTTGCCTGAAGAACTTCCTTTAACATTTGATGTAGCTCTAGTCCTAGGGAAACAAATCATATTTATTATTTCTATTAAAAAGTCTTTATTTTGCTTTTATTTTGAAAGGCATCTTGCTGAATATAGAATTCTGGAGTTAAGCAGGTAAGTCTTAGATCTCACTAACACAACAGAGAAAAAGCCAGTGGCTGCCTTGGGGACCTGCTTTGGGGTACAGCAAACCAGGACACTGCTTCACAACTCCCAGAAGAGTGAGGGTCAGAGAAGAAGAAGCCAAAACAACTAATCTTGAGTTATTAAACTTCCTGGCTGCCGGGAATGGCTCACCTCCCCCACCCTTGAGATATTAAGTGAGAGTAAAACTCCTGGTGAATTGTATCTAACAAAGTAGAGCAGACGTCTAACTCAACAGGAAGTGCTCCGAGTCATCTAGGAAAGTACTGGACAGATAGGGAAGCCCCGGGAAAATCATGGGTTGCTTACCTCAGTGGCTGGAAACAGCACACATACCCAGCCCTCAAGGCAATTAGTCTAGGTGGAGCTCCTAGCTCCCTGATCCAAATATGTGTGACGGCAGATTCCCTGTGAGGAAGAGGGGTCTGGGAGGGTGAAAGGTGATTTCTTGTGGTGAGCTTAGTTATCTGGGCACCCCTTAAATATAAGAAGAGACCCTAACTCGACAGGGAGAGAGGAAGGGGATCTGCTCTGGCAGGTGGTCACTCCCAGCCACCTAGGAAAAGAGAATTACATCAGAAAGGAGGCAGAGACAGGTGGCTGATCAGCACCACTCTGGGAAGACTACAGGGAATCTAACCTGTCGGGGGAAAAGGGACAGATAGGCTTCTGAAAGGCTCATTAATCTAAAGAGACAGAATAGCTCAGTGGAAGAACTCCTGTCTAGTATATATGAGGTCTCTGGTTTGATTTCTGGCTCTTTTTTGAGAAGTGATCCATCAGGTTATCACGCATCCAGCTGAAATTTTATGACAGGGAACATATGGACATTCTCTTTGTATTTTATTTTCTTGGATTACTTATTTTAATTAAAAATATATATTTTTAAATTTCCTTTACTATACTCACTAAAACTCAGTTCAAAACCTGCAGAAGGCAGGCTGTAGGGTGAGTGATTGATAAACACCAGCAGCCTGAAAAGATACTTAAGGGTTCAAGAGAGAAGGCTGTTTTTCTGTGTTTATTTGTGTCTTTCCTTATTTTTAATTTTTCTGTCTCCTTTTTTAAAATGAGTCGCTGCTGTCTTGTTTCTTACTTGTTGTGTATCCCCTTACTTTGTTTCTCTGCTTTTTTATCTTTATTTTCTTTTGTTTACTGATTTATTCTACTTATGCTATTTCTTTTCTTTCCTTCATCTTTATATCTCTTATTTTCTATTGTTGTTCTTTCATTCCACCTCTCTTATTTGGTCTCCAATTTTTCTTGTTTTATATTTTTCCTCTCTCTCCCTTTTTTTCTCTGTTTACTTTCTTTTTAAATTTTTTTCTTTCTCTTTTCTTTTCCTCTCTTCTCACCATTCCAGCCTTTTAAATCATTCTGTATAATTTTCTCTACTGTTTCTTTCTTCATTGTTTATATTCCACTTTTCTAATTTTATTCCTCTGTGCTTCTTATTCTTGTTAATTTTTCAATTTCCTAGGTCTTGTATGGTTGTTCTCCTACCTTTTAATATTAGTATTACTATTATTAATTTTCTCTTCCTATCTCTTTCCATTTCTCTGGTCCTATTTTTTTTTTTCTTTCAAAGGAACATAGACAACAACAAGGAAATAGAATAAGAGGAAAGTAGTGTTAAAGTGAAACCTTACCACCCAAACAAAAACAACAACAAAATGAAGCCATAGAATAGAGAGAGAAGCTAATCAACTGAATAAATCCATCAAGATAAACAGATGACTAGATATCAACTGAAATTACAAGCCATACTAAGAAGCAGGAAGACATGGCCCAGTCCAATGAACAAACTGAAAACTAGGAGGAGATGCACAACATGGAACAACTAACCAGAGATGTACAAACAAATATCATGGATCAACTTAAGGAAGTGAAGGCAGATTAGACATAAAGAAGACACTTGGAGAACATACTGAAGAAATTGTAAACATATATAAAAAGATAATGGACATGATGTTGATGAATGGCACAATCCAAGAAATAAAAAATACACTGGAATCACACAACAGCAGATTTGAACAGGCAGAGGAAAGAGTCAATAATGTGGAAGACAGTACATCTGAAATCAAACAGATGGAACAGATAGATAAAAAGATAGAAATACTCATGCAGGGACTTAGTGATTTGAATGACAACATGAAATGCACAAGCTTATGCATTAAAGGCATCCCAGAGGGAGAAGAAAAGGTAAAGGGGACCAGTGTATTGGAGAAAATAATGGCTGAAAACTTCCCAAATTTATTGAGGGAGATGGATGTACATGTCTAGGAAGAACAGCGCACCCCAAACAGTATAAATCTTAACAGGCCTACTCCAAGACACATGATTGTAAAATTGTCTAATGCTCAAGACAAAGAGTGAATACTGAAGGCAGCAAGAGAAAAGAGATCCATCACATACAAGGAAAGCTTGATAAGATTAAGTGCTGATTTCATATATGAAACCATGGAGGGAGGAAGAGCATGGTCTGATATACTTACAGTGCTAAAAGAAAAAAATTCCAGCCAAGAATTCTCAATCCAAAAAAGCTAGCATTCAAAAATGAAGGAGAGCTCAAAATATTCACAGATAAACAGAAATTAAGAGAATATGTCAATAAGAAAACTGTACTTCAAGAAATACTAAAGGGAGTTCTGCGGGTAGAAAGGAAAAAACAGGAGAGAGAGAGTTGGAGGAGAGTGTAAGAACAACAAAAAAAGATAAAAAGAGAAATAAAAACTACATATAGCATACAAAACTGAAGAAAATAAGGCTAATGTAAATAATTCTTTGACAGTAATAACAATGAAACTTAATGTATTAAACTCACCAGTAAAGAGACTTAGATAGGCTGAATGGATAAGGGAATATGGCCTATCTATATGCTGTCTACAGGAAATCTACCTTAAACCCAGGGAAGCAAGGAGGCTGAAAATGAATTGTTGTAAAACAATTTTACAAGCAAACAATAACCAAAAAAGGGTGGGAGTAGCTATACTAATATCAGACAAAGTAGACTTTAAATATAAAACTATTGTAAGAGACAAAGAAGGATATTGTATATTATTATTATTATTTTTTTTTTTTTTTACCGGGAGGTACCCGGTATCGAATCCCCTGGTCTCTCCATATGGTAGACGGACGCCGAACCTCTTGAGCCACATCCGTTTCCGTATATTATTAATAAAGGGGGCAATCTACCAAGAAGAAAGAACAATTGAAAACATTTATGCACCTAACCAGGGTGTTGTTGAGACCAGCTCAACAAAGAAAAGGTCAGAAAGGAAGGCACCACAGACCTACAAGCAAACAAACACACAGAGAAAAGAAGAGACCAGGGAACTAACAATCTCTAGGACTGAGAGCTCCTATTCTGGTTTCACCACCGTATTTATTAGGAGTCTGCAAAAAGGGGGCATGTGAAGCAGGAAATGTCTGCTTATCTCTTTGCAACATAGTAAGTTCTTTAGTAATTGCTCTTCTAGCCACCCAGAACATGCCACGTAAAGCCGGAATGTTTCTAATTAGCATCAAGGATGCTTTGTTTACTTCAGGTAAACGCTGCAACTTTAGGCCATTTTCCCACACCAGGGTGCCTCAAAATACACAAGGCAAACACTGGGGAAAAAAGTGGAGAGATAGATGCCTATACAATTATTAGTGGAGGACTTTAATAAACCATTTTCACCATTGGACAGAACATCTCTACAGAGAATGAATAAAGAAACAAAGGCTTTGAAGAATACATTAGAGGACAGGGATCTAATAGACATATTATAGAAGTTTACAACCAAATATAGTGGGATATACATTCTTCTTGAGTGAACATGGATCATTCTCCAAGATAGACCACATGCTAGACCACAGAAAATTCTCTATTAATTCAGAAAGATAGAAATTATACAAAGTACTTTCTCTGACCACAATGGAATGAAGCTGGAAACCAGTAAGGGCCAGAGAACCAGATTAGGCAAAAAAGATATGGAAGTTTAAAATCACACTCTTAGACAAACAGTGGGTCAAGGGAGAAATCTCAAAAGAAATCAGTAACTACCTTGAAATGAATGAAAATGACAACACAATGTATGAAAACCAATGGGATGCAGCAAAAACAGTACTGAGAGGGAAATCCATAACCATAAATGCCTATATTAAAAAAGAAGAAAGAGCTAAAATCAAAGACCTAATTGCACACCTGGAGGATTTAGAGAAAGCAACAAACTAACCCCAAAGGAAATAGGGAAAAAAGTGGTCTATGGTGGGTGGCAAGGCTCCAGGATGTGTAAGTTCATTGAGGTTGGTGGGCCACACTGTGGGAGATGTTTGTGTGGGATGTGGTGGGAGGTGTGGGAGGTGGGCAACATGGGAATCCCAGTGGGTTCCATGTAATATTTTAGGTAATCTAAGCACCTCTTAAAATATATGTATATATATATATATAAATAACATTTTTGTAAGCAAATACACATATATGCATATATATTTATATATCATTTTACAAATGTTTGTATGTATTGTGAGAATTTTGATTTTTACCCATAATAATAATAATAAAAAAAAAGAAATAACAGATTAGAGCAGAACTGAATGAAATTGAAAATAAAGCATTAGAAAAAATAAACAAAACCAAAAACTGATTCTTTGAGAAGATTAATAAAATTGACACATCCTTAGCTAGATTAACAAAGATAAAAAGAGAGAAGATGGAAATACATAAAATAACAAACGAGGAAAGGGATATCACCCCTGACCCACAGAAATAGAGAATCGTAAGAGGATACTTTGAAAAATTATATCACAAAAAGATAGATAATTTAGAGGAAATGGAAAAATTCCTAGAAACACACAAGCAGCTTACACTGTCAAAGGAGAAATTGATGATCTCAAGAGAGCAACCGCAGTAAGGAGATAGAATTAGTCATCAAAAGCCTCCCAAATAAGAAAAGCCAAGGACAAGATGGCTTCACAGGTGAATTCTACCAAAAACTCCAGAAAGAACTAACACCAATCCTGCTTAAACTCTTCCAAAAAATAGAACTAGAGGGAACATTGACTAACTCATTGTATGATGCCAACATCACCCTAATACCAAAGCCAAACAAAGATGCCACAAGAAAGGAAACCTATTAACCAATCTCTCTAATGAACGTAGATGCTAAAATCCTCAACAACAACAACAACAACACAAACAAACAAACAAAAACTTGCTAACCATATTCAACACCACATCAAATGAATTATACACCATGACCAAGTGGGTTTCATCCCAGGGATGCAAGGATGTTTCAACATAAGAAAATCAAGCAATGTAATACACCACATAAACAGATCAAAAGAAAATAAACACAAGATCCTGTCTACAGATGCAGAAAGTCATTCAACCCAATACAGCAACATTTTGTGATAAAAACTCTACAAAAGATAATAATAGAGGGAAACTTCCTCAACATGATAAAAAGATATATATGAATAAACCACAGCTAATATCATATTCAATGGTGAAATCCTAAAATCTTTCCCTTTAAGATTGGAACCAAAACAAGGATGACCAATTTCACTGCTTCTGTTTAACATAGTGTTAGACGTACTTGTGCAAGCACTTAGGTAAGAAAAAGATGTAAAAGGCATCCAAATTGGAAAGGGAGAAGTAAATATTTCACTATTTGCATATGACATGATCCTATACATAGATAGCCCTGAGAAATCTAAAACAAAGCTTCTAGAGCTTATAAATGAGTACAATAATGTCACAGGTTATAAGATCAATGTGCAAAAATCAGGAACATTTCACTACACCAATAATGAGCAATCTGTGGAGGAAATCAAGAAAAAATCCCATTTATACTAGCAACTAAAAGAATAAAATACCTAGGAATAAATTTAACTAAAGATGTAAATGACTTATATGCAGAGAACTATACAACACTGTTCAAAGAAATCAAAGAAGACTTAAATAAATGGAACAATATTCCCTGTTCATGGATAGGAGACTAAACACCATTAACGTGTTTATCCTACCCAAACTGATCTATCAATTTAATGCAATACCAATAAAAATCACAACAGCATTTTTTACTGAATTGGAAAAAGTAACTACAAAATTTTTTTTGAAGGGCAAGAGGCCCTAAATAGCCAAAGACATATTGAAAAAGAAAAATGAAATCAGAGGAATCACACTGCCTGGCTTAACATACTACAAAGCTACAGAGGTCAAAACTGCATTTTATTGGCACAAGGATAGAGACACTGACCAAAGGAACGGAATCGAGAGTTCTGATATAGATCCTCGCATATACAGTCAACAGATATTCGACAAGGCCACTGTGATGGTTAGGCTAATGTATCAACTCGGCCAGGTAATTTTGTCCAGGTGTTAGGTCCAGCAGGCACTGGGCTAATTGTAATACAAGAGCATTTATGGACTTCAATCATCAGTGAGTTTACTGCGGGGATGGCTGATTACATCTGCATCAATCAGGGAGATTACATCATCAATGGGTGGCGCTTTTATCCAATCAGTTGAATGACTTAAAAGCGGAAGTGATTTCAACATTCAGAGAGAATTTCCCAGCTCGTCGTTGGACAGGTAACTTCTCCCAGAAACTCATCAACGACCTTTCATGGGGCTTTCATCGCAGCCACTGGTTTGCAGCCTGCCTGCAGAACCTGGACTTGTGCATCCCCACAGTCGTGTGAGAGACTCTTTTAAAATTTCATATTATTGACAGATATCTCCTGCTGATTCTGTTTCCCGAGAGAACCCTGACTAATACAGCTGGTACCGGGAGTGGTTCTTGAGGAACAGAGTCTTAAACATGGGATGTCTGAGGTGGCTCTCCACTCTAATTGGACTCACGGGTACTAATGACTCCCTTTCCAATAATGAGGTTGCTAACAGTCCATGGCGTGAGCTGGCAATAGAAATACGCAAAATAGCATCATTGGATTCCCCTACTTCCACGCTTATAAGAAGCAAGGATCTGGGTGAGAGTGTTTTCAACACTTTAACAGAATTTTGTGGAGTAAAAAAATATAATGATGTTGGCTGGCTCTTCCTAGATACTCTGGATACAGTTATGAAAGAAAGGGATGAGCTAAAGTCTTCAAATTTGAAACTTAAATGCTGCATGAATGATATGAAAGTTTCTACATGTGCCTTGAAAGAAAATCTTGTCTCCTGTAGCCACAGACTTGAGATATCTGAGAATCAAACCCAGTCTCTCATTGTACGAGTAGCAGAATTACAGAGGAAACTAAAATCTCAACCTCACAGGGTTTCTGCAATTAAAGTGAAGGCATTGATTGGAAAGGAGTGGAACCCCGAGGATTGGGATGGAGACATATGGAATGATGATAATATTGGTGGGGACATTGGAACCCTAAATTCTGCTGAGACTTTGCCAGATAAACCTGTGATGGCCTGCCCTGTGGAGACCACACTTTCTCAACCTTGTATCATACAGCCTCCACCTTGCCCCAGAGAGTCTTTACCTCCTCCCAGCCAAGAGGCAGTACCAACCAATCTCCAGCATGCATGGTCCAACTTCCGGTCTGCCCTGAGGAATCTGTCTTCCAACCCCTGCCTGAAGAGAATAATCCTGTCTCACCAGAAGAAAATGCAAAGGAATGCCCTCAGGTCAGTAGCCTGCAAGACATCTCTAATCCTTCTCCTTACCCAGCCCCCCAACCCCTCTTGTCTTCGAGACCCATTACTAGATTAAAATCACAACAAGTCCCCAAAGGTGAAATACAAAGTGTGACCCATGAGGAAGTACGCTATACTCTGAAAGAACTGCATGAGTTTTCCAACTTATATAGACAGAAATCAGGGGAATATGTGTGGGAATGGATACTGAGGGTATGGGATCATGGTGGAAGGAATATAAGGTTGGATCAGGCTGAATTTATTGATATGGGCCCACTAAGCAGAAATTCTGGATTCAACGCTGTAGCTCGAGGGGTTAGAAAGGGTTCTAACAGTTTGTTTAGGTGGCTGACTGATGCATGGACCAAACGATGGCCTAGCATGTCTGATGTTGAGATGCCTGATTTGCCATGGTATACAGTAGATGAGGGGATTCAAAGGCTTAGAGAGATTGGAATGCTAGAATGGATTTACCACTTGAGACCTGCCCACCCACCCCAGGAATGTCCAGAGGACACACCTTTAACTAGGACTGTGAGGAATAAATTTGTAAGACTAACTCCATCTTCTCTGAAGAGCTCTGTGGTTGCTCTTCTCTGCAGTCCAGATATTACTGTAGGGGGGGCTGTAATGGAATTGGAATCCTTAAATATTATGGGTATGATCGGATCAAGGCCCGGTAAAAGTACAAGTATCTGCAGTTAATTGCCAAAGGCAAGGTAGGCGTGGCTACCGCAATGAAAGACAGATTCAAAACAGCACACAGAATAGTCTGAGTCGCACGGAGTTATGGCGTTGGCTAATAGATCATGGGGTACCCAGAAGTGAAACAGATGGGCAGTCTACTAAATTTCTTCTGGATCTGTATAAGCAGAAGAGTTCTAGGTCAAGAGAACAAAATCCTAACTCTAATTACAGACGCAGAGAATCACAGCCCCTTAATCAGTTCCCAGACTTGAGACAGTTTACAGACCCAGAGCCCTTTGAATGAGGAGAAGGCCAGGTCCCCTTGGGGAAGGATCCTGTTAAACTGCCAAAAATTTATACAGTTAATCTTCCTCCCACCTTTCCCCAGGGAGACCTACGGCCTTTTGCCAGAGTAACTGTGCATTGGGGAAAAGGAAATGATCAGACATTTCAGAGATTATTAGACACGGGCTCAGAAGTCACATTAATTCCAGGAAACCCAAAACGTCACTGTGGTCCACCAGTCAGAGTAGGGGCTTATGGATGTCAGGTGATTGATGGAGTTTTAGCTCAGGTCCATCTCACAGTAGGTCCAGTGGGTTCCCGGACCCATTCTGTGGTTATTTCTCCAGTTCCAGAACGCATAATTGGAATAGACATACTCAGTAAATGGCAGAATCCCCACATTGGATCCCTGACTCTAGAACTGCCCCCGCCTAGCAAAATAGTAAATCAAAGGCAATACCGGATTCCTGGAGGTATTGCAGAGATTAGTGCCACCATCAAGGATTTGAAGGATGCAGGGGTGGTGATTCCCACCACATCCCCATTCAACTGTCCTATTTGGCCTGTGCAGAAAACAGATGGATCTTGGAGGATGACAGTAGATTATCGTAAACTTAACCAGGTGGTGACTCCAGTTGCAGCTGCTGTCCCAGATGTGGTATCATTGCTTGAGCAAATCAACACTTCCCCTGGTACCTGGTATGCAGCTGTTGATCTGGCAAATGCTTTTTTCTCAATTGCCATTAGTAAGGACCACCAGAAACAGTTTGCTTTCAGCTGGCAAGGCCAGCAGTATACTTTCACTGTCCTGCCTCAAGGGTATATCAACTCTCCAGCCCTATGTCATAATATTGTCCGCAGGGACCTTGATCGTCTCTCCCTCCCACGAGACATCACACTGGTCCATTATATTGATGATATCATGTTGATAGGACCTACTGAGCAAGAAGTAGCAAAGACTCTAGATTTATTGGTAAGGCATTTGCATGAGAGAGGATGGGAGATAAATCCAACAAAAATACAGGGTCCTTCCACCTCAGTGAAATTTCTAGGTGTCCAGTGGTGTGGGGCCTGTCAAGATATCCCTTCAGTTTTGTGGATGATATATTCCGCTCTATTCTTAAATGCTACGGTAAGTGTATATAGAAGCTGGAATGCCATTAATTCTTGAGTGAGTGATAGAAAGAGGGAGATGTTTGTGTGGGATGTGGTGGGAGGTGTGGGAGCTGGGCAACATGGGAATCCCAGTGGGTTCCATGTAATATTTTAGGTAATCTAAGCACCTCTTAAAATATATATATATAACATTTTTGTAAGCAAATACACATATATGCATATATATTTATATATCATTTTGCAAATGTTTGTATGTATTGGGAGAATTTTGATTTTTACCCATAATAAAAAAGAAAGAAAAAAAAAAAGAAAAAAAGAAAGAGAAGCATAAGAAAATAAATGGAATGCTCTAAATGATTAAAAAAAAAAAAAAAAAAAGTAAAGGATAAGCTGTTGCACCTGGCCCCTCCTATGACCAAAAAGGAGGCACAACACTTAGTTGGCCTCTTTGGATTTTGGAGACAACACATTCCTCATTTGGGTGTGTTACTGCGGCCCATTTACCGAGTGACCAGAAAAGCTGCTAGTTTTGATTGGGGACTGGAACAAGAGGAAGCCCTGCGACAGTTCCAGGCTGCTGTGCAAGCTGCACTACCACTTGGACCATATGATCCAGCAGATCCAATGGTGCTGGAAGTTTCAGTGGCAAATAGAGATGCTGTCTGGAGCCTTTGGCAGGCCCCTATAGGGGAATCACAACACAGACCCTTAGGATTTTGGAGCAAAGTCTTGCCATCCCCTGCAGATAACTACTCCCCTTTTGAGAAGCAGCTTTTGGCTTGTTATTGGGTCTTAGTAGAAACTGAATGCTTAACCATGGGCCATCAAGTTACCATGAGACCTGAGTTGCCTAACATGAGCTGGGTATTGTCTGACCCTCCAAACCATAAAGTTGGGTGTGCACAGCAGCACTCCATAATAAAGTGGAAGTGGTATATACGAGATAGGGCTCAAGCAGGTCCTGAAGGCACAAGTAAGTTACATGAGGAAGTGGCCCAAATGCCCATGGTCACCACCCCTGCCATGTTACCTTCTCTTTCCCAGCCCACAGCTTTGGCCTCTTGGGGAGTCCCTTACAATCAGTTGACCGAGGATGAGAAAACTTGGGCCTGATTTACAGATGGTTCTGCACAATATGCAGGTACCACCCGAAAGTGGACAGCTGCGGCATTGCAGCCCTTTTCTGGGACATCCTTGAAGGATAGCGGTGAGGGCAAATCCTCCCAGTGGGCAGAGCTTCGAGCAGTGCATCTAGTTGTTCATTTTGCTTGGAGGAAGAAATGGCTGGAGGTGCATTTGTACACTGATTCATGGGCTGTTGCCAATGGTTTGGCTGGATGGTCAGGGACTTGGAAGGAACATGATTGGAAAATTGGTGACAAGGAAGTCTGGGGAAGAGCTATGTGGATAGATCTTTCTGAGTGGGCAAAAAACATGAACATATTTGTGTCCCATGTGAATGCTCACCAGAGGGTGACTTCAGCAGAGGAAGAGTTTAATAATCAAGTGGATAAGATGACCCACTCTGTGGCTAATGCTCAGCCTCTTTCCCCAGTCACTCCTGTCATTGCCCAATGGGCTCATGAACAAAGTGGTCATGGAGGTAGGGATGGAGGTTATGCATGGGCTCAGCAACATGGACTTCCCCTCACCATGGCTGACTTGGCTACAGCCACTGCTGAATGCCCAATCTGCCAGCAGCAGAGACCCACACTCAGCCCCAGATATGGCACCATTCCTCGAGGTGACCAGCCTGCTACCTGGTGGCAGGTGGACTACATTGGGCCACTTCCATCATGGAAGGGGCAGCGATTTGTTTTAACTGGAATAGACACATACTCTGGCTATGGGTTTGCATTTCCGGCACGCAATGCTTCTTCCAAAACTACCATCCGTGGACTTACCGAATGTCTTATCTACCGCCATGGCATTCCACACAGCATTGCTTCTGATCAAGGAACCCATTTCACAGCAAATGATGTGCGGGAATGGGCACATGCCCATGGAATTCACTGGTCTTACCATGTTCCCCATCACCCTGAAGCAGCTGGATTAATAGAACGGTGGAATGGCCTTTTGAAGACTCAATTACAGTGCCAACTAGGTGGCAATACCTTGCAGGGCTGGGGCAATGTTCTCCAGGAGGCTGTGTATGCTCTGAATCAGCGTCCTCTCTATGGTGCCATTTCTCCCATAGCCAGGATTCATGGGTCCAGGAATCAAGGGGTGGAAATGGGAGTGGCACCACTCACTATTACCCCTAGTGACCCACTAGGAAAATTTTTGCTTCCTGTCCCTGAAACCTTAAGCTCTGCTGGTCTACAGGTTTTAGTCCCAAGAGGAGGAGTGCTGCCACCTGGGAACATAACAGTGATTCCATTGAACTGGAAGTTAAGACTGCCACCTGGCCACTTTGGGCTCCTCTTACCTGTGAATCAACAGGCAAAGAAGGGAATTACTGTACTGGCTGGGGTGATTGATCCTGACTATCAAGGGGAAATAGGACTACATCTACATAATGGGGGTAAAGAAGAGTTTGCCTGGAATGCAGGGGATCCTCTAGGGCATCTTCTAGTCCTGCCATGCCCTGTGATTAAAGTCACTGGAAAATTGCAACAAACCAATTCAAGCAGGACTAACAATGGCCCAGAATCTTCGGGAATGAAAGTTTGGGTCACCCCACCAGGCAAAAACCACGGCCAGCTGAAGTGCTTGCTGAAGGTAATGGGAACACGGAATGGGTAGTGGAAGAAGGTAGTGATAAATATGAACTTCGACCACGTGACCAGTTACAGAACCGAGGACTGTAATGGTCATGAACCCTTCTTCCATGTTTCGTTATGAGTATGATTGTATATGCACACAAAATGAGTTTCTTTGTTTTCTTCCCCAATCTTTTCCCCTATCATGAAAAGTTGTATTAATCCCACATCATAATATTTAAGGATGTCGAGTTTAAGAGTGACTATCATCCAAGGACTTGCACCCTGTTCTGTGGGGAATTAATGCGTTTCCGGTTGTACGCAGGGTAGTTGAACATTGTTAGGTGGAAATATATATGTATGCTTGTCTGTTATTGTTTTTACTTAGAGACTAAGTATGGTTTAGAGTAATGTGTATGATTGCCGAGTTGACAAGGGGTGGACTGTGATGGTTAGGCTAATGTGTCAACTCGGCCAGGTAATTGTGTCCAGGTGTTAGGTCCAGCAGGCACTGGGCTAATTGTAATACAAGAGCATTTATGGACTTCAATCATCAGTGAGTTTATTGCGTGGATGGCTGATTATATCTGCATCAATCAGGGAGATTACATCATCAATGGGTGGCACTTTTATCCAATCAGTTGAATGACTTAAAAGCGGAAGTGATTTCAACATTCAGAGAGAATTTCCCAGCTCGTCGTTGGACAGGTAACTTCTCCCAGAAACTCATCAACGACCTTTCATTGGGCTTTCATCGGAGCCACTGGTTTGCAGCCTGCCTGCAGAACCTGGACTTGTGCATCCCCACGGTCGCGTGAAAGACTCTTTTAAAATTTCATATTATTGACAGATATCTCCTGCTGATTCTGTTTCCCGAGAGAACCCTGACTAATACAGCCACCAAGCCCATTCAGCTAGGGCAGAATGGCCTCTTCAACAAATGTTGCCTGGAGAACTGGATTTCCATATCCAAAAAAAAAAAAAAAAAAATGAGAGAGGAACACCATCTACACCTTATACAAAAATTAACTCAAGATGGATCAAAGAGCTAAACATAAAAGCCAAGACCATAAAGACCTTGGAAGATAATGTAGAGAATCATCTGCAGGATCTTGTAGTAGGAAATGGCTTTATGAACTTTACAGCCAAAGCATGAGCAATGAAAGAAAAAATTGATAAATGAGAGGCCCTCAAAATTTAAAAAATTTGCACCTCAAAGGAGTTTGTCAAGAAAGTGAAAAGGCATCTTACTCAATGGTAGAAAATATTTGGTAACCATATATCTGATAGGGGCCTAATATCCAGCATATATAAAGAAATCCTACACCTCTAATATAAAAAGGCAAACAATCTATTTAAAAAATTGTCAAGTGATTTGAATAGCCACTTCTTCAAAGATGAAATGCAAATGGCTAAAAAGCACATGAAAAGATGCTTAGCATCCCTAGTTATTAGGGAAATGCAAATCAAAACTGCAAAGAGATATCATCTTACACCTATCAGACTGGTAGAAATTAAAAAACACAGAGGACTCCAGGTGTTGGAGAGGATGTGGAGGAATGGGAACCCTCATCCACTTCTGGTGGGAATGAAGAATGGTGCAGCCACTGTGGAGGACAGTTGGGCAGTTTCAGAAAACTAACTATAAAACTGCCATACAATCCAGCAATTCCACTACTGGGTTTATACCCAGCAGACCTGAAAGCAAGATATGAACAGATATATGCACACCAATGTTCATAGAAGCATTATCCACTATTGCCAAAAGTTGGAATCAACCCAAACACCCTTCAACAGATGAATGAATAAACAAATTGTGGTATATACATACAATAGATTATTACTCAGCTGTAAGAAGGAATGCAGTATTAACACATGGGATGACGTGGATGAATCTTGAGGACCTTATGTTAGGTGAAGCAAGCCAGGCACTGAAGGACAAATATTACATGACCTCACTGATATGAATTAAGCAAATCGAGAAGATTCACAGAGTTAGAATCTGGAAGATTAGTTTACAGGAAATAGAAAGGGAGAAGATGTTTGTCAGCCAATGCCCATATGGGTAAAATCTAGATAAGGGGGAAGTGTGTAGTTGTACAGTGGAGGAGCATAACAGTGGTGTAATGATACTTTTAGGTTAGGCAGTGCTGGTTTGTCAGGGGGGTGACGTGGGGAGGATGGATTGAAATGTTCAAGGAACTGTGGGGAGAGTTGGGGGAAGGAGCAGGTGAACACTGGGGATTGGTGGGTACATGGTTGAAACTACAATGTTTGGAATGCTCTTCTGGCAATATGGCAAATGAAGGTTGCTGGTATGGGGTGTTGGATGTGGGGGCATTCGGGATAGGGTGGACCTGAGGCAGACATCTAGGGTGTGTGTGAATGTTCATCTTGCTATAGTGTGTTATATTAGTGGGTGGAGACACACATAATGAGCAAACAAAGTGTAGGACTCCCAACCTGGGGAGGCCTGCTAAGTTCTCAAATAGAAGGGGAGGAATCTCTCGAGAGTATGGGTGGTGCCTAATGGGGGAGGACAGACCAGTGTGGCAAGTCCTCAATGTTGTTGCTAGTAACTAAGAATTTTTCCTTCAGGGAGTAAAGCCTGATGGTTGCTGTGGGTCTTGCGGGGAGGGGGAGGGGGGAATAGAATAGATGAAATGGGGCATTTCTGGGAAGATGGAAGTGTTCTACATGATCTTGCTGTGATGTGTATAGGCCATGTTGAATTGCATCAAAGTTTATAAAAGTGTATGGTCCAAAATGCAAACCATAATGTAAACCATTTACCATGGTTGGTAGCTATGTTTCAATATATGTACATCAGTTGTAAAAAAAAATGTACCATCCACATATACAATGTTATTAATAGGGAAACGGGGAAAAGGGGAAGGATGTTGGATATAAGGGAGTCCCCTATATTTGGTAAGTGACTTTTCTAGAACCTAAAACTTCTTTGAGGACAAAATGAAAAAGAAAATATTAAGATGCTGGGAGAATAAACAGAAGACAATGTCTCTGTACATATAGGACAACAGATCTTATAATGGTGAAAGGGAAAATGTCAAAAAATTTTAATACTTTTTAATTATTTTTGTTATACCAAATTTTTATTTATCTTTATTTTTAAAGTTTTTTGTATTTTATTTATTTTTAAAACTATCATTATTTATTTTCTTATCATATTTGGCTATTTTATTTGCTTCATTTTTGAAGAAGTTTTGGATCACAGAATGGTTACAACTGTTGCAGGGGAGGATCATTGGTGCGGGTTGTCAGTGATGGGGGATACATTGGAGGAAGGTCACCTGGGCATACATATAAGGCATATGAATGAGTTCAAATGTGCATGGGGCATTGTCACAGTGGGTGGAGATTCACATAATAACCAAAGGAATATCAAATTCCCATCCTGGAATTCCACATTCTCTAATACATCAGCAAGAATACCCCAAGTACAGAGGCAATGACTAGTGAAAGAGAATGGTCCAGTAATGGGCCCTTGATATTGACGACTGTGCATAGGAACCTTTACTCTTGGAATGGTAACTTAGCCTAGTGTTGTAGGGTGTCTATGAGTCACCTCCTGAGAGCCTCCTTGTTCAAATGTGGCCTCTAAGCCTAACTTAGCATATAAATACATTATCTTTCCCCCAGTGTGGGACATGACTCCCAGGGATGAGCCTCCCTGGAACCAAGGGATTACTACCAGTCACCAACTAGCAATGCAACTGGAAAAAGACCTTGATCAAAAGGGGGAAAAGGTAAAGAAAAATGAGTTTATATGGCTAAGAGACATCAAAGTGAGTCAGGAGTTCATTCCAGAGGTTATGTATGCTTATGCATGTCTCAGCAGGATATCATTGACTGCCAAAGTGAATACTACCTCAAATAGTGGGGCTTGTGAAGGTTCTGAAGACATCCAGACACTATATTTAGGGCAGATAGCTCAGGAGTTCGATGCCTTGCCAGAGGGCCCTACTTTGGAATTTATTATCACATTTATTATACACATAATACTATGTGTGCCCAGAAATGCACATTGTTCTTCTGTCAGGAGATTCTTGTGGCCACTAAGACAAAATAGCCAGAAAAATTTTTTGTTAGGTTTGTTGATTTCTTTACCTACAGTACACTATAGTCTTCAAATCTTACACTTATTGATTGATATTATATTGTGCTAAGGTGCCAGAGGGTTTTCTCAGTCTTCCTTCTCCTCTCTGAACTTTCAACTTTGTGATATAGAGGTCTTTCATCCTGCTACCTCCCCTTCACTAGTTATACAATGATATTGCTTGTTACTCTACCCAGGAATCATGTTAGCAGCAGGGGATGGTCTTGATTGTCACAGCCACCTTCAGTCTTAGGCAAACTATGAATGCCTGGGACACACAGGTGTGGCTTTCTTCACTTTCCTTCCCATTTTCTCCATTGACAGCCAAACTCTGCCTTGTATCTGTGGATGTTAATGGGCAAAAAAATTTCTGTCCTCCCATTGTAGGCAGCCTTTCTTTGATAACAGTGAAAAGTCCTGATTCCCTAGATATTTTCTGACCAACACCAAAAGGCAGAGATTCTTTGCTTCTACTCCTCGCAGCAGTGGATCTCTGCCTGTGTCCTGGGGTGAAAGACTTTGCTACCCTACCTGGATGGCACAAGACATTTACATACTATGTTAAAGTGAAGGCTCTACCCTATTACACAACTGTAACTGATCACCTAAGATTGCCAGCATTATGGAGGGGCTCATTTTTTTCTCCTTCCCTATTCCAGTTTTTCTTTTGAGCAAGTAGTATATTATTTCCACATGAGCAAGATGATGCAAAAGGAACAAAACTTTCATGACCACCAAATGAATGCTCTATAGGCAAATGAACTGTTTAGCTGTAAAGACTCAGTATATCCCACATGCATGGCATCCTTCGTTTGAATATTAGGCAAAGAAGTAATATCTGGGAGAAAATGTATAATTGGCTATGATCAAAATATGCTAACATTAGAAGATGACTCAGTTATAAATAATTTGTTTTCTTTCAAGCTCCTTTGTGTTTATCAATATGGGATCTAGATTAGTAATACCTGTGTTTGAATTCCAGCTCTACCACATGCTAACTGTGATTGATGCCAATTTAGGAGGATTCTTTTAGCCTTGGTTTCCACAACTGTAAAATCAGAATAATAAAGGCAACCTGATATTGTCATTTTCAAGAATAAATAAGATACTACATATTCTAAAAATATTAGCTATGCTGATGATTTCCTTATATTCAACAGAAAGGCTTATCAAAAGTTTGAAATAACAGAACAAAACTCAATGTAAAAAGCGAACAATATAGAAAAAGGGATATTCAACAGAGTAAATTTATGAAACAATTTATTTCACAGATATATCTGAATATGAGGTGTCTGTTAAATACACCAATTGCTTTTAAAACTTTAGGTATATGGAAACAAATAAACAAACAAAAGTGAGTAAGTATAAGTGCCCAACATTAATAATGATTTTCCTTGTTGGGTGAAATTATTGTTATTTTTTATGTTTACTTAGAATATATTAGTATATTTGATAATTTTAAGTAATATTTAAATTTTATCTAAAGAATTGCTTATCAATAAGTATTACAGTTACCAGTCTGTATGGTTAAGTACACTGATAAATAAGGGGAACTAGATTTATGTTTTAGTGTATACAGTGTGTTCTTATATCTACAGGCAATATGGAAAATCTCACTATTAAATAATGAACATTATCTTCATGGCAATTTGATTAATATGAATACGTGTTAAAATATAAGCAGGAAGCAGAGTAGCTCAAGCACTTGATCACCTGCTTCCAACATAGTAGGTCCCGGGTTTGGTTCCTGTGCCTCCTAAAAATAAAATAAAATTAAAAAAAGAAAAAAAAAAAAAAAAAAAAACATTTCAGGGACCCGATGTGGCTCAGGGGTTGAGTGCCAGTTTCCTATATACAAAGTCCCAGGTTCAATTTCCAGCCCCATTAAAAAAAAAAAAAAAAAAAAAAAAGCAAATCTCAGAATAATATAAGGAAAATTTATACGAAAATGATATTTAAGAAATTTTCTCTCATTGAATTGTTCTTTGGTGATATGGAAAGTTACTGAAAATACATGCAGGTAGTGAAAAGGGAATTATCAGAGGGCAGTTTATTGGTAATGGGTGACTGGGTGGGAAAAAGAAGCATCAAGAAGTGGGAAGTACAAAGAAACTAGAGAAGGCTCCAATCTAGTCTCTTACACAGTTGTGTAAGAGGCAATGGTAAATACAAATGAGTTTTTAATGGCTAAGAGATTTCAAAGTGAGTCAGGAGGTCATTCCTAAGGTTATACTCATGCCCCTCTCAGCAGGATCTTATTTACTGCCACAGTAAATATTGCCTAAAATAGCATAGAGACCCTATATGCAGGGCAGACAGCTTAGGGGTTTGGCGCCTTGCTAGTGTGCCTTACCTTGTAATTAATGCTCCCCAGTGTGATAGAGTTGGATTTATTTGTGGTTCTCCTACACATGGCTCTTTTGCCCCGTCTATCTGAACCTAAATTTAGTACTACACTTGATAGGTGTATGTGCAAGAGACTTAAATCTCTGGTCCGTCCATGTGCCATTTGGGCCCTGAATCTCAGCAGAGTTGCAACACCTACTCTACAGTTCACTGGACTCACCCAGGACAACTAACAAGGTGATGATGATGGACAATGCCCATCCCAAGGAACAAAGAGAATCTGCAGCTGCAAGCAAGATAGTCCCATCCATCTGCCACATGGAATCTATGCCCCCTCTCACTTAGAGGCAGAGTGGGCATCACCATCCCAGAATCCTCAGGATTGGGGAATGAACAATGGACTAAAGTATACTAACTATGATTGTACAAAGACTTATTGTTATTCCAACAATGGAAAACATGTATCATTGATATAAACGGAGAGGCCACCAGAGGCTCTGGGGGGAGGGAGAGCGAAAAATAGTTGTAATATGGGGGCATTTTCAGGACATTGGAATTGTCCTGCATGAAGTTGCAATGATGGATACAAGCCATTTTATATTTTGTCAAAATTTTAAAAATTGCGTGGGACAGAGTATAAACTATAATTTAAACTATAATCCACGGTTAGTGGCAATGCTTCAATATGTGTTCATCAATTGTAACAAATGTACCACACTAATGAAGGTTGTTGTTAATGTGGGAAAGTGTGGGAGGGGAATGGAGTGGGACATACGGGAATCCCCTATATTTTTTATGTAATCTAAAGTTTCTTTAAAATAAATAAATAATAATAGTTTTAAAAAATAATAACAAAAAGAAACTAGAGAAGGGTTCCAATCTAGTCTCTTATGCAGTTAGGTGAGAAACACCTTGTGTCCTCATATTTTTGAAAACAACATAAATCGCATTCATACATTGTCCCATCTTGTTCTTAATAGTAGCTTACTAGAGAGAACTTCAGTCCTCCAATGCAACCCCAAGAATTCAATGGTTTAAAAATTGATTTGGGCACAAAATGTTAAGGAAGTCAGATTTTTTTTTTTAGAATGCTCAGATTGCTCAGGCAGTCTAGAATTCTAATTCCTTCCTTCCCTGCTCTGACACTGATGACCTTCATGAAATGCTTCTTTTCTCCTCAAACTATATCTTCTCCTTTTGCAACTAATATAATGCTCAAAGCGCAAAATATCTTTCTTAAAATTGTGCATTTTATGAAATCATCATTTTGATATTTCCTTAGATTTCACTTTCAAGATTTTAAGAACTGGCTTTCTGAGGAACCCCTGATGGGCCCTTCTTTCTCAGCTGTCTGAGCCTCTTGGTTGTTCCCCTATGCTAGACCTAGATCTCTCAAAATCCAAATTTCTTAGTTGCTACTATGGCACTTCTGTCCATTCCAAACTTCTCACGTTTCAGAGACACAAGACAAACCGCCTTATTCTATGTTCCATTCTGCTGGTTGGGCACATGGTGATTCCAGTTCACAATGGCTCACTCTTCTCCATAACAAACACAAAAAAGACTGTAATTAGACTTATTAATGCAGCCAAAAGACAATGCATAAATGGTTGAATTAACATGGACATTTGATGCTTTGTTCTGTTTCTATGACAAAATAAAAAAAAACAAAAAACTATCCTTCCACACACCTTGTATATCTCTGAATTGTTAAATTGTGTTTCTGCATCCAAAATGAGGAGCAGTCAGGAAATTATCTTATTGTCAACTCATAACATATCTTACTATATAAATTAGTTACCCTTCACCCTCTGAATTTGATTGGCTACAATTAAAGATATTTTCTCAAGGTCTTTTTCACAGCTGCTTTCACTTCACTGTTTTTCATGCTGTAAATATGGGGATTAATGAAGGGAGTAATCACACAGTACTGTACAGAGAAGATCAACTCCAATAGTGAACCTGAGGTTGGCATGAGATAGCACAGGAAAGCTGAGACATAAAATAGGAGCACTACTGTAAGGTGGGAGGAGCAGGTGGAGAATGCCTTGCTTCTACCTGAGGAAGAGCTGATGCCCAAGATGGTGGAGGCAATGCGGGCATAGGAGTAGAAGATCAGCAAACAGGTTCCGAATCCATAGAGAAGAATAGAGCAGAGCAAAACTGTAAAACTGAGGGAGATATCAGAGCAGGAAAGAGGGAAGAGAGAGGGAAGATCACAGCTGTAGTGGGGGATGGTATAATCTCCACAGAAGTCCAAGTTCATAGCTGGAAGGATGTTGAGAAGTGTGGTCAAAAAGCCCAGGCCTCTGGAACCCCAAGCCAGCCTCTTATAGAGCAGGCTGTTCATCACCTGGCTATAGAGCAGAGGATGACAGACGGCAGCAAAGCGGTCATAGGCCATCACTGACAACAGGCAGACTTCATTGACCCCACTCACAAACAAAAAGAAGACTTGAGACAGGCAGCCCTTCACAGAGATGGTTTTCTTCTGAGACAGCAGATTCTCCAGCAGCTTTGGCACTGTGACAGAAGAAAAGCAAATATCCTGGAAAGAGAGGTTACTCAGGAAGAAGTACATGGGCATGTCGAGATGAGAACCTGAACTGGTCACCAGTAGCAGCATCAGATTCCCTGTCAGGGTCAGTAGGTAAATTTGCAAAAACAGCACAAAGAAGACAGCCTGGATGTGTGGGGCAGCAGACAGACCCAGGAGGATGAACTCATTGATGGTGCTATGGTTCTCCAAGGCCATTTAGAGAGGATTTTTCTAGAAACAAGATAGTAGCAAATCTAAAATATCTTGACCCTACTCAATTATCAGAGGATAGGGGTCTCATCCCAACTACTTTATAATTCACAAGTATCTCTAAGTTTCTTTTGTATATTTCTTCCTGGGCTGATCAGCTGCTTCAATGCTTAAACCTGGGTCAACCCTGCAAGGATATTAATAAAAGGCTAATCTTCAGACCTGGATCATTATAAATCTTTTTTTTTTTTTTTTTTTTTTGTAACACACCTGTGCTTAGCAATATTCCCTATTCATGGTAGATATTAGTGGAATTCTTTGAGTAGATGTTCTAAAACAGGTCTTTCCTCTTTCTTGGTCTTTTATTCCCATTCAAATCTTTCCTAAGCTGTATGGCACTAAGACATTTTTTGTCTACATTTAATTTAACTTTATACATGGCACTTACACCTGAATTGACAATATGCACTCTGGGACAAAATTAAAACATGTAGCCTCAGGCATGTGTGCATAAAACATCTGTGTTTCTTTGAGTTCCTATGTTAAATGTTGGGATTGAAGAAAAAATGGACAAGCATAGTAAATCTATTTTTCAAAAGAAAAATTGAGAATCTGAGGTAATACAACTGTCTAAATTGCCAATTACAAGTGTCAGAACATGACTGCACTATGTAGGATTGGAAGACAAGAGAATATCCTATGAAAGAGTGTCTTGCAATCAAGGTTTTCAGTGAATGTGCTCTATCAACTGACACCTACAGGTCTGTGAAGATTGTCCACACATTCTGTTCTAGAAAGTCTCAATACTGAGACCAGACTATTGTACTTGCTCCAAGGATCAAGGATATTCCTTTGTTTCGGCATCTATTCAAGTTCCTGCTCTGTCTGGAATGCCTTTTCTTTCTATCTAAATCTTTTTAATATTTAGACACTCAATTTAATTTTGCCTTTTTTCTTATATCATCCTAGAAAATTACTTTCTATGAAATCGCCATATATGTTAGTGTAGAACAAAATTGCTTTCTGAGTGCCAAATAAGTGTTTGGCACTAATGAACACTTTTTTTTTTAATCTTTAGGAAAAATGATGGAAATAATTCTATGATGATTGTTCAAATGAGGAAACAATGTATTTGGATAACTTCCCAAATGTTTAAACACAATGATTCCAACTCTAATTTCCATGACTACAAATTTTGTGTTCGTATTATCCTAACCTTCTAATTCCATCCTTAAAAATTTCTTAATAATTAAGTATTTCTTCTACAAAATGATCTGATCTATCACCTCTCAATAAGTAAATCTCTCGCTTGTATACCATCACAGTAAATCACTCTTCTATTCTATTCTGGTGGTTATTGTTAGGATATGTTTAGCAAATTCTTTTTCTCCCTCTCCAATGACATTATAATTACTTGATAGCAGTCATTATGCTCTATAATATGTCACATTCAGGACACTTGGAACATTGAAAGGAAATTCCATAGTGGAACCCAATGAGAATTTGTTGAATGAAGAAAATAAACTGAATAGTACAATCTGTGTAGCTAAAATTTAGGAGGAAAGTCTCCAGATACCCAAGTTTGATAAAGACCCAACAGTAAGGCAAGGGTAAGGAAAAGAGAAAGAAATGCTTGGTATATGTGTGTCTGTGCCTCTGTGTGTGTGTATGTGTGTGTATATGTATTTGTGTGTAGCAACTGTGAAGGGTCAAGTAGTGGACTATATCTTTGCTCATCCAGTACCTACTACATCCTTGTAGCTGAGACATCATCTCACACCCATGAAGCAATTTTAACGATACTGAAAGAATTATTTATTCCCATCATGTTTAATCTACAACCATCCATCCATTATTTTTCCAGTCAATTATTTAGTTATTCAATCATTTATCCATAGCCCATTTTTCTATTCATCCACTCATTTTGTAAGCCATATCATTCAGAATTCTTCTTTCCATTTGTTTCTTCTTCTATCTATCGATCTATAAATTCATCTATTTATAAACAAATGTTCACAAATTACCTGCTAAATACTAGAATACTATAGGTATTCAAAGAAAGACAACATTGTATTTAATACAATTTAACTGTTAAATCAATACTATTTCGTTTGTTCTTTTTTATTTTCAAATTTTATTTCATCCCTGGCCATCATTAAATACTTAATTCTGTCCTTTGCTTTTTTCTCATATCTATCTTGAATCCTGATCTGTGGCTATACACTCATATTATATCTTATGAAACCCCTGGTATTGTACAATACCTGGTATTGTAACTCCCTACAGTTTTCTGACAAGATCCTTTGACCTTATAACTGAACCTGTATTTTCTATCATTGTCCTGATATCACAGAGTCTGATGTAAGTGCTGCTCAAAGGACTCACAGTTACAAGTTATCAAGCTAATAACAAGTCTACAGGACCATTTGCATAACCAGTCCAAGTCATTTCCAAATGTTCCTCAATACTAATACTGATTTTTTACACAAATTCCCAGACTATGTAACCTTCTTAGATTCAGTGTAATTCTCCTTATATTCAGTTCATAACTTAGTTCTGCCTAGAAATTAACATGCAATAACAATGGCACAAATAAATACAAATTCAGAACTGGGTAGAATAATTTGAAGCAAAAAAAACAAAAAACAAAAAACAATTCTGAAGAGTGTCTCTTACCTTTGTATTTGTTAAATCATGTTGCAAGTAAAATATTTTTCCACCTCACAAGAAAGATTAATTAAATAATTAGCAGAACACTTAAAAATTTGAACAATTCTGCATTTGGAAATTTTTGTATTAATTGGGCAGATAATTGCTTTAGTTCCTCAATATTTACTTTTTAAATCCACTTGGTGTTCACTTATATATTTAGATGTATCATAGTACCTTATTTTCACACTGAAGTTTGAGGAAGGAGCCAACTCCCATGTGGTTGGAGATGTCCTTGCTCTCCAACGAGGACATCTCGTGGATGAGAGATTAATGCAGAAGTTAGTTTAGTGATTCTATAATTAGAATCTAGGCTTACCAATTTTCAAGGAGGGCAATACAAGAGTCGTCTCAAATATGCTTGTGACAGACAGCACTGTCCACCAGGCTATACATTAGTAGGATGCTGAATTTTTTAATTAATTTAAGAGCCACCCAATTCAATCACTTAGGGCTTGTTGCACTGGAATGAGCATGTGGTTAAACACAGGTAACACTTTAAAGCAGCAATAATAATAATACCTTTAGATCAAATGAATGATCAGCCTCAAATGTATTTAATTTTAAAATGTTCATTTCACAAATGCTGGTATTCATGGGTCAATGATAAGGGGAAGAGAGTGAAGGTCAGGATTTCCTGTATCCAATGAGTGGGAGAGTGCTCTAAATGAACAAAAATGGAGGAATTTGATATGAGGGAGTATAATCCTATGAGGTTGTAGGAGGCCCCTGGAATAGGGAGAATGACAAAAATAGGTGGGTGTGGAATAATAGCACCAATGCATTTCATTTTTTCCTTAAATATTTATTGGCATCTATCCCTCCTTCATTCGATTTAGCAACTACATTAGTCTGATCAATTATGAAGTTGGAAGGATTTAGAAACAGCGAAATAATAAATTTGCTAATACTTGCGATTGGGCCCTAGGGAAGAAATAAAACCCACACCTTTTCTGATGTACCCTCTCCACTCCCCTGAATATTTGTTTCCAGCTGCTCTGTTCTTTTCCCATTTTAATCCTATAGCATAGACTAAAACAGTTTGGACCCAGAATACATTGTATTCCTTTTTCCAATAACCAACATCAGTCATTGTAGTCAAAGAGTTTTATCCTAGATGCTGCTCAAACTAGCTGAGCACATGGACTCCACTGCTTGGAAAATATGAAAGTCTTCCTTAACTTGGAGCCTCAGTCTCAGCACATAGAAAATCTATAAGAATACCCAGGGTAAAGAAGTACCTCAGAGAGCCAAAATGAAAAGTTCTTTGGAGAAGTGACAAAAAGTACTCAGGAGAGAGAGACAGAAACTTAAGAGCAATTGTAGAGACTTCTCTCCTGGCTTTTATGGCTTGGAAGACTTCCTGCAGCTGTGGTCTTTGCTGGGCCAAGAGACTTCTATGTTCATGAGGAAAAAAGGGCAGATGATTTTTCTATTGGAGAGTCAAAGGAAGGGCAGAAAATTGATTATCATAGAGCTATAAACAGATAAAGGTAGAAGCTGAAGAATATACATCCTCTTAGCTCCGACATGGTCCTGATTTTCTCTCCCTCCAGCTACGTGGAACAACTGACATTCTCAAAACAGGTGGAAGGAGCTTCTTTTTGATGATTTCTTACCAAACTAGAGGGGCATCTGTTTATTTAATGCCCTCTCCAAATTCTAAATACTGTACTAGAATAATCCATGAAGAAAATGATTCTAAGATAAACCTTTCAGAAGGACAGGTAGAAGTTAGTTAACCCATAATTTGCCAGCTGAGCCTTGTAGCCCAAGAGACAGCTGAATTAATGTCATTTATTGTCTGGAATCACAGACAGAAGCCCAATTTGAGTCTCACTAGCAAATAACTCAAATTATAAAATCCTCAGGGAATTTTATTTAGTATGGAATTTTGGAACTTATTCATTGAAATTATGACTGAGAACTCTTGTGTCTCTTGTAGACTTGGAAACATAGCAAATAGGTGGCTTGTGAAAAATAAGGAATTAAATACTATACTTTTCCTTTGTGAAAGAAAATCATAACAACATTTGTAAACCCTTCACATGCACAAAACTCATAGGTGTAAAAATCAATGTCAGTGGTAAATGGGAAATTTTGTGATAGCTGTATTTATCATATTATATATAAACATTTACATTTTTTAATCACTCCACAATCATGACTGATGACCTATACCTTCATGTAAATGTGCTCTACTGCTGAAAATTATATCTTAATTATTTTTAAACTTTCAATCAGAAGAAATGAAAGAAAAGTTATTAAGTCCAATTACAAGAAATGCAGATGATTTTTCTATTGGGGAGTCACATGAAAGACATGAAAACTGATTACCATAGAGCTATAAACTCAGAAAGGCAGAAGATGAAGAGTATACATTCTTTCAGCTCCAGCATGCTCCTGATACTTTTCTCCCTCCATCTACATGGAAAAACTGGCATCCTCAAAAGCAGATGATGATCTGGCCCAATAAGAGTGGCATCTGTTTATTTAATTTCCTCCCCAATTCTAAATACTGTGCTAGATTAATCAAGGAAGAGAATGATTCTCAGATATAACCTTTCGGAAGGGCAGGTATAGGTAGTTCATCTGTAATTGACCAGCTGAGCCTTGTAGCCCAGGAAACAGAGGCACCAATGTCTTTTATTATATGAAATCACAGACAGAAGCCCAGTTTGAAACTAATTAACAAACAACCCAAATTATAAGAACCTCAGGGAATTCTATTTAGTATGTGTTTTTGGAACTTCTTTCTGTGTTGAAATGATGACTGTGAAAGAAAATCTGAGTGTTTGAATGATGGTAAATTGGCGGTAACATCCTTCTGCTTGAGTAGTTGTTCTATATCTCATTTGGAAAATCACAGGGAAGCTGTCTATTGACCTTGAGCTAATCTTCAGGGGTTTTTCCTTTGTCCACAGATTTTGAATTCATAAACTTCACTCACATAATTAGTTTAGTGTTCAGTTGTGCCTACAATCAGAGAGGTTTTCAGGGAAATGGATGAATGCAGGTCATGAAGGTCAAGGAAATGATGAAGTTAAGCACCGAGTGATCAACAGTAACAAAGCCACAGCTAGATCCTGAAAGAGTAAAACTAAAAATATCCAGTAGACTTTGAAAGTGTGTCTTCTGTTGACAATAAGTTGTGGAATGAATAAACGAAATAGAGTGAACTATGGCTAAGAGACTCAAAAGGAGTCCAGAGGTCACTCAGGAGGTAACTCTTAAGCACCTCACATCCATATATCACAAACTGCCAAGGTGTGCATAGCCACAGGCAACAAATGCTTCTAAAAACCCTGAGAACCTCTGAATTCCATAAACAAACCCCAAGTAAAGAAATCTGTAAATTACCTAACCTGCAGGACATTTGGAAAGTCCTGAGTATACAATAAACAACTCATGTGACCTTCTTTTTCTTAAAGACCCTTGATTTGAATCTCCAAAATGGGATACAATTTGTGTTGCTACCTAAATCTATTTTCCTCAAATTGCAATTCCAAGACCCCAAATAAAAAATGATTGATCTCCTGCTTCTCACGTACAAGGTCCTGGGTTCAATCCCCAGTACCTCTAAAGCTTTTGTTGCCTTGAAGCTGAATTGTTTACTTTGGATTGTCAAAGGAATGTGGTGTACATTAAGTAAATTGAGAAAGATGCATAATTAATGTTTGGGAAATGGTGTGTTTTCAAAATTTGGAAGAGATTGGGGCTAGAGAAGAAGTAAAGTAATCAATATTTGGTAATTGCTTAACAAATGACAGATGTTTTTTCTTCATGCTTTAGACATGGTAACTAATATTCCACAACAACTCTATGAGTTAGAACTTCTTAATGTTCTCTTTAAGGACTTTAAGGACTGTGAAGCTGAAAAACATGAAACATCTCCCTCAAATACACACAATTATTAAATGGTAGAGTCAGGATTCAAATTCAAATCAAGAGGCTTCAAAATCTGCCTTTGCCTTTTATCAGTATTGTAAATGTACTGAAATGCAGAATTTAAGTTAAGGATTTAATATAGGGCTATTTGAAGACTGAAAAGGAGTTAGATATACACAAGAAAAAGAGGGATAAATGATAAACCAAGTCTGGTGCTCTGATTGAAGGCTGGCTCCTACTCTGGAAGACCACACTTCAAGATCCTATTCCTGAATTTAATCCATAATAAATGGATAAATTGTTGTTGGTTTTTGTTTGTTTTTGTTGTATGTCTCCTACATGTGGACTTAAAATGGGGTTATTTTGGTAAGAACTAAAAACCACTGAAAGATTTTCAAAGATAACTGGGAAGGTTTGAAGCTATATTGATTCCAGAAAAGTGTATTCTTAAAGTTCATCCATTGCTGTGGATGTGGACTCTTTGCAAGTAAGTTCTTTTGGCAAGTAGGATTTTAACTTAAGATAGGACCCACCTCATTCAGGGTAGATCTTAATCCTCTTACTGGAGTCCTTTATAAACAGAGGACTTAAAAGCCGTATAGGCAGAAAAATAGCTTCAGAGACAAAAGGAGTGGTGCTGCAGAACAGAGGATGGAATCACTGGAGTCCAGAGGCATGAAAAGAGGCCACCAAGAGGCAAAGTCCATGGAGCATCTCAAAGCTGAAGAGGCAAGGTCTGGAGGAGAGGGGAGAGAAAAGCGGACTGGCAATGTGCCCTGCCAGTGCTTGATCACCCATCGCTGAGCAAGAGAATTATCTTTCTTTATTTTTCTGTTTACTTTTTTCTTTTTTTTGTAATATGCCACAATTTTTATTGCAAGGTGCCCATTTTTGTGAGGGTGGGGAGACTTTGGTCTAAAAAACAGTGTTCTATTTAAGGCTGTTTTATACAGAAATAGCCCTCATGCCTGATATTCAAAATATCTTTATTGTTGCAAGACTTGCACGTTAAACATAAAACTCCTACACTTATTCAGTAGTGTACATTCAATGGAAAACAAAAAGTTATTAACAGCTATTTCTTTTAAGAAAATATGCATGTAACAGGAATGAACACTAAGGTACTAGGATTAATTTGATGACACATTCAGAAGCAACTTAATTGGCATTCTTTTTGGGGGTATGCGGTTAAACTCATTACAAAAAGTGCTTTCAGTGCATAGTGTTTCATCTGTGCTACGATGTCACAAAAATAGGCTTGCCAAGGCAGGTGAGGTGTATAAATTCTCAGAACCTCATAGAACTGCAATCCACTGCAACTATAACACTGAAAAAAGTTTACCATCTGACCAGTGGTTAATACTTTCAAGGCATTCAATTAGCTTATCCTTTGCAGTATTATAAAGCATTCACATTTACACATTCATTTCACTGCTTGCTACAAGGGAGGCATACAGCCAGTTGTTCTGACTAAAGTATTTTGTGAAGGCATTCCCTGGATTTTACATAAAATTAACAGTATTAAACAACCCAGTGGTCATCATTGATAGGCTTCTTAAATAAATTATATCTCCTTGATTCATTGTGTTGGAAGGGCCCAGTGAGAAAGGAGAGAAAAGAAAAACAAAAAACTAACACTATTCCAATTCATTAAACTGGAAAAAAAGGAAGCTCCTTAAGATCCAGACACCTGACTGTCACTTTATAAGGATTTTCCTTCAAGTGAAACTACTACATTGCCTCCCAATTTCTCTCCAAGTGTTGAGTGGTCCTTAATTTCATCCAAGCCTTAAAGTCAGCCACCAAAATTTTACTTACTGGCTATCTGAGCATTTCAAATATTACATTTTAAATTTTCTTGTGAAAAAGAAGGAATTAAATAATATATTGGCCTTTGTGAAAGAAAACCATAAGATTTATAAACCCTTCACATACATAATACCCATGGGTACAAAAATGAATAGTGGTGGAAAATGAGAAAATATTGCAAGAGCTGTATTTATCAAATTATCTGTAAACATTTACATTTTTAAGTCATTCCATATTCATGTCCCATGATCTATAACTTCATGAAAGTGTACTCTACTGTTGAAAAGTATATCATAATTCTGTTTAAGATTCTTATAAGAAGTGAAAAAAAAGTTATGAAGTTAATCTTAACTACACTGTGTATATCTGCATTGGACAGCAATGCATGCTTGCAAAAAATGTAAATGCTTGAAGTACACTACAAAATAATGTGAAGCAAAAGTGATCAGATGTTTATACACAATAAGAAAACCCATTGTAATGCAAAGATTTTAATTTATAGAAAAGGCTTACAATATGAGCCAGCAGAGAACACACCATTACCCCAGGAATTTGGTAAATCATGCATGGATGCACAGATTTTAAAAAATGAGACATTGTTTTACAGTTTTGTATTTAAAATCTATTTTTTTCTATATATTAGTGTAGCTCCTCCAGCTCTTTTTGGGTTACTGTTTGCCTTGACTATCTTTTCCTAACCTTTCATGTTCAGCCTATTTGTGTCCTTGCTTCTAAGTTGAGTCTCTTGTAGACAACATATAGATGGATCGTATATTTTTTATCCATTCTGCCAGTCTGTGTCTTTTGATTAGGGAGTTCAATCCATTAACATTGTGTTATTATTGTAAATGGAATATTCTTTTTATCATTTTATCCTTTGGCTTTCAGTTATAATATCTTCTATTGTCTGTCATTTTACCCTTTTAGTTACTCTTACTAAAAATCTTCAATTTTATACTCTTCTCTGAGCCTCTCTCTCCTGTTATTTTCCTTTCAGATTGTAGCACAAACTTCAGTATTTTTTGTAAGTCCAGTCTCTTGGTGATGAACTCTCTCAGTTTGTGTTTATTTGTGAAGACATTAAACTCCCCCTCATTTTTGAAGGACAGTTTTGGTGGATAAAGAATTCTTGGATGGCAGTTATTTTCTTTCAGTGTCTTAAATATAACATACCACTGTATTTTTCACCTCCATGGTTTCTGATGACAAATTGACATGTAGTCTTATTAAGCATTCCTTGTATGTGAGGCATTACTTTTCTCTTGCTGCTTTCAGAATCCTCTCTTTGTTTCTGGTGTTTGACATTCTGAACAGTAGGTGTCCAGGAGTTGGTCGCTTCAGATTTATTCAATTTGAGATGCATTGTCCTTCTTGGATATTAATATTTATGTCTTTCATAAGGGTTGGGAAATTTTCAGCCATTATTTCCTCAAATATTCTTTCTGACCCTTTTCTTTTCTCCTTCTGGGACACCCATAACAAGTATGTTTGTGCTTTTCACACTGTCATTCAATTCCCTGAAATCCTGATCAAGTTTTTGCATTCTTTTCACTGTCTTCCTGTCTTTTCAAGTGCAGATGCTCTGTCCTCTAATTCACTAATCTATTCTTCTGCCATTTCAAATCTGCTCTTACATGCCTCTAATGTATTTTTAATCTTATCCATTGTGTCATTCCCATAAAGTAAGTTACTTTTCTTTGCAAGCTTTCAAATTTTTCTTAATGCTCACAATGTGTCTTCTTAATATCTTTTATCTCTTTAGCCATATTTTCCTTCAATTCCTTTAATTGATTTAGGAGATTTCTGTGACCATCATTGATTAGTTGTTTTAAACCCTGTATGCCATCAGGATTTTTAATTTGCTACTTTTGTTAGGCCATCTCTTCCTGTTTCTTAGTATGGCTTGTAAATTTTGGTGATGTCTAGGCATCTGTTTATGTTGGTAAGTTTACTCTCATGGTCAATTTCTCTTTCTTGCCTACTGGCTTTACACTTGAATGTTTATGTTTCACAGCTGTTCTTTGCTTTTTGGTTCAACTTATTCTGAATTTTTTAATTGCTTTGTTTAAGTTATCAAAATAGGGTCAGGGACCCACAAATGGGGCACCAAATCCAAAGGGGCCTGGAGACAGGGAC
Organism: Tolypeutes matacus; assembly: GCA_026826555.1. Taxonomy (NCBI): domain Eukaryota; kingdom Metazoa; phylum Chordata; class Mammalia; order Cingulata; family Chlamyphoridae; genus Tolypeutes; species Tolypeutes matacus. The sequence goes on from JAKSZT010053895.1 coordinate 1,113,094, forward strand.
AGAAGAGACTCAAAAAAATCTTTTTTTTTTTTTTTCCACTTCACTTTCCTTACCTTCCAGCAGATGGTGCTCTTCAGGGAACCTTTCCACAGAGGTGATTTTCCAACCTCCACTGGCTGGTGTTTTTGAGACAGTTAGAACCATGATTCAAAGCTGGGCCCTGCTCTGTAAACTCTCTCACTGAAGAAAACCACACTTAGCCCTCTACTACACCTTCCCTCTTCCCAAGTAGGAAGACATTGTCTCCCCTCTCAGTTGTCCACCATAAGTCACAGGTTTTACAGAGGCTATTCACCTGAAAACACTGCTCTAGACCTAGGAGCCCTCCCAGGATAGATGAGGCTGTAGACCATGCCGAAGCTGTAGAGGGACTGCATTGGGCCCCACTGGGGCTGGCAGGTAAGAATGTAATGGGAAGATCTCTGGCTGTTGTTATTGCCCCTGCAGTTACTCAGCTGCAAGGTGTCTGGCAAGACCTCTGAGATGCAGCTGGGTGTGGGGGTGTTGGGGGAGGGGATGGTGGGGTGGAATGAGGATGGACACGTGCTAATGGCCGGCAGCTGCACCCCCTGGATCCCAAGGTGTTGACTGCCAAGTTGAGCTGGCTGAAGCCTCCCACTGCTGCTGACACTTAAGGTGCTCAGGATGTTTAAGAAGGTGTTGAGGCAAGGGGTGGAGGTAAGCATGGTTCCTCCTGGAGATGAGGCAGCAGTCTTGGTGCCCTCAGGAGGCTGTGGGGCCTGGGGAGGCCTCAGCAAAAAGGAAGGGCTGGCTTCTTCTGGTTTAGATGATCCTGTGGCCATGGAGGAGCTGCCACTGGCAAAGGAACTACACTTTTGATTCCTGCGGAAGTTCCCATTGTGAAATATTTTTCGCAGTTCAATTTAGGGTCCAGTAATCCCTGGGTGTCCTCCTTGCAGGCTCTTGAAGAGCGACACATTGTGGCAGATGGGGTACTGCCAGCTGGCCTTGCTGCACTGGTGGAGAGGGAAGCTGCAGGCCACGAACTGGTAGATGTGGCTGAGCTTGCTCTAGGGGGCGCTCTGGAAGGCATGGCCATGAGCACCAGGCTAAAGTAGGGCAGGCGCAGCGTCTTCACGAGGTCCCCTCGGCTGGCCACGGACAGCCAGCTCAGTTCGCCGGTCGCCCCGGGCGAGGCGGTTGAGCCTGGCGCCGACTACGTGAAGGGCCGCTGCGCGCAGCTGAAGGTGCGGGTGGCGGTGGTCTGCGGCTGCAGGAAGTACCAGGACGCGCTCGCAGGAAACTGAGGCGGCGGGAGCCCAGATAGGCAGTGGCTGCAGCGGCGGCACCGGCGGCACCGGCGGCGGCGGGCGAACAGCGCGAGCAGGGAGATTCAGCCACAGGCGGGAGGCAGCACGGCGTGATCCGCCCCCCATAAGGCTTCCTGGAAGGCGGGGCTCGCCCGGGGCGGCGGCTGCGGGCAGGGCAGGCTGGGCTGCGAATACAGACCGAAGGTGTCGCCGCGGTAGGGACCATGTCGGCGGTCATCGGCGGGCTCAGCGCTGCCGCGGCCAGGGCCGAGCGGGCCCTTTGGGGGCCGATTCCACGGTTCCATCTCGGCCCCCGCTGGGTGCCGGCTGTGCCGGGTGCTCAGGACGGGGGTTCGGGTGGGTGAGCCCAGGATAACTATTTGATAATCAAACTGCAAAATTACAGAATATGAAATGTAATCGACAGGTCTGGTTTTCACAGAAACATTAAATTTAAGGTAATGCATAACTTCTGAGAGGGTGATCAGGAGGAGGGAAGTGGAGGTAATTAGGATTAAGTATTAGGTCTTAGGTTGGGTCATGTGATTTTCTGATACCTTTAAAAACAAGCGAACAAATCAAAATAATTACGTAAAAGTAATATATATGTGCCCAAATGATGAATGTGTATAATGAAGAAGGAATTCAGAATCCAATTCTATGACTGAAGTTTTAAAGCGGGGGAAAAGGTAAAAAGGCAGGAAGTAATAAGGGAGCCAAGGATGGAAGTAGAAAAGAGGAGGAAGTGTAAAACTCTTTGGAACAACGGTGAGATAAATGATTAAATAAAATAGGGAAACACTGAATTTTCAACATTAGAGGAATTAAATAAATTTTGGCATACGTGCTTTATAAAATATAAAAAGATTTAGGTGGGATGAGGTATGAGAGCCCTGTATGATGTTATATATATTTGTAAGTTCACAACTATTGCTATAAACTTAATTGTTTATGTATGTTCATGAATGCGTGATATATACTTCAATAAATTAAAGTATATATATATTACTACTAAAAAAAAAGATTTAAAAATGTTTGGAAAGTGGAAAATATTATTTTGTTGTGGATAAAATAGAAACAAAACTCTCTAGAAATTATAATCCCAACCATATATAAGAGTTCATGTTAAAGATATTTCCAATAGAAAAATTGGAATGAAATATACCTAAAACTTAGTAGTGGTGTTTTCTGGGTAGGAGACCTATTTTTCTGTGTTTTTCATAACTTCTCATTTTAAAATATTTAAAGAAATATTGATATTTACATCAATCAATAATACTTTCTGACTTAAAAGTTGTCAAAATAAAGGGCAAATTAATTTAAAATACCAGTAGCCATAAAATATTTTCAGTCATTTGGACTGTAATATGAAGAAAATATAAATAGGTGCTCACTTGCTATATAGTTCCATATATTGTAAAATAAGAGGAAAATATCATAAATATACTAAAGTAGTTGTGAATCTTCATAAACTGTAACTTTGAATCAAATCCTTAAAACCAAATATTGAGAAATAGTTCTTTAAAATGCTTTTTAATGGGAAAGGCAAGTTGCCTGAAAAGTTTGATATTTCCAGAGAAGGAAATAGATCTAAAGGAGGGCAAAATATTAAAAGTGACTAAAATTCTTCTATCTAATATGAAACACTGAAATTACAACTTAAATCTTCAATTAAAGGAAATTATTAGGCAAAATTTCTTTTAGCCTAATTGTATTCAGTAAAAACTCAGATGTATTAGCTGGGTGATCTGCAGAGGGCAGTGCCTTGGAGGGAACAAAGACACCATAAAGGAAGAAGGGCCCTGAAAGCTGCCTGGTAATTTCCATGATTCTGAGAGTTTAGGGAAAAAACAACACAGGCCTCTTACAGCCCCAAATTGTGTTAGTTTGTCTGAGAATAGAGCTATGAAAATGTGGTCTGTCCTTTAACAGCATCTCTGTGCAGTCACTGCTGTGGTGAATTCTTCAGACCCACCTTTATGTTGGAGCATCCAGTTGTTCTGCAGGGCATGTATAGACCTGGGTTTCCATTCACGTACCCCCAAGTTATCCCCTTTCTCACCTTGTTTTCTTGCCCATGAATGGCACCTTTAAAAGCCCTTCATTCCAACGCTCTAAGATTGACCGAGATGATGACAGCACAGCTCTGATGAATATGCGAGCCACTGAGTGTTCACTTTGAATGGATTGTACAGAGAATGGCACTGTATAACACAATGAATCCTGTGGTGGAAGATGGACTGTGGTTAATAGAACAAATACGAAAACATTCTCTCATGAACTATAACTAGTATATTATACTAATACAAGGTGTCTTTAACCAGGTGGGTTGGGGGAAAACTACACCAAATGTAAGATATTGGCTATAGATAGTAGTAATGTTTTAAAGATGCTCTTTCAAGGTTTGTAACAATTGTTTCATAACAATGCAAGGTTTTGGTGGTGGGGTAATGTATAGGAGCCCTGTATGATGATATGCATGTTTGTTTTGTAAGTTCAGACTTACACTATACACTTATTGTTCATGGATGTTCACGTATGAATGATATAGTTCATTTTTATAAGTTTTTTTTAAAAAAATTCTTCATTCACGTTTATATTCTTGAGTTTATTTTGCTTGGTCTAGAAGTGTGCATAAGACATTTCCCATGTTCTCTTGTAACAGGTTTGTTTAGATTCAGCCTATTGGAGGCAGTGGTCTGACAAGAAGGAGGAGGAAGTGAAGAAGTCAAAAAGGGAAGAGGGGCAGGAAGAGAAGGAGACTGAGCAGACACCATTCTGATTGTGTAACGAGCAGGGCAGCACATTTTCAATGACCCTAGCTTCTGACACTTTCTCAGCCCTGAGGTACCCAGGAGCACATCAGCAAATAACATTGTCATCAGCTTCACCCTGAGGGTTTCAGTAACTTCCTCATCTCTGCATAATACCCCCACTTACTTTTTGCACCTCTAGTCCTTCCTATATTTTTTAAAAATTTTGTTTAAGATATTTGGAGTCAATTACAATATCCATGTGACTTCAAATTTGGATTTCTAAGATTTATAGAATGCCCTAGCAGGTGGTTTTATGTAAATCTTCTGATTTTCCTCCTCTGATCACTCTCCTCTGCTCAGGCAACTCCTGCCAAGTAGGTCCTCTCTACTCCATGTACTTATTTTCTAAACTTCAGCATTTACCCTGACATATTCCAAGATCGGCTGGGTTTATCCGTTTTTTTGTGCACTGATGTTTAGGTATTTATTGATATTACTCCATATTATTTAGTAAGAGCATAAGAAGTTGGGAGCAAGGAGCTGAAACTATCCATGTTGCCAAGAGGTAGTCAAGGAAACTAAATCTGATCCATCAGTAAAATGTATGCATCTATCCATTTGATAATTTATCTACGGGTTTATCCATTTATTTTATCATCTTTCATTTATTCGTTCCTACATCATCCCATACATGAGTACAGTCATCTTTCCATCCATCCATCCACCCGTACATCCATTTATCCATCATGTCATTCATTCGTTCGTTCATTCATTCATTCATTCATTCAGTAAGCAACAAATACCTGTGGATAACATCATTGAGAATTATGAGAATATCTTTGTAATCAGCCTGGCTTAAACCTCCAAAGAAGTGTTCTATGCGTACAGTTATTTGTCATAGAATCAGATGATATTCTCCCAACATTAGGACTTGTTCCCTATCTCTAACCTTTCACCATATTCAAAACTTGAAACCTGACCTTACCCTATATACTCACATTCTACTACTTCAGGAGCCATCTTACCAAGATGGTAACTTCTTAAAATAATCTAACTTGCCCACTTAAACTCTGAAAATGCTGTGAATACTGGCTTTTACCCAATAAAAGTGTCTGGTGCTTGTATTGCCATTTTCACAGTAATGAGTACTATTTGTGTTCCAATAGCCCTTGAATTACTCCTTATTCTTTTTGGCTTCTCCATCACTGCTATTCTGTAATTAAACATCTCCCCATATTCTAGGCCCTTCTCAAATCTTAGATCTAGGTTACCTCTCAGTTCTATCCAGTGGTTAATGTGCAGTGCAGAGTGGTGGTCCAAGTTAATTCTGACTCTGCAGTAAAGATGAACAGTGAAGTGGAAAAGTCAGTTTTAAGTTGCCTTTCTCACTGCTGTGTCTATAAAATCCTTCGAAATAAACAATTTCTATGAATTCTAAATGAATTAAGTCTCTTCAATTCCGTTGAAACATTCCTAAACATTTTCATTTTGCTACTTAAATTTGGGCAGATTATTCCTTACATTCTTCCATATTCACTCTGTAGAGCTGGCTCACACAAAGCACCAGAAGCCCATTGTGTGGCCGTATGAGACGTGTTCATCTCAAGCCCCACTGCAGATCCTCAAGTGAAGAAATGAAGACAAGGTTATTTAACTTTGCAGTTGAAGATAAACACAAACTTCAAATTCCAGATTAATGTAGATATTTTAGCAAGAATACAAGAAACCAGCAAAACCAATTATCGACAATAGTTTGGATGCATAGAGAGGCATTACTTGGTAGATGTTAAGAGTACCTGGTGACAAAACTCTCAATGGAGAGAAAAATCCTTAAACCCCCAATGTAATTGGTACTTTGTGTCTGGAATTCATCTCCAGCACAGGGTAGCCTTATGGAGCCAGCAGCAGAAGCCAAATGAGGAGAGACCAACTGAGTCTGAAAGTCTCCAGTGGGGTGAGCTTCACAGAAGTCATAGAAGATATTACCCAGCTCCTGACACCTCCAAGCACGGGGATGTCATTTTTGTCTGGTCTTTCCATGGTCTAAGAAGACATTCAGCCACTCTTTTTGCACAGAATATCTGATACTTCTAGAGCCCAGCTACAGAAGGTATTGACCTTTTATTGTTGTAGTGGAGTAGATTTGATTAACTCATGAGGTCAGTCCATTCTTACAAATGATAGAGGAAAAACATTGCTCTTATAAGAGGTATCTCAGAGGTTTTTGTCATTTGTTCAACCCGTGTATGTGATCATCTTTTCTTTTACTTGTCTCTGTGATTCTAAATACTAGGCTAAAGTAGACAAGCAAAGTGATTCCTAGATATAATCTATTAGAAAGACAGTAGTAAAATTACCCAGATGGGGAACAAATGTAGCTCGAGTGGTTGAGCACCTGCTTCTGAAGTACGGGATCCTGAGTTTGATCCCTGGTGCCTCCTTAAAAAAAAAAAAATCACACAGCTAGGTTTGGTGGCCCATGAAATTAAGTAAATGCTTTCTAGGCAATTGAGGTCTTACATTTTTCTTCCGCTATGTACTGATTTAGTTATATCTTACAAGTAGTGATACAAAGGTATTTTCATTTTCATTTGGTTCTAAATATTCTTATTTTTAATCATTTCTTTGACATATGGCTTGTTTGAAATGTGCGTGCATATATGAGTGTGTGAGTGTTTTAATTCACCAACTTATGGAGGTTTCTCTAGTTACCTTTTTTTCATTATTTTCTATTTTAATTGCATTATAGTCACAAATTGCCTTCTATTTATATAAACTATACATTGAAATTTTGGAGACTAGCTTATTCACTTGGTACGGTCTAAGTTTTGTAAAGATTCCAGGTGTGTTTGAGAAGTTTTCTCTGATTTTGGATGAATGCAGCACTCTACATGGAAGAACGTCTTGCCATAATCCTAAAGTGAATCCGTACAATTCAATCACTTTATGTGGAAGATTGCATTGCTGCGAGGTATTTCAAGGGAATGGGCTAGAACTTTTGTGGAGGAAAAGAAACAATTAAATTTAATAGAATTCACATTATGGCAGGTCATGTTTCATGAGGTTTTGCTATATGTCTGTTAGGGAATTGTGCTACTAAAATCAATATCTTTACTGATTTTTTTCCTGGTTGATCTAGCAACTGCTGAGTGAGATTATAAAAGATTCTCATGATTTTGGTGGCTCTATAAATATCTTATTTCAATTTTATTAAATTTTGCCTCCTCTATTTAAATAATATATTGTGAGGGTCATAAAATTTTAGAGGTTTTTGTTCTTCCTGATTAATTAAACATCTTGTCGTTTATAGTTACTTTCTTTACCTCTAATTATGTTACCTTGAATTTGGTAAATCTATACCAGTGCTCTTTTCATTAATATTTACCTTATTGTTTTCTAGCCTTTAATGTCAATCTGTTAGTATATTTATATTTTATATGTATCTTGATTAACAGCCTTTAGCTGGATTTTTTGAAAAAGCCATCTGAAAATTATTATCTGTTTGGAGCCTATTTATGTTTGTTATGCTTAATATTAATTTGACTTTATTTCCATCATGTTGTTATGTGCCTTCTTTTTTTTCTATTTTTTCCTGTTTTTTCCCCACTTTCATACTTTCTTTTGCATTAAATTATATTTTTAGCTTTACAAGTTTTTTATTTCCAATCCTTTAAAAGTATACAATCTGTGACTATTCCTTTAGTAGTTATTCTAGCTTTTCTCAGTCCTTTTATTACCTTAGAGTTTTTCTGGTTAATTACTATGTTTTCTTTCTCACTGAATAATTATTGGAATTACATCACTTTAACTCTGATCATCTCTCTTGTCATATGATATTTTTGTGGTATTTTATTTCCATAGTTTTTAAGACCCCAAATTAAACATTATTGTCAGTTTTTTTTTCTTACCCACATTTTCCCTGACCATTTCTTATTGCTTCTGAGACCTTCTTTCCAGATTTAGAAAATGTCAATAGAAGTATATCTTTAGATTTGCCTTTAGTTGGGGTTATTGATCATGCAACTATAAGTGATTTACCAAAATTCTTGATATATTCTTTTGTTGTGTTTCCTGTGTATGAATTTATAGATTAAATGTTTTTGTTTTTGTTTTTTTAATCTCCATATACTAAAGGTATTCCACTCTCTGGACTTCATTATTGCTCTTGAAAACCTATGCCATTCAGTTTCTATTACTTTGTGGTGGTCTCTCCTTTCTAGTTAACTTTCATATTTCCTTTTCCTTGATGCATTTTCAGAATTTTTGTAGGATGTGTACAGTGTGTATTGCTTTTATTTATTTATTTATTTTGTTTGGGATTCACCAAGATTTATATCTCTAACAATTAAGATCTTTCAATGATTCTGGAAATTTTTCAGACATTAGGTTTTTTCAAATATTTTTTCTTCCCAATTTTTTCTGACCTTCTATAAAATCCTGATTAGAATATCTTTCATGTTTTCTTTTAAATCTTTTTGTTTTTGCTTCTTACTCTGCCTTTCAGACTTATACTGTTTAGTTAGATATATATTATTATCATGTGTAGCATTAAGCAAAAGTATTTAAGGTTAATCAATTTTTATTTGAGGAATTTTACATGTTTTGATTAATTCCATTGTTTCTCAAGGTCACCTTACTCCAAAGCTTGAGTCAAGATGTATCTTCAAAATTGCCATTTTGTAAACAACTCATGCTTAATCCACAGTAGTTTTGTCAATTGGCCTTGTCATAATTCCCTTTTAGTTGCACTTTTATTTTTAAATCTTCTTGAATATGACATACTGGTGATGTACTTCAAAAATTATCCACCTAGACTACTTGACATTATTCACTTTGTGGTCATTTGAGGATCAGAGTAGATGATCCACCTGGTTCTCAGATTTCAGACTCCCTCTAGTCATGAGACATGAAGATGAAAAGCTTATTCATTCCTAAAATTATCACATTTAATAAAAATTCAGATTGGGAGATATGTATTATTTTGGTGATACTTATATACATGTAAAGTTCTCTTATATTTGCATTTAAAACTGACATCATACCATAAAAAGATGAAAAGTCAATTTATGTTAACTATTTAAATTTTAATTTTTTTCCATATGACAACATTAAATAACAAATAAAAAAACAATATGGCAAATTGCTAAAGAGACCATGGAAGGCAGGAAATCTGTTTATTTTAGTATGTTTAATGTCATTTTTACCCCTGCTTATGAAACGAAGGGCCTTGAATTTTCGTGTTCACTATGACCTGATTATTATATAGCTAGTCCTGGTTGGTAGAATCAACTTTGCTACCACTTAAATTTGCCCTTACTTTTGCCTTCGTCCATAGACTATATGAGAAGACTAGGGTCAAGAGATGAAAGTCACATGCATTTATTTTAACACGAATAAATGTATGAGCATATGGACCTTGCTCTTGACATGCCTGATAATTTTTATTGAAAAACTGAATATAAATCTTCATGTAAAATTATAGAGTATAAACATTGAATTGTATGTAAAATAGAGTATAAAAAAATATATAAGAATTATAAAGTCTTCTGATGACTTTTTCTTTCACCAGGGAGGGCTCCTTATTTCCTCTGCTAGGTATATGGCATGTGGGATTTAATACAACTAAAGGGCTGAGTTCAATTGAATCTAGGTTGTAATTGTTTAGAATTCCTTCTATCTCTAATTTCTTCTAAGGTGTGATCATTAAAGATATCAAGTGGGAGCCTCATGTGTTCACTGGGCTCATCCCCAGGTAAGTCCTTGTGCCTTAGTGGACTTCTACTCCCTGAATGGAAGTAAATACTGTTTTCATAGCTTTGCCTTTGCTTCAGAGTCTCCTACCCTAAACAGCTTCAGATTTGTCAAAATTTTTGAGGAGGAAATTGGCCATTTGTTTAGGGTCTTTAAGTCTTTACTTTCTTCTTTTTTTATTAAATTATTTTTAAAGAAGCATTAGATAGCATAAATGTTACATCAAAAATATAGGGAATTCCCATATACCTCACCTCCCCACACACTTTTCCCCTTTAACAATATCTTTCATTTAGCGTGGTACATTTGTTAAAATTGATGAACACATGTTAAAGCATTGCTATTAATCATGGTATATAGTTCACTTTATGTTTTATAATTTGCACTGCACAATTTTAGAGATTTTGACATCTTTGCAATGTCATGCAGAACAATTTCAATGTCCCAAAAATGCCCTATGTTACACTTGTTCTTACCTCTCCTCTCAGTATCTCTGGGACCACTGCCTTTTTATCACTGTTACAAGTTCTTCCATTACTAGAATAATAATAAGTCTTCTTTAGTCCATAGTTGCATTCCCCCCTTATGTTTTTTCATTCCTAAACTTTGAGAAATTTGTAATGGTGATGCCCACTCTGTTTGATTGAGAGGGGTCTTAGATTGTGTGAGGCAGATGGGTAGATCTCTCTCGCCTGCAGTTGTAGATATTCTCTGTTTTGGAAATGGGCATCGTCCATCATTATTCTTTCGTTAGCTGTCCTGGATGAGTCCAATGTATTGGAGGGTGGGTGTTGGCTGCAACTCTGCTAATATTCGGAGCTCAACTGATATATGAACTGAAGGAAAATTTAAGTCTCTGGGACAGATATTTAATGATTATAGTGCTAATTATATGTTCAAATAAAAGTATCATATGAACCATGTGTAGGAAAATTATAAATGAGTCAAACTCCAATACATTGGGAGTTAGGTTATCATAGATTCCAAGGTAAGACCCACTGAAGGGAGCCAAATTCCTGGTGGTGTCTGCCCTGCCAAGTGTGATCAGATGTCTCTAGAACCCTCAACAGCATCTCCTGCTTGGGGCACTGTTTACTGCAACATCAGTTTGATCCTCCTAAGATGTACGTAAATGTAACCTCTGGAATGACTTTCTAACTCACTTTGAAATCTCTTAGCCATAAAACTCATTTGAATCTAATATTTCCCCATTCTGGTCTAGATCTTTTTCCAAATGGATTGCCTAATTGGTGCTTGGTAACAATTCCTTGATGCCAGGGAGGCTCATCCCAGGGAGCTATGTCCCAAACCATTGGGGAAGGTAATAAGTTTATATGCTGAGTTTGACTTAAAGAGAGGCCACATTAGAGCAACAAGGAGACTTTTAGGAGGTAACTCTTAGGCAATATATAATACTAAGCTAAGTTTCAATTTCACAAGAAGAAGTTTCATAAGTTAAAGCATCTATATCATGAGCCTGGTGTATTGGTTTGTCCTCCTTTGTCTGGCACTGCCCATGTATCTAGGGATTCTTGCCACTCTATTAGAGAATGTAGCAGGACTACTGAAGATGTAAATTAAGTATTATTTTGATTATTGTGCGGGTCTCCATCCACTAAGACAACACCCCTGACCACTTGAACACATTCATATTCCATAGAGGCATGCCCTAGATGCACCCCTCCCCACGTATCACCCCACCACTGACACCTCACACCAGTGATCCTCCCTTGCCACAGTTGTGACTCTTTTGCAATCTAAAACCTCCCTAAAAACAAAGCCAAAAAATAAAAATGATCAAAATTACAAAATAAAAATAAAAAATAAAATAAATTTATACAGAAAAAAATTTTTTAAATTTTTGCATTGTATGTTTCATACCTATAAAATCTGTTATCTTTTATGTACAGTGACAAGTGACACTTTCTCCTGTAGGTTCCTCCAGTGTCTTATTTTTTCACTTTATTTTCAAAGAAGTTTTATGTAACAGAAAAGCCACATAGAAAATATAGGGATTCCCATTTACCCTACCCTCTTCCCCTCTCACATTTATCCCTATTAATAACATCTTATGTGAGTATGGTACATTTGTTACAATTGATGAATTATAATTGAAGCATTGCCACTGTATTAGTCAGCCAAGGGGGTGCTAATGCAAAATACCAGAGATTGGTTGGTCTTTATAAAGGGTATTTATTTGGGGTAGAAGTCCACAGTTACCAGGCCATAAAGCATAAGTTTCTTTCCTCACCAAAGTCCATTGCCACATGTTGGAGCAAGACAGCTGCTGATGTTTGCCAGGGTTCAGGTCCCTTGGGTTCCTCTCTTCCTGGGGCTGTGTTTCTCTCCAGGCTTAGCTCCTGTTTCCTCCACAAGGTCAGCTGTAAACTATGAGGCTCTCTAGGCTTTGCTTCTCTCCACAAGGCCAGCTGTGAACTCTCAGGCAAATGGCTCATCTCTATCCCAGGACCTTCTCTCCAACATAAAAAACTTCTTCAACTCTGTTCTTGCCATGCCTTTTATATTTAATTTTCCCCTCACGAAGGAGTGGGGCTCAACGCTCTACTGATGTGGCCAGTTAACGCCCTAATCATAACTTAATCATGCCCACATTAGCATACCAGTTTACAAGCATTATCCAATATATATTTTTGGAATTCATATTTACATCAAACTGCCAAACGGCTTCAGCCACTAACCACGGTCAATGGTTTATATTGTGGTTCACATTCTGTACTTTTATAAGTTCTAACAAAATGCATAATGACCTGTATCCATCATCACAAGATCATGGAGAAAAATTTCAATGCCCTAAAAATGCCCCATGCTCCATCTATTGTTTCCTCTCCCTCCCCTTGAACCACATGGAAACCATTAGATTGCACTTTTGAAGAATAAGGTTCATATTTACATGCATTAATATCGAGGGCTTGACATATTGGTCTGTCTTCTTTTGTTAGGCACTGCCTATGTTCTCGAGAGACTCTTGCCCCTCTATTTGAGAACCTAGCAGGACTCCCCAGGATGGGAGTTTAATATTTTCTTGATTATTGTGTGGGTTTCCGCTTACAGAGATAACATCCTATGAAAAGATGAATACTTGCGTATTCCATAGAAACATGAATGCAGATGTGCCTTTTCCCACATATCTCCCTACCCCCCATGCCCTGCATCAACAACCCCTCCTGCCATATCTACTAAAAGAACATTCCCAACATTGTAGGTTTATTGTTTATTTCTTTTTTTGTTTATTTCTTATTTGTTTTAGGAGTCACTGGGGATGGAAGCTTGGACCTTGTATGTGGGAAATGGGCAATCAACCGCTGAGCTGCATCCATTCCCCCCACATGTAGTTTTAACCACAGATCTACAAATCCCCAGTGTTCACCTGTTCTTTCCTCCAGCCCTCCCACTAGTTCCATGGATAGTCCAATCCAATCTCCCCCAACCTGCTCACCCTCAGATTCCAACACTGTTGACACCATTCACATCCCTGCACCATTATCACCCCAATCAACTGCCAACCCACCCCCTTCCACCTTATCATAGGTTTTTCCCATTTTGAGAGTCAGCACAACACATTATACTCCCTTTCATTCCTTGATAACCTATCTTCCAGACTCTAGTTCAACGAGTCTGCTCAATTTGCGTAGGTCATATTAGTGAGGAAATGTAATATTTGTCCTTTAATGACTGGCTTACTTCACTCAACATAAAGTCTTCAAGATTCATCCATGTTGTTCCATGTGTCAATACCTCACTCCTTCTTAAAGCTGAGTAATATCCCATTGAATATATATAACACAATTTGCCTTTCCATTCATCTGTTCATGGACACTTGGGTTGCTTCCAACTTTTGGCTTTAGGGAATAATGCCACTACGAACATTTGTGTGCATATATCTCTTCATATCCCTGCTTTCAATTCTTCTCGGTATATACCCACAGTTGGGTTTGCTGGATAATAAGGCAGTTCTATACTTAGTTTCCTGAGGAACTGCCAAACCATCCTCCACAATAGCTGCACCATTCTTAATTCCCACCAGCAGTGGATGAGGGTTCCCTTTCCTACACATTCTCTCCAACACTTGTAGTTCCATGTTTTTTAAATAGCTACCAGTCTAATAGGTACAAGATTCTATCTCACTGTAGTTTTCATTTGCATTTTTCTAACAGCTAGTGATGTTGAACATCTTTTCATGTGCTTTTTAGCCATTTGTATTTCCTCTTTGGAAAAGTGTCTATTCAAATCTCTTGACCATTTTTTTATTTTTGAGGTACTGGGGCCAGGGATTGAACCTGGGAACTTTTATGTGGGAAGCCAGAGATCAACCACTGAGCCACATGAGCTCTCCCAAGTTGGTTTTTTCATTTGTTTGCTTGTTGTTTGTTTTTGTTTTTGTTTTTAAGAGGCACTAGGAACAGAACCCAAGAACTCCCATTTGGGAAGCAGACACTCAATTGCTTGAACCACATCTGCTCCCCTGTTGCCCATTTTTTAAGTGTGTCATTTGGCTTTTTATTTTCAAGATGTAGGATTTCTTTATATATACTGGAAATTGGGCACTTATCAGATAAATGACTATCAAATATTTTCTCCCATTGAGTAGGCTTCGTTATCACTTTCTTGACAAAGTCCTTTGAAATGCAAAAGTTTTTAAATTTGAGGAGGTCCCTCCCACATGTCTATTTTTTATTTTGTTACTTGAACTATGGATGTAAAGTTTATGAAACCATTTCCAATTACAAGCATCTATGAGAATAGATGCCCCCCTACATTATCTTCTAGGAGCTTTATGGACTTAGCTCTTATATTTAGGTCTTTGATCCATCTTGAGTTAATTTTTGCATAGGGCTTGAGATGTTGATCCTCTATTATCTTTTGGATATGGATATCCAGTCCTCCCAGCACCATTTGTTGAAGAGGTGATTCTGTCCCTGTTGAGTGGGCTTTGTGGCCTTTTCGAATATGAGTTGGCCATATATGGGATTATCTATTTCAGAATTCTCAATTTAGTTCAATTGATCAGTATGTCTATCCTCATGCCAATACCATGCAGTTTGACTTCTGTAGCTTTGTGGTATGCTTTAAAGTTAGGTAGCATGATTCCTTCTATTTAATTTTTCTTCCTCACTATGTTTTTTGGCTATTTGGGGCCCCTTACCCTTCCAAATAAATTTCATAATTAGCTTTTCCAATTTAATAAAAAAATGCCATTGTAATTATTATTGGAGTTGCACTAATTGTGTAAATCAATTTTGGTAGGACAGACATCTTAATGGCATTTAGTCTTCTGATCCATGAACAAGGAATATTCTTCCATTTTTTTAGTTCTTCTTTGATTCTCTTTAACAATGTTGTGTAGTTTTCTGTGTACAAGTCCTTTACAACTTTAGTTAAGTTTATTTCTAGATATTTGATTCTTTTGGTTACTATCATAAATGGAATTTTTTGGTTGGTTTCCTCCTCAGATTGCTCATTATTGGTGTACAGAAATGCTACTGATTTTTGCATGTTAATCTTATATACTGCACTTTACTGAACTCATTTATCAGTCTAGAAGCTTTGCTGTAGATTTCTCAGGGTTTTCTATGTATAGGATCATATCCTCTGCAAACAGTGATATTTTACTTCTTTCTTTCCAAATTGCATGACTCATATCTTTTTCTTGCCTAAGTCTCAAGCAAGTACTTCTAACACAATATTAAATAAGAGTGGTGACAGAGGGCATCCTTGTCTTGTTTCAGATTTTATAGGGAAAGCCTTTAGCATTTCACCATTGAATATGATGTTAGCTGTGGCTTTTTCATATATACCCTTTATCATGTTGAAAAGTTTCTTTCTATTCCTATCTTTTGATCTGTGTTTATCAAGAAAGAATGCTGTATTTTGTCAAATTCTTTTTCTGCATCACTAGAGATAATTATGTGATTTTTTTTCTTTCGGTCTGTTAATGTGGGGCATTACATTGATTGATTTTCTTATGTTGAACCATCCTTGCATACCAGGGATGAAATACACTTGAATATGGTATATAGTTCATTTGATGTGCTGTTGAATACAATTAGCAGGTATTTTGTTGAGGATTTTTCATCCAGATTCATTAGAGAGATTGGGCTGTAGTTTTCTTTTTTTGTGGCATCTTTAGGTGGTTTTGGTATTTGAGTGATGTTGGCTTCATCGAATTAGTTAGGCAATGTTCCCCCCACTATTATTTTGTTTTGAAGCGTTTAAGCAGGTTGATGTTAGTTCTTTCTGGAATGATTAGTAGAATTCACCTGTGAAGCCATCTAGTCCTGGGCTTTTCTTTAACGTGAGGTTTTTGATGACTAATTCAGTTTCATTACTTGTGAATGGTCTATTGAGTTTATCAGTTTCTTCTTTCATCAGTGTAGGCTGCCTGTGTGTTACTAGAAATTTGTATGTTTCATCTAAGTTATCCTATTTTTTGGCATACAGGGTTTCAAAGTATTCACTTATGATACTCTTTATTTCTGTGGAGTCAGTCGGGATATTTCTCCCTCGTTTTCAATTTTATGTATTTACATCTTCTCTTTTCTTTGTTAGTCTAGCTAAGGGTTTGTCAAATTTATTAATCTTCTCAAAGAACCAGCTTTTGGCTTTGTTAATTTTTTCTAGTGGTTTTGTATTGTCAATTTCATTTAACTCTGCTCTAATCTTTGTTATTTCCTTCTTTCTGCTTCCTCTGGTATTCTTTTGTTCTGCCTTTCTTGTTCCTCCAGATGTGCAATTAGGACTTTGATTTTAGCTTTCTTGTTTTTTAATATAGGTATTCATGACAAAATTTTCCTCTCAACACTGCTTTAGCTTCATCCCATAGGTTTTGATATGTTGTGTTCTCATTTTCATTCGTTTCATGGTAGTTACTGATTTCTTTTGCAATTCCGTCCTTTACCCATTGATTGTGAAAGAGTGTGTTGTTTAACTTCCATATCTTTGTGCCTATTCTGGTTCTCTGCCCCTTATTAATTTCCAGCTTCAATCCATAGTGGTCAGAGAAATTAGTTTTTATAATTTCAGTCATTCTGAAATCATTGATAGTTGTTCTGTGGCCTAGCATGTGGTCTATCCTGGATAATGATCCATTTGTGCTTGAAAAGAATGTATATCCTGCTGTAATGGGTGTAATGTTCTGTATATGTCTATTAGCTCTAGATCCTCTAATATATTATTCAAGGTCTCTGTTTCTTTATTGATCCTCTGTCAAGATGTTCTGTCCGATGGTGATAATGGTTTATTAAAGTCCACCATTATAATTATAGGGGCATCTGTTCTTCCACTTAGTTTTTCTAATGCTTTTCTGATGGTTTTTGGGGGGCATCCTGGTTAGGTACATAAATATTTTAGATTGTTCTTTCTTCCTGATAGATTACCCCTTTTATTAATACATAGTGTCTATTTTCTCTTACAATAGTTTTGCATTTAAAGTCTATCTTGTCTGATATTGATACAGCTACTCATGCCCTTTTTTGGTTATTTTTTGCCTGTAAAATCGTTTTCCAACCATTCACTTGCAACCTCATTGCTTCCCTGGGTCTAAGGTGAGTTTCTTGTAGACAGTATATAGAGTAGTCCTATTTCCTTGTCCATTCTGCCAATCTGTGTCTTTTGATTGGAGAGTTTAATCTATTAACATTCAATGTTATTACCATCATGGCAGTACTTACATTAGCCATTTTCTCTTAAAGTGTATATGTCATATTTTGTTTTTATTTCCCTTCTTATTGTTTTAGCTATTCTTGCTAAAAATCTCCCTTTCTATACTCTCCTCCAATCCTCTCTTTCCTTTTTTTCCCCTTTCAATCTGCAGAGCTCTCTTTAGTATTTCTGCAGGGCAGGTTTTTTGTTGACAAGGTCTCTTAATTTCTGTTTATCTGTGAATACTTTGAACACTCCCACATTTTTGAATTCCAGCTTTGTTGGATACAGAATTTTTGGCTGTCAGTTTTCTTTCTTTTAGCACTTTAACTATATCATATCTCTGCCTTCTTGCCTCCATAGTTTAAGATGAGAATTCAGTACTTAAGCTTATGAAGCTTCCCTTTCATGTGATGGATCTCACTTCTCTTGCTGCTTTCAGTATTTTGTCTTTGTCTTGAATATTTGACAATTTGATAAGTATATGTCTTGTGTTAGGCCTGTTAGCATTTATACTGTTTGGAGTGTGCCATGCTTCCTGGACATGTACATCCAGATCCCTCACAAGAGTGGGGACACTTTCAGCCATTATTTCCTCCAAATCTCCTTCTTCCCCCTTTACCTTCTCTTCTTCCTCTGGGATGCCTATAATGTGTCTGCTAGTGTATTTCTTGTTCTTGTTCAATTCCTGGATCCCATGCTAAATTACTTCTATCTTTTCTCTATCTGTTCTACTATCTGTCTGATTTAAGATGTGCTATCTTCAAGGTCACTAATTTTTACTCTGCTTGTTAAAATCTGCTGTTGTGTACTTCCAGCATATTTTTGATTTCTTGCATTGGGCCATTGATCACCATCAGATCCATTATTTTTTTTATATATGTTGATAATTTCTTCAATATGTTCTGCCAGTGTCTTCTTAATATCCTTAATCTCTTCCTTCACTTCATTAAGTTGTTTCATGTTATTTGATTGGACATCCTTGATTAGTTGTTCATTCTGTATTTCATCCTGTTTTTTAGTTTGTTCATTAGACTGGGTCATGTTTTTCTGTTTCTTAGTATGGCTTGTAATTTTTTTATTGCTGTCTAAACGTCTGTTTACCTTGATGGGCTTATTCAGATGGTTCACTTCTCTTTCTAGTCTAAGAATTTATTTTGTTTTATTTTGTGTTAAGTTTTCCTCTTTGACACTTGATTCCACTTATTTCATATCCTTGTAGTTGTCTGTTTTAATTTGAAAGAATATTTAGACCACAGAAAAGGAAAGAGAAGAGAGAAAAGGAATAAGAATAATAATTTGAAAATAGATAGAAATAGAACCATGGAAGAGTCAGAAAAAATATGAAAAATCACAAAAATAGAAAGGAATGATAAAATAAAAGTGCTAATAAAAAACAATGAATCCCCCCATAAATAGGATAAAATAAAAAACTGGAAAGATAGAAGAGAAAAAGAAAAAAAAAATGAAGACCAAATAAGAGACGGTAGAGTGATATAAAAGCAATGGAAGAGGGATAAATGAAGGAAAGAAAAGAATAGAGAAACTAAGGGTAAAAAGAGAGCAAAAGAAAAAAAAAGGGAACAAAGAAATAGAAAAAAACAAAAACAAAAACAAAGAAAAACAGGCTTCCATCTTAGGCCCCTAGGAAATGTCTCATGCTGTCAGTGCTCATCCATCAAACACCCTGCAGCCTGTCCTTCACAGGTGAGGTACCCAGTTTTAGAAATTAAAATAAAAAAATAATAAAATAAAATAAAATAATAATAATAATAAATATAAAATAATAGATCAGACAACCTAAAACAAAAATATCTCAGTCTATAACTTCCCTGTCACTAGGAACTTATTTGTCTGAAACCTTATCTGGTCTCCCCAAGATGGGCTTCTAACAGTTTGCTGGCTCTCTCTCCTGTCTTCCTTCTCCTAGTTCCTCTCTCACCCATGGCATTTGGGTGTGACAGCCTGCCTGATTAAATTTCCCCTCCTCTCTCCCTGGGACCACTGCAATGCTCCCTGTGGTCATTTCTGAGATTCAGAGGCATCTTAGGTGGCCACACTCAAAGAAGAGACACCACTTTCTGTCCTCTGCCAGACCCCTCTTCCTTGCAGGGACGAGGAATTTCTTTCTCCACTCAACTGACTGCAGTGAGCCAGGAGTTTAACCAAGGCTATTCACCTTGAAGGTGGTCTTTATGTGCCATTCCCCACCACAGGGTCGAGAAACTCACTTTTTCATTTGGCCGCTTTGTCTCTCCATCCTTCTCCCTCTTGGATGATGTGCAACTCTCTCCTGATCCCCAGGGCAACTCCCTCCAATAGCTTTTTCCTTTTCCTCTGTTGTTTTGGTGAGAATTGAGCTCTGCCTTCCTACTCCAACACCATCTTCCCAGACGTCCTCTTAAGTCTTTAATTTTGTCACTCCAGTTTCTGTTACTAACAAACACTCTACTGAGGCTCTTTATCTATATGGGGACTTTCTGCTGTATCAAGCAGGGATTCTTAGCCTCTTCTCATTCCCAGAATCAGCAAATACCTGAGAGGAAACATTGAGTGATATGAATTTGTCACAAACTTCCTTATATTACCTGCTCTCGTGTGTTGTGTGTATGTATGGTATTCATATATACTCATGAACACACACTCTTATATACATACATGAATCAATGAAATATGAGTTACCATATACACATAGTAAAATCCAACACTTTTAGATGTACAGTTTGAGACTCTTTGACCAAAGTATGCAGTCATATGTTCACTACCACATTCAATATTGACTTTTTCCAATACTCCCAAAATTCCCATTTTAATACCCTCCATATTCACATTTTGCGCCATTGTAGTAAACGCCCTTGCTGAATCCAACCCCTGGCAACTACTTATCTGATTCATATTCTAATTCTTTTACCATTTCCAGAATGTAATATAAGTATAATAATACAGTGGAGCTTTTTGCATCTGGCTTCTTTCACAAAACATAACGATTTTGGCTTCCTCCTATTGTTGCATGTATTAGTAGTTCATATTTTTTGGTTGCTGTTAGTATTCCACTGCATACCTAGTCTGCAATTTAAATTTTCATTGACCATTTGATGGACATTTGAGTTATTTCATTTTATGACATTTATGGAAAAAATGCTATGAATGTTCATGTACATGTCTTTGAGCGGGTGTGTGGTTTCATTTTCTTGGATCAATACATAGGAATTAAATTGCTTGGTCATAAGGTAAGTATAACTTCAACTTTATCAGAAACTACCGAACTTTTCCTTAGAGGCAGGGCTATTTTCATTCCAATAACTAATGTATAAGATTTCTGCTTGCTCCATGTCCTTCCCAATATTTATTTATTGTTAAATTTTAGTCAGCTTAATAGGTATGTAGTGGTACCTCACATTTTCCTAAATGCTAATGATCTTCAGCACCTTTCATATGCTTATTTGTCATCTGTATTTCTTCCTTGTTCACGTATCTGCTAAAATCATTTTCCCTTCTTACAGAATTGCTTTCCATTTTTTATTGAGTTGGAAGAGTTGTTTAATATTCTGGATATGATACTTTATCAATTGTGTGTTTCATAATACTTTCTTCCTGTCTGTGGCTTGTATTTACGTTTTATTAATAGAGTCTCTAGAGAGCAAATGTTTGGAGATTTTTGGTTATGGTTCATCCATTTTTGTCTTATCTAAGAATTTTTGCCTAACTCAAATTCACAAAATTATTTTTCTTATCAATTTTCTATAGGTTTTATAGTGTTCCGTTTTACACTTAGGTCTATTGATAAATACAACAGCTTGTGTAGAACTTGAGGACATTGTGCTGAGTGAAAAATCCAATGTCAATGGTCACTTATTATATGAGTCTATTGGTATAAGATTTGCCAATAGCAAAATTATGATGACAGATAATATGACAGTGATTTTCAGGAGAAAGATCTAGAAAGAAATTTTATTATGAAGGGATATAACAAGAATTGCTTTCTGGTAATGAAACAGTTCTGAATCCTGAGTATGGCAACCAAATCTTGCTTTCTATCTGTGGTTGTTCTTGGGCAAGAAAAATGTTTCTGTCCTTCCCCAGTGGTAGCAGGCTTCTTTTCAGTGTTAGTGAAGAATACTGAGTCCCCAGAAATTTTCTACCCCTCATCCAAGGGCAGAGACTCTGTTTCTACTCCTCCCCTACCAGTGGATCTTTGCCTTTGTCCTAGAGTGAAAGTTTGCTGCCCCTCCCTCAAGGGCATAGGACTTTAACTTTGTTAAGGAAAAGGGACAACCCTGTAACTCAATGTAGCTGATTTCCTTAAGTATCTGTATCACAGAGGGGGCTTGCTCTTTCCTGCTGCCCTTCTCTAGCTTTCTTTTAAGCAAGTGTTAGAGGCCCTTGGGGAAAAGCTTGGGAGTACCTGCAAACTCCTTTTTGTTTGAGGTTGCCAGATATTCCAGTATGAGACAAAAACCTTATCATTGATCTAGGCAGAGCAAATAGCCACATTAGCATCAATTCCACATGAGAAACATGCTATAAAGGGAGCAAAACGCTCCTGAATGTCAAATGAAGATTCTATTATCAAGTGAAATACCTAGTTTTAAAGTCTCAATATATCCCCTCAAACATGCCATCTGATCATTGGGACATTAGGCAAAGAAAGCAAAGTCTGGGAGAGAATCTGCAATTTGTTGTGATCAGCATACAATGAAATTAGTAAATGGAATCAGTTATAAATAATTTCCATGTCCTTTCAACCTTGTGATGTGTTTGAAAACATGGAATCTCAAATTAGAGTTACCAGTGTTGAATCCCAGTTCTCACATTTTAGCTCTATGCTCTAGGGAAAGGTGTGTGTGTGTGTGTGTGTGTGTGCTTTAAGAAGGTACGAGGGATTGAACCCAGGACCTTGTACATGAGAAACAGGTGCTTGTTTGTTTTTAGTTTTTATTTTTATTTTTTTAAGATTTTATTTATTTATTCATTTATCCCTCCCTTGCTGCTTGTGCTCGCTGGGTCAGCCAACCACGCCGTGCGGGTGGGCTTGCCTTCACCAGGAGGCCCCGGGAACCAAACCCGGGGCCTCCCATATGGTAAACGGGAGCCCTACTGATTGAGCCACAGCCGCTTCCCTGTTTGTTTGTTTTTAGAAGGTACTGGGATCTAACCCGGGACCTCATACATGGGAAGCAGGCACTCAACCACTTGATCTACAACAGCTTCCTAAGGGCAAGTTTTGCAAGCCTCTTCAGGCTGCAGTTTCCTCATATGTAAAATAAAAATAATAATTGAACCTGATATACTCAATGTCATGAATGAATGTGATACTGTGCATTTTTAAACCTTATCTATGATGTTGATTTACTGATAGTTAACTGAAAGGCTTTTCTAAAGTTTACTAATTGAATATATTTCAAAGTAATTATTTCATATCAGTGAGACAAAGATAATACAATATTTGGCTTTTGTGTCTGGCTTGAAATAATTAGAATAAGAAAATTCATAGCATCAGAACCTAGAATAAACTTTAACAGGGCTCTGGGTGGGGATGGGAATGGGGATTTAATTCTTAAATGGTATGGAATTTCTGTTTGGGGTGATGGAAACGTTTTGTAATGTTTGGTGCTTATGTTAGCACAGCATTGTGAAATCAGTGGTCAGCACTGAATGTCGTTAAGAGAGGAAAATTTAGGTTGTATATATGTTATTAAAATAAAAGTTTTTAAAAAAACTCATTAAAAAATACATAGAATGGTCAAAAAAATTTTTAAGTAAAAGTGAACAAATTGGATAAAGGGAGACATTGACCACTTAAAATTCAATTTAAAATTTCTTGCATAGCCAATGAGGTTTATCCGAGGCACGATTATTGCTAATTGAAAACTTTTCCCAAGTGCCAACTGGCAACACAACTGGAAAAAGACCTTGAATAAAAGGGGGAAACGGTAAAGACAAATGAGTTCAAGTGGCTAAGAGACTTCAAAGAGAGTCGGGAGGTCATCCCAGAGGTAACTCTTACGCACACCTCAGTAGGAGCTCATAGAACATCTAAGTGCCTATCACCCCACTCAGTGGGGTTCCTGAGAGCTCCGGAGACACCCTGGTCTTATATAAGGGGGGATAGCCCCAGAGACTGATGCCTTATCAGTGGGTTCTATTTTGTAATCTGTGCTCCTGAGAGTGACAGAATTAGACTCAAATAAGTCCTCCCTGCACATGGTTCACCAGTCCCTTCTATTCAAACCTACATGTGATGCTGGAGTTTCTTAGGTATACTTCCAGAGACTGGAGCCTCCCACCTACCTATGTGCCAGGTGTGCATGAAATCTAGGTGGAGCTGCAACTCCTACCCTACAGCTCAATGGACTCATCCAAGTCACCTGGTGAGGAGACAACGATGGGAAATGGCCATCCCAGGGAATGGAGAGGGCCTGCATCTGCAGGCAGGATCATCCCACCCACCATATCCATGGGATATAAGCCCTCTCTCACTTGGAGTTGGAGTGGACATCACCATCCCAGTCGCCTCTGGATTGGGGGAAGAACTATGGACTAGAGTGGACTTGATGGTATTCTCTTGCTCACATATGGTGATTCTTGCAATGCAAGAAATTATAACAATGAGGTGGAGCCAGTGGCCACTTGACAGTTTTTTGGGTAGGGAGGGGATGAGCAGTTGAAATACAGGGGTTTCTTTGGGAGTTGGAGGTTGTCCTGAGTACTGTTGTGGCAATGGATGTAGGCCATTTTAAATCAGCACACACCACTCAGAACTGAGTGGGAGAGAGTGTGGTCTACAGTGTGAACCGTGGTCTATGGTTGGTGGCAAGGCTCCAGGAGGTGTAAGTTCATTGAGGTTGGTGGGCCACACTATGGGAGATGTTTGTGTTGGATGTGGTGGGAGGTGTGGGAGGTGGGCAACATGGGAATCCGAGTGGGTTCCGTATAATATTTTAGGTAATCTAAGCACCTCTTAAAATATATGTATATATATATATATAAAAAATAACATTTTTGTAAGCAAATACACATATATGCATATATATTTATATATCATTTTACAAATGTTTGTATGTATTGTGAGAATTTTGATTTTTACCCATAATAAAAAAAAAAAAAAAAAATTTCTTGCAAAAAAATGCCAATTGATAAGTATTACAATTTCAAGAATGTATGATTAAGTATATTTAAAAAAAAGGTGAACTAGATTGTTTAATGCTTTGATGTTCTTTTTCTTCACTCACAATATGAAAAACCTCACTATAAAGCAATGCATATTGACTTGGTGGCAATTTGATGAATAAAAATAAATATTAAAATATAAGCAAATCTAAGAACAACATCAAAAAGTCAAACTTATGAAAATATAATTTTATTAGAAAATATATTAAGCACAAACATGTGATAATTATTGAACAGTGACACTTATTGCCTAAAAATTATAATAAATTTCCAAAGGAGAGAAATATACTCTAAAGCAGACCATATAGTGGTTGTCATAAATTATTTCTATTAATAAGAAATATAGAAATTATATAACAAGACTTTAAATCAATATGTCACGAAAGGAACTGATCATTAAGAAAAAGATGAATTTTTTTTTAAAGATTTTATTTATTTATTCATTTATCCCCCCCTTGCTGCTTGTGCTCACTGGGTCAGCTAACCACGCCGTGCGGGCGGGCTTGCCTTCACCAGGAGGCCCCAGGAACCGAACCCCAGGCCTCCCATATGGTAAACGGGAGCCCTACTGATTGAGCCACAGCCGCTTCCCAGAAAAAGATGAATTTTAAGAAAATTTTCTATGGTTGAATTGTTCTTCAGTGATATAATCAGCTACTGAAAATACATAGAGTTGGTGAAAATTGAGTTCCGCTGAGGCAGATTGAAGGCACTGAAAGCCTGGGCAGGAAAGGTGGCATCAAGAAGTGGGAAGATCAAAGAAAGAGGAGAAAGCCTCCAAACTAGTCTGTTATACAACTAGTTGAGAAACATCTTATATCCTCATATTTAGGAAGACAACAAAAATTCCTCGTATCCTGAGTGCAAATCTTGTACTTTATAGATTTCTCCAATGCAGAACCAAGCCAAACTAGTTTAGTGAATGTTTCATACACAAGCTTTTAAGGCAGACAGATGTTCTACATGCTCAGCTGGTCTGGATTTCTAATTCCTGTTCTCTCCTCTGATCCTGTTGTTCTTCACTGAAACCTGCCCCTTTCCTCATCAAAACATGTATTTTCCTTTTGTATTCTAATATGATGTTTTAAGAGAAATGTGTCTTTCTGTTAAATTGTCTATTTTATGAAAGCATAGTTTTGATATTTTCTTACATATTCCTTTCTAGCAGACTTTGGAAACTGGCTTACAGTGGATCCCCTGATGGATCCTTCTCTATCTCAGCTATCCTGACTCATCTTGGTGCTGTCACCTATGCTAGGACTAGATCTCTCAAAATCTAAATCTCTCAGGTATCTACTATTGCACCTCCTCCATTCCAAACATCTCACCTTCCCCACACTCAAGATCAACAGACTGTCTATATTCCCTTTTCTGATAGTTTGGACACTTGGGAATTTTATTCTATATTGCTCACTGAAATTCACAGTAAAGATAAACAAGATAGAATGAATACCGACCAATGCAGCCAAAAGAAAAAGAAAATGGTTGAATTAATATGGTTATATGATGCATCACTGAGCCTCTAAGCCAAAAAATAAATCTGACCCATCATTTCTACCTCACTTCCATATATGTCTCTCAATTTCTAAAAACATTTCTGCATCCAATATCAGGTGCAATCAGGGAATTCTCTTATTGTCAACTCATCAGATATCTTACTGTAACAAACTAATTACATACTCTGTATGTGGTTAGGTACTAGTGGAGATATTTTGTCAAGGTCCTTTTCACAGCTGCTTTCACTTCATTGTTTTTCAGGCTATAGATGAGGGGATTCAATAAGGGAGTAACCACACTGTACTGTACAGAGAAGATCAATTCCAGGGGAGAGCCTGAGACTGGCATAAGATAGCAAAGGAAAGCTGAACCATTCAACAGAAGGACTGTAGTGAGGTGTGAGGAGCATGTGGAGAAGTCCTTGCTTCTACCTGAAGAGGAGCTGATGGTAGCATAGTGGAGACAATGCGGGCATAAGAGAAGAAGATCAGGAAGGAGGTACCAAGTCCATAGGAGAGAGTGGTGCTAAGCATGACAGTAAAACTGGTGGAGACATCAGAGCTGGAAAAAGGGAAGAGAGAGGGCAGCTCACAACTGTAGTGGGGGATGGAATCATCTCCGCAGAATTCCAAGTTCATAGCTGGAAGGGTGTTGAGGAGTGCGATCAGAAGACCCAGGAACCAGGATCCCCATACCAGTCCCTTACAAAGCAGGTTGCTCATCATATCTCCATAGAGCAGAGGATGACAGATGGCAACATTGCAGTCATAGGCCAACACTGCCAGCAGGCCGACTTCAATGGCTCCACTCACAAACAAAAAGAAGACTTGAGCCAGGCAGCCCTTCACAGAGATGGTTCTCTTCTGAGAAAAGAGATTCTCCAGCAGCTTTGGCACTGTGACAGAAAAGAAGCAAATATCCAGGAGAGAGAGGTGACTCAGGAAGAAGTACATGGGTATGTGGAGGTGAGAATCTGCTCTGAACACCAGAAGCATCAGCAGGTTCCCTGTCATGGTCAGGAGGTAAATCTCCAGAAAACAGCACAAAGAAGAGAGACTGGATGTGGGTCAGCAGACAGACCGAGGAGCATAAATTCATCTACGGTGCTATGGTTCTCCAAGGCCATTAAGAGGGGATTTTGTCTAGAAATAATAATAAAAACCAACCTGAAATCTCTTTTGACCACACTATTACTGGAGCAGAAGATCTTGACATCAACTAGTTTATATCTCATATATGCCTTGATTGATTTTTTGTCATCTTTCTTTTAGAGCAACAATCAGCTTCAGTCAGTTACTCTGGGTCAACCCCACAATTATTCTACTTAAGGGTTGATATTCTGTCTCAGAGATTGCTGAGGAAATTTGCAGATTGTCCCAGAACTGGATCGTGAGGGTATCAAAATTCACTTTGTGGATTCTAGTGAAATTCGTAGAGTGGATGCTCTTAATTTTGTCTTTACTCAGTCTTTTATAACCATTCAAATCCTTTCTAATTTGTATCCTGTTAATGGTTTTACTTTGTCTTCATTTGGCTTTTAACATGGTACTTTCACAGATATTACCAATTTCCTCCTTGCAACGTGTTTGAAAGTTGTAGTTATGGGCATGTGTGCAAATGTGTGTGTTACTTTGTGTTTGTAGGATAGATGCTGTGAAAGAAGTAATAATGGAGAAGCATAGTGAAGTAATTTTGTAGAGTATCAAAGGTTATATAGCTATCTAAATTCACCAGTTTGAAATGTTAGAATATGACTCTTCTATGTAGCACTCTTAAGGCAAGAATATTTCCTACCAGACAGTGTCTTCCAACCAAGGCTTGGCAGTGAATGTGCCCTGTCAAACCACACCTAGGGGCTTCTATTGCTGTCCATCTAGAGAACCTCAATGCTGAGGATAGACTAGTGTACTGATCCCTGAGCATCCATGGTTCCCCTCTGTCTCTCCTCTTCCTTGTCAATAATGTGCTATCTTTCTATCCAAATTCTTTTCATATTGATACTCACCTTAATTTCAGCTTTTTCCTTAGATCCCCTTGAACATTACCTTATCTGATTCCACCATAATATGTCATATTAGAACAACTATTCTTCACTGAGTACCTGATAAATGTAGGCACTCCTAAACACTTTTGTTTTTAATTCTCAGAAAAAAATTGGGGAAAATCATTACATAAGATTTTCTCAAATATTTTGATATCTTCACAAATGTTACCACACCATGGTTCCAAATCTGATCTTATCTCTAATTGCCAATTTTGTGTTCTTTGTATCCTGACCCTCCACCTCCCTTCTTAACATTTCTTAATAATTACTTTACTTTTTTTTCTACGACATAATCTTATCTTTCATCTCACAATAAGTAACTCTCTTCACTATATGTAATCACAGTAACTCACCTTTTATTTCTGGTAGTTAGTGTTCAAATGTGTGTAGTATGTTCCCTTTTTCCTTTCCAATGACATTTTAGGTTCCTGAAGACAGTGATTGTGCTCTATAGTATTTCATATTCAGAAAACTTGGAACAGTAAAGGAAAGTGCACATAGTGGAACTCCAATAAGGATTTGTTGAATGAAGCA
Organism: Tolypeutes matacus; assembly: GCA_026826555.1. NCBI lineage: Eukaryota > Metazoa > Chordata > Mammalia > Cingulata > Chlamyphoridae > Tolypeutes > Tolypeutes matacus. The sequence continues at coordinate 1,141,776 of JAKSZT010053895.1, forward strand.
AAATAATGAAGAAAATAGTACAAATTATGTAGCTAATTTTGGACACAGAGGGGAGACTTCCAATACACAAATTTGATAAAGATCCCAAAGTGAAGGGAAGTAGAATGGAACAAGAAATGCCCTGTGTCTGTGTGTGTGTGTTTGTGTGTGTATAGGGTGAGTTTGATTGTTACATTTGTGGAGGTACGTTACTTGTGTACCTCCAGCACCTACCAGATCCCTGTACCTGAGGCATCAACCCACAACCACTAACCAATTTTTAGTGTATTAGAAAAATTATTTAATCCCTTCATGTTTAATTGATAGTCATGCATCTATTCATTTGTCAATTAATTACCTGTGTGTCCATTTTTATATTCATCCATTAATTCTGTAATTCATCCATTCTGTCCATAAACTTTTTTTACATTTGTTTATTCTTCTATTATTTATTCATAAGCCCTTCTTTTCAGAAAACAACTATTCACAGATTGCTTACTCTATGACAGATACTGCTAGGCATTGAGAGAAGACAACCTTATATTTACTGCTGTTAATGTGTTATGTGAATACTCTTTTATTCTTTCAGATTTTGTCGCACTTGACCAACATTCAGTATTTCAATCTCTCTAGCAGGAACCTTGTTCTTTGGATACATACTCAAATCGTGCATTTTCATGAACCTCAAGCCTGGTATGGGAGCTCCCTACAGTGTTCTGATAAGACCCTTTGCCTTCATAAGCTGCCCTGTATTACTCTAGCTTTGCCTGGATAAGGCAGCATCTGCCTTGAGTTTGCCCAAAGACTCACAATAAAAAGTTAATTCTACAGTGCATTCTACCTTCCCAGTCCTTGTCTTTTCTGATTGTTTCCTTAGTATTAATATTGAATATGTACACAACTTCCAAGACAAATTCTTTGGTTCAGTTTGCATCAACAATTCAGTTCACATCTCAGTTCTACCTAGCAGGCTAATATAAAACAGGGTGGCTCAACTCAATTCAAATTCAGAAGTGATGAGAATAACCTGCTGGAAAAAATTAATTTTAGGGAATCTCTCCAAACTCTTTATTGTCAAATCAAGTTGGAAGTAAACAATTTCTCCAGTATCTACACAAACAAAATTAATTGATTGCATAATTAAATAATTAAGGCCATTCTCTTCAAAAATATGAAAATTTTTGTCTGGAATTTTTTTTTGCATTTATTAGGCAGTAAATTGCTTAAATCTTCCACATTTACTCTTGGTCCACCTAGTACTCATCCATCCAGAGATATCCCAGAACTTCATCTTCACAGGAAATTTGAATGACTGACCTAAGGACCCAAGTGGTTGGAGAAGAAATGTCCTGGCTCCTTAGAGAAGAGACATCACTGCAGAAGTTAGCTTACTGTGATTTTCCTTTTGGGTAGCTAGGTTTACCAATGTTCATGGGATGGCAAAATAAGAGACTTCTCAAATATACTTCTAAGTTTCTCCTCTGTCTACTATCACTCTAAGATATCAGTAAGATATTGAATTTTTTAGTTATTTCATTCTGTCTTTGAGGGTATATTCCACTGGAATATATTTAAACATAAGATAGCACGTCAAACAAGTCATAATATTACACATAATTAGATCAAATAAATGAATGGTTGTGATGATGATGATAGGAAATGATGTTGATAATAAAGAAAATAATGCTAGACATCATTCAAGCACATTACATGTATTAATCTAGAGAACTTGCCTGTTTTTATTCTTTTATCCTTTTTCTATTTTAAAAAACAGATCCAGAATGAGACTCAGAAAGGTTAAGAATCATGCCCAAGGTCACAGATAGCAAGCATTAGAGATGGAATTAGAACAAACATTTTACATGTACCTTTCCACATCCTTTCTAAGTGGAACAGTATCTGAAAAATGTCCCCTAAGGAAAAAACACGCCACACAATGTTCTTAATACTTTGTTCAGTCTCAAATGCATTTAACTTTTAAATGATAATTTCCCAAATAATAGGATTGATGGGTTCATGAAAGGGAAAGAGAAAGAAGTCCAGTGTTCCTCTATTCACTGAGCATGGGAGATTGCTCTAAATGTTCAAAAATAGGGAAATTTGTATATTCTAAGTATTATAAATCCCTTAGGTATCTGGGGCTCCCCTAGACTAGGAAGATGTAATGAAAATAGTTGAGTATGGAATTGTAACATCACTTCCTTTAAATATATTCTTAAATATTTCTTAGTTTCTGCCCCTCCCTTATGCAATTTAGCAGCTACATTAGTTTGTTCAATTTGGAAGATGGAAAGATTTAGTAACAGCAAAAAAGTAAATTTCCCATGTGATAGGGTTCTAGAAAAGAACCAATGTCCACCATCTACTCTAATATAGTCCTCCTTTGATTGCTATGCTCCCAGCTGCTCTGCTATCATTGTACCCTGGAGCCCAAGCTAAAATAGAGTTTGACCTAGAATGCATGCAATCCCCATTTCCAATGCCCAACATAAGTCATTGAGGCCAAAGAGTTTTTCCACAGTAACTTCTCAGAATAACTGAGCACATAGACCCCACTGCATGGAAAATATGGTGGGAGGTGAGGGAAATCTGGCACATCTTGTAGCATAAAGGGTTGGTAGGAGTTTTATTTGGTGCCGAACTAACCAGGATCTGCAGATCCCTGAGTGACATGGAAGAGATAACACCTACTAGATTATCAAGAACGTTGCTGAAACCCACAACATTCACTCATCTATCCATCCACTTATTTTTCCTTATGTCCATTAATTATTTATTTATCTAATCTTCCTTTTAGCCACTTCACCATCCATCTCATCTGTCAATTTAGTCATCTAGCCATCTAGCCATCCATTCATCCACCATTTCATTCACTCAATAATCAACACATAGTTATTGATTATGTTGTACAGAGTCTGTGCTTAAAGTAGATTGGTAAACACCTTACCTTAAACTTCTAATGAACTAGTGTATGAATGGATCCATCATGTGCATCTCACTGAAATGTGAGAGATTCTCTTCTCTTCTTGATGTGCTAAAATCTTTCCTTAAAATATAATGGATGGTAAATTCTATAGAATGTTTTTCTACATCTTTCAAGATGATTATATTGGATTAATGCCTTGAGTCTGCCAATTTGATGAAATGTAATACTTTTCTGGAATACCATCATTTTTATTTCCTGGGGGTAAGCTAACATTTTTTTGAATCTGGTTTGTTATTTCATTTAGGATTTTTGTACCTCTGTTCATGAATGAAATTGACCTGTAATTTTTCCTATAATGTAATGTATTTATCTGATTGTGGGGACCAAATTTTATACTGTCCTCATTAAATAAGTGGGGAGTGCTGCCTCTTTTTCTATACCCCAGAAAAATTTGTGTAAAATTAGAATTATTTGTTTCTTGGATATATGGTAAATCTCTCCTCAAAGACTGTTGGGCCTTTTCTTTCCTTTGGCAAGAAATTTTAAAACTCTGATTTAATTTCTTTATAAGATATAGGACTATTAAACTCTACATTTCCTTTTTATTTTATTTTGCTAAGTTTTGCTTTTCTTGGAATTAATTCCTTTTTCTCTAAGTTTTACAATTTATTGATATACAATTAGTCATAATATCCTTTCTGTTTAGAATTTTCATTATTTATGATTGTGTCCTCATTTTAATTCCTTTCATTATTAACTTTAGCACTTTAAAAAAAAATTAACCTTTCTAGTTTATCTTAAATGGCTTTGGTGTTCCTCTCTATAATCTATTTGTTTTCTATTTCATTGATTTCTGCTCCTATCTTTATCATTCCTCTTTTCCCCCTGTTTTGGAATTATTTTGCTGATTTATCTGCAACATCTTTACTTGGATGTTTTTTGTCTCATTAATTTTGAAGCTTTCTACCCCCTCACCAGGCATTTAAGCCCTATGTTTTTTCTTCCTTTAAGTACTGATTTAGTTGAATCTCACAAGTTTCAAAAAAGGGCATTTTCCCCATTTTTAAGATAAATTAACAGATTTTGATTTTAGAGGTTTTGGAGGGAAAGCACATAGAGTTCCATATAATCTCTCTTCCCTGCTCACAGTTTCCCCTATTATTACATTACTGTGATGCATTTGTTACAATTCATAAACCAAAATTGATACATTATTAGCAGATATAGCTTGTAGTTTACATTAGGGATCACTCTGTATTGTACAGTTTTCTGGAATTTTAAAAATGCAAAATGTCATGTAGCCCCCATTACAGCATAATGAAAAATAGCTTTACAGTTTTAAAAATCCCCCGTTCTCCACCTGGTCATCCCTTCCCCCACCCCCAAACCCTACGAAATCACTGAACTTTTTACTGTCTCTGTAGTTTTGCCTTTTCAAGAATGTCACATTGTTGGTTTATAGAATATTTAGCCTTTGCAGGCTTGCTTCTTTCACTTACCAATACGTATTTAAGGTTCCTCCGTGTCTTTTGATGGCTTGATAGCTCATTTCATTCTATCGCTGTATAATATTCCATCATCAAGAATCACCAATTTTATTCCTGCCCCTTACTGGATGGCACATTCATTTTTCATTTTACCTCTACATGTAGCACATAGCCTCTTAGGGTCTGAGCATTACAGAGAGGCATACTCATCACCTGCAGCCTTAGAGGATGTCTCCTTTTCCTGCACATGGAGCAGCATTCAGAATAGAAGCTCAAGGGTTTGGAAGAAGACCTCAGGGCAACAGATGGCTTTTGTACTTCCTTATTGTCAAAGATTTTTTTTTTTTGGTTTGTTTTGTTTGTTTTTACAAAATAGCCACAGTTACTAATTTCCCTGTATCCAAGTATCTTTGCAATGTGACTTCTTAGCCTCTTCCATCAAGCAGTGACATTACATGAAAAAACACTTATGATGTAAGATTAAGTAGTGGAAATGTGGGCAGTTTGTAGGTTTTATTATTACTCATAAAGTAATAATAATATGAAAGTGTTTGAGTGGGGCTTTACTGTTGTATTATAACTGGTCCTACAGGTCACAATTCTATGCTTAAAGAGAATTTCCCATAATTGGGGTTAGACAGCTTGCCCTTAGGTTTATTCGAATATGGAAGTTTCTTGGGAGTATAACCTGTGCAATTTCACAGGGTCTTGCACTCAAAAGGACCCCACAATTGATTTTGTAGCTCTGCTGTCACTATCTTGAGGATAAAAAGAAATAAATTAGCTATGAACTTGTGTTTTATAAGTGAAGTCTGATGAGACAATGGAGCATGCACATGAGCAGAGGAGCTCCATGCATCATGCATGTCTACTGTTTCTTGCAAGCCCATTCTCAGGTAGCCTTCAAGATGCCCCAAGGGCACAGAACTCTAGTGTACCCATGATGCATGGGAATTCAGGGAGACTCCATGTGAGAAAATGGCAAGTATGTTATGTTTACAACTGAGTATGGCAGAGGGGAGGAAGCAAGGGGGATGCTAACAGCACAAGAGGTCATGTCTTCCTCTTGAACCAGAACTTGTATTAAATGCGAAAGAAGGCAGTAGCATTCTGAGAAACATGAATGACCGAAGAACCTGTGCTATCCTTTCTTACACCTGTCACATCTCTGCTTGGCCACCAGTTATGCTGAAAATGATGACATAGAAAGGAAGGGACAGAATGGGCAACTTATAATTCCTTTCCCTTTCATTCCATCAGAAGGTAGAGAGAGTTAATGGAACATGTTTAAATCAGGAAGTGAAATAAAAACAGCATTGTGCAGCATTTCCACTGTACTGGTAAGAATGAAATGCATATGCTTGTCCTATCTATGAAATAAAAATTGGATAAATTTGGTGATTTCACAATCCAGGTCAAATTCTCTTATATCTATTCATTTAAAACTGCCATTGTGCAATATAAAGATGAATGGTCAAATTTATGCAAATAATTTAAATTTTAATTTCTCTTTCCTTAGAACAACATTAAATTGCATTAAAAACATCAAGGTAAGTTGAGAAGATGACAATGGAGTAAAAGAAATTGTTTTTATTTTAATACCGTTAATGGCATTTCACCCCCTGATTTTAGAATGAGGGACCCTCCATTTTCATTTTGCACTGTGACCTGAATGTTATGTAGCTAGTCCTGGTTGGCAGGAGAGGCTTTGCTACTATCTCTAGACTACATCAGAAGGCTAGGGAAGAGAGATGAGGGGCACAGTCATTTACCTTCCTGACATAAACAAATTCATGGTTAATAGGGTCCAGTCTCTTGACATAACTAGTAAATATATTGAAAAATTGTGCATGAATTTGCATGCAAAATTAGAGTATAAAAATTAAATTGTATAAAAATAAAATTATAATGGCTTCAGGTGGTGTTATTTTTCACCTGGGAGAGTTCCTCCTTTCCTCTGCAAGGCAGATAGTATGTGGGGATTAATACAATTAAGAACAAAACTGAATTGAGTCTAGGTTCTAATTGTTTAAAACTCCTTCTCTATCTGTTTTCTTCTGTTTCCTAAAGTGAGGTCATTAAAGGTATCAGGTGGGTATCACTGGGTTTGTACCCAGGTGATTTTTTGCGCCCTCAGCACTGAGAAGAAATGGAAACTGTGCTCTATTTTCACAGCTTTGACTTAGCTGCAGAGGCTCCTGCCCGAAGCAGCTTCACATTTGGCAAATATCTTGAGGGGAAAATTGGCCATTTGTTTAGGGTCCTTACGTTTTTTATTTTGCTGCTCCAGTTTGTATGACTAATGAAAAGTCTGCTGAGTCTCTGTGTCTGAAAGGGGGCTTCCTGCTGGAGCCAAGCATAGATTCTTAGCCTCTTTCACATGGACAGAATCACTTACAGGAAAGCATAATTCATGGAAATGTAATTTTGTCACCAGCCTTCCTGCTCCAGTGTGTGTGTGTGTGCACATGCATGTGTGTGTGCACATATTTATTCACATACATATGAATTACATATGAATCTTGTTCGTTGAGGCATAATTTACATACAGGAAAATTCAGCCCCTTTAGGGGAAAGTTTGAGGATTTTGACCAAGATATAAAGTTATATAACCACCACCACAAAAAAATCAAGGTATAGAATATTTCCAATATCCCAAGTCCCTGTTGTGCACCATTGTATAAATAGCCTCACTCAATTCAGCATCTGGCAACTACTGATCTGATTTGTTTCCCAATAGTTTTACCATTCCAGAATGTAATATAAGTGTAATAATACAGTGTTGCTTTCAGTATTTAGCTTCTTTCACTTAGCATAATGATTTTTAGATTCATCCACTTGTTGCATATATTAGTAGTGTGTTTATTTTTTTAAATTGCATGTATACAGCAATTTCCTTATCCATCTGCCAATTCATCGGTACATGATTACCATTTTATGATGTTTATGAGGAAAAGGTCTTACATATATTCATGTACAGGTATTTGAGTAGGTCTGTGGATTCATTTCTCTTCGATAAATACTGTGGTGGATTTGCTTGGTCATGTGGTATGTTCACTTTACAAGAAACTGTCAAACTGTTTTCCCTAGTGACAGTGCTCTTTTGCATTCTGATCAGCAAAATACACATATTTCAGTTGCTCCATGTCCTTGCCTATATTTACTGTTGTTAGATTAATAAATTCCCATAATTCTAATTGATATATAGTGGTATCTCATTGTGGTTTTCCTTAATGATTAACGATATTGAGAATCTTTACATATGCTCATTTGCCATCTGTATTTCTACTTTGGTGAAGGATCTGCTCAAATCTTTTGTCCTCCATATTAGGTGGCTTCTTATTTTATTTTTGAGCTGAAAGAGTTCTTTATATATTCTGTATACAGTACTTTATCAATGATATGTTTGCAATTTTTTCTTCTTGCCTGTGGCTTGTATTTTCATTTTGTTAACAGCATCTTCTGAGAAGCAGAAGTTTGTAATTTTGATGAAGTCCTATTTATATATATATATATATTTATAGTTTGTACTTATTTTGTCCAATCCAAAAATTTTTTGCTTAATTCAATGTTGCAAAATTTTTTTATCCTATGTTTTTTCTAGAAGTTTTATAATTTAGTTTTAGTGGTTAGGTCAGGTTACTTTTTGCATGTGATAAGATGTAGTTCCAGGTTCCTTATTATTAATATTATTAATAATTTTGGAGCAATTATGCAATTATTTCAGCACTATTTGTCAAAAAAAAGTCTACCTTTTCTACAATTAATTATGTTGGCACTTTTATCTAGACTTTATTGACCAGATATATGTGGGTTTATTTCTATGTTCTATTCTGTATCTTTGATCTGTATGTCTATCCTTATGTGAATACCACAGTATAGCACTATAAATAGTTCCTGATAACTAGTAATGTGAGTTCTCCAACTTTACTCTTCATTGACAAAATTAGTTTTAACATTTTAGGTCTTCTGTTGACCACATAAATTTTAGAATTAGCTTATCAATTTCTGCAAAACCTGCGATTTTGTGATTTCTGTGATTTTGATTGACAGTGTGTTGGTTCTATAGATCAACATTGGGGAGGTTGCCTTCTTAACAATAAAAGTCCTCTGATTCAGTGGTCCTCCCCATTTATTTAGTTCATCTCTAGTTCAACTCTCATCCAATTCTTGCACACATCTTGAGATTTATTGCTAAGTATTTTAAGTTTTTTAATGTTATAAATGATAACTTAAAAATCTTAATTTCTATTTGTTCATTGTTACTGCAAGAAATACAATTGATTTCTCTATATTGACCTTATGTCTTGCAAATTTGCTAAACTCACTTACTACTTCTGGTAGGTCTTTGTAGATTCTTTGGGATTTTCTTAATAGAAATTTATGTTATCTTCAAATAAAAAATAGCTTTTTCTTCTTTTCAAATCTCTATGCTTTTTACTTATTTCTTTTACTGGCATTATTGCATTGGGTAGAACCTCAAAGTATTGAGTAGAGGTGGTGACAGCAGACGTTCTTGATTTGTAATGGTTCTTAGTGGGAAAATATTTATTCTTTCAATGTTAAGAATGATGTCAGCTATAGATGTTTTGTAGATACCCTTATGTTTTGTAGATAACCTTATGAATAAGGTTGAGGATATTTCCTTCTTGAGTTTCCTTTGCTGAGTTTTTTTTCTTTTATCATGAATGGATGTTGAAATGTATAAAATGAAATTTTCTGTAACAATTATCATATGATTTTTTCATTTTTAGTCTGTTGATACAGTGAAGTACTTTGATTTTTAAAAAATTTTAAGCCAATCTTGGTTACCTGAGATAAACTCCACTGGATTATATAATGCATTACCCTTTTATATATTCCTTGATTCAATCCAATATTATTTTGTGATTGATTTATATATTTGTGTTCCTGTGGGATATTGGTCTGTAATTTTATTTTTCTGGTAATGCCTATGTTTTGTTTCTATATCACAGAAATGCTGGTCTCATAAAGTAGTTTGGAAAGTGTTCCTTTCCCTTATATTCTGGGGAATAAGTTCAGTATAATTGGCATTATTTCTTCCTTGAATGTTTCTTAGAATTGACTGGTGAAGTCATGGCCATGGAGTTTTCTTTGTGGAAAAGTTTGAAATTATGAGTTTAATTTCTTTAATAGATATGGTACTATTTGGAAACCTATTCTTTCATGGATAATTATGTATTTCAAGTCTAAGTTATCAAATTTATTGGTATAAAGTTGTTCACAACACTCCCTTACTTATTCTTTTAATGTCTATAGAGTTCCTTTAATTTTTTTCTATCTGTTCTACTATCTGTGCAATTTCAGATGTCCTATCTTCTATGTCTCTAATTCTTTCCTCTGCCTATTAAAATCTGCTGTTATGTGCTTCTAGTGTATTTTTAATTTCTTTCATTGTGTCTTTCATCACCGTAGGATCTGTTATCTTTTTATGTATGCTTATAAATTCTTCTGTATTTTCCTCCAGTGTCTTCTTGATATCTTTTATCTCTTCCTTCATTTCAGTGAGTTGATTAGGATATTTGTTTGAACATCCCTGATTAGTTGTTCCACATTGGGTATCTACTCCTGTTTTTTACTTTGTACATTAGACTGGGTCATGACTTATTGTTTCTTAGTATGGCTTGTAATTTTTTGCTGATGTCTAGGCATCTGTTTATCTTGATGGGCTTATTCAGTTGGTTAGTTTCTCTTTCTAGTCTAGGGTAATATTTTTGTTTGGATTTGTATTTAGAGTCCTCTTTATCACTTGGTTCCAGTTATTTTATATCCTTCCCACAGTTTCTAGAGGAAGACTGCATCCTGCCCTTCCCTACTCTGCCATCTTCTATCCTCCCTTTCATTCTAGATATGGGTATTTTATGTCTTTTTTCTTGCTTATTCTGGCTAGATATTTATCAATTTTATTGACCTTCGGAAATAATAGGCATTTGGTTTCATTGATTTTTTTCTATCAGCATATTTCCAATTTCATTGATCTCTGTTTTCACTCTATTATTTCCATATGTTTGCTTGTTTTGAATTAATTTTCTGCTTTTCCTACTTTCTTAAGATTAACTCTTATGTGATTGTTTTGAGATCTTTTCTGTTTTTTACTGCAAACATATAGTGCTATACATTTCTCTCTAAACATTTCTTTAGCAGCTTCCCATAAGTTTTTATGTGCTATATTTCAGTTTACTGCAATTTATCACATTTTATAATTTCTCTTGTAGTTTATTCTGTTACCCATTTGTCATTTATAAGAGTATTGTTTAACTTGCAAATATTTGAGGATTTTCTGGCTATCTTTCTGTTAATGATCTTTCTGTTATCTACTTTATTTCTAGGATGAACTAATTGTGATTTGCGGGTCATGGAAAGAAAACATACTTTCTATCACTTCTATTAATTTATATTTTTAAATTTGTTTTCTTTTCCAGAATAAAACATCTTGGTGATTTTTCCACGTGCTTGAAAACAAAGTTTATTATGCTATCTTTGGAGAAATATTTTCTGTATGTCAGATAGATCAATTTGTTTTATAGTGTTCTTCAAGATCTATCCACTGCTACAGACTTTTTCCTACATATTTTTTAAGTTTTTTATTTTTTTTTTATGGTTTAAGGACACTTAGATTATACAAATATCAATAAAAAATATAGGGTACTCCCATATGCCCTGCTCCCCACATCTCCCACATTTTCCCACATTAACAGCCTCCTTCATTAGTGAGGTACATTCATTGCAATTGATGAACACATTTTGGAGCATTGCCACTAAGCATGGATTAAAGTGTCCATTGTAGTTTACACTCTCTCCCACAAAATTCTGTAGGTTATGGCAAGATTTATAATGGCTTTTATCTGTCATTGCAATGTCATACAGGACAATCCCCAAGTCCCAAAAATGCCCCGCCATATTACACCTGTTTTCCTTCTCCCTGCCCTAAGAACCTCCAGTGGCCACTTCCTCCACATTAATGATATAATTTCTTCAATTGCTAGAATCACAATATGTCTATAGTAGAATACCTGTAAGTCTACTTTAGTCCATATTTCATTCCTCAATCCTGAGGATTCTGGGATGGTGTTGTCCACTCCAACTCTAAATGAGAGGGGGTTTCGGTCCCGTATGGCCAATGGATGGGATTTTTTTGCTTGCAGTTGTAGATTCTCTGGGTTCCTTGGTATGATAGTTGTCCATAGTCATCTCCATGTTAGTTGTCCTGGGTGAGACCAATAAACTGGAGAGTAGGTGTTGGAACTCCAATGAGATTCACAGCCTGGCTGGCACATGGGCAGCCCAAAGATTTAATTCTCTTGGGCATACACCAACCAACTAATTATAGGTTCAAATAGAAGAGACAGAAGAGCCATGTGTAGGGAAACCATAACTGAGTCCAACTCTGTCACTCTGGGGAGCAGAAATTCCAAAGTAGGGCCCACTGGCAGGGCACCAAACTCCTGAGATATCTGTCCTGACTATGGTGTCTGGATGTCTCCAGTGCTGTCAGGAACCCCACTGTTTCTGGAAGTATCTACTTTGGCAGTCAAAGAGATCCTACTGAGATGTGCATAACCGTAACCTCTGGAATGACGTCCCAATTCACTTTGAAGTCTCTTAGCCATATAAACACATTTGTCTTCATGTTTTCCCCCTTTGGTCAAGGCTTTTTAATTGAGAGAGTCATAATTTACAACAAGGAGACTCCCAGGGGGCAACCCTTAGGCATCCTATAATATTAAGCTAAGTTTCAATTTCAAGAGTAATGGTTCATATGCACAGTCATCAATATCAAGGGCCCATCAGTTAACTATCCTCCTTCACTAGTCATTGCCCCTGTACTAGGGGGATTCTTGCTTAAATCTATTAAAGAATGTGGCAGAGCTCCCCAGCATGGGAATTTGATATTACTTCAGTTATTGTGTGAATCTCCACCCACTGTGACAATGCCCCATGAATATCTGAAGACATTTATATGCCTTATATGTATGCCCAGGTGAGCTTCCTCCCATATATTTCCTGTCACTGACACCCTGCATCAATGATCCTCCCCTGCCACTGTTGTAATCCTTCTGTGCTCAAAAACTTCTTCAAAAATGAAGCCAATAAAATAGCCAAATATGATTCATAAGAAAATGAATAATGATAGTTTCAAAAATAAGAATTAAAATACAAAAAAAATAAATAAAATTAAAATATGAGATAATAAAAATAATGAAAAACTATTTTAAAAAAAAAATTTTGACATTTTCCCTTTCATCACTGTAAGATCTGTTGTCTGTATGTACAGTGACATTGTCTTCTGGTTATTCCCCCAGTGTCTTACTTTTTTTTTTCATTTTTTCCTCAAAGAAGTTTTAGGTTACAAAAAAGTCACATGTTACCATGTGGCAAGGCAAGATGGCAGCCAATCTCTGCTGAGGACTTTGCCTTCCCCTCAAAGCTCACCATCTCCTGGAGCTGAGCTGTGGGCAATTAGACCTGTGGGCAGGGCTCATCAACTCAGCCTTGAGCTGCTCTGCTCTGTGGGCCCAGCCCCTCAGGAACCTCTTTCCATGCCTCTGTGCTCTGCTGACTCCAAACTCATGGACCTATTTCAGCCTCCAAGGGCTTTTCTGTCTTCCTTCAATCCTCTCTCTCAAATGGCAGGGTCAAATGGGGGCTCTCTTTTTCTCTGTGTCCCTCTGTGTGGTTTCAGTTTATATAACACTCAGCAAGAGGACAGAGACCCAACCTGAGTCACACCTCACTGAGTCTAATCAAAAGACATCTAAGTAAGTGATTTAATCAAGGTCACATAACTGACTCTAATACAATCAAAGGGTCTCACATCCACAAGAATAGTGTTTTAGTTTGCCAAAGGGGTGCCTATGCAAATTACCAGAAATGTGTTGGCTTTTACAAAGGATATTTTTTGGGGGTAAAAGCTTACTGTTCCAAGGCAGTGAAAAGTCCAAATCAAGACACCATAAGAGGTACTTTTTCACCAAAGTCAGCTGCTGTTGATTCTGTTGTCTGGGCACATGGAAAAGCAAGATGGTCGCTGGTCTCTACCAAGGTCTCCACTTTCTGCAGTGGTAGGCAAACATGGCATAGGGCTTGTCTCTTACTGGGTTTTCTCTCTCTCTCTCTGGGCATCAGCTTCTTGAGCTTCTTGGGGACTGACCTCTTTGCAGCTCAACTATGGGTGAAACCTCTCTCACATGGCAGCTCTCTCTTCCTCTGTGTGTCTCTCTGTATCTCTGTTTGTCAGATCCAGCAAAGGGACAAGGACTCAATCAGAGTCACACTGAACTGATGTAGTCCAATCAGAAGCCCTAAATGGATCTTATCAAGTAATCTAATCAAAGACCCCTCAACTGAATTTAATGCAATCAAAGGGTTTCACACCCAGAAGAATAGATCTATTAACAAACATAATCTTTAACTTTTTGGAATTCTTAAAATAATCGCAAACTGCCACAAATGGATTAGTTCAAAAGCATAATCTTTTCTGGGATTCACAAAACAACTTCAAATTGTCACAGCATATATCAGAACATCATTCCTTTTTATGGCTGAATAATATTGCATTGTGTGTATATACCACATTTTGACTATCCATTCATCTGTTGATGGACAAATGGGTGGGTTGCTTCTACCTTTTGGCTATTGAAATCATGCTGCTGTGAATATTGGTGTACAAATATCTGTTCAAGTCCCTGCTTTCAATTCCTTTGGCTATATATACCAAGAAATGGGTCAAATGGTAATTCTACGTTTAATTTTCTGAGAAGCTGCCAAACTAATTTCCTCAGTGGCTCTACCATTTTACAATCCCATCAACCATATATAAGGGTCCCAGATTGTCCACATTGTTGCTAACACTTGCTGTTTTCTGTTTGTGTGAGTGTATGTATTTTTAATAATAGCACTCCTAGTGGATGTAAAATGGTAGTATTTCGTTGTGGTTTTGATTTGCATATCCCTGATGACCAATGATGTTAAGCATATTTTCATGTGTTATTGGCCATTTGTATACCTTCTTTGGAGAAATGTCTTTTCAAGTCCTTAATTGGATTGTCTTTTCATTGCTGAGTTGTAGCAGTTCTATATGTATTTTGGATATTAAGCCCTTATCAGATATATGGTTAATAATTATTTTCTACCATTCTGTGGGTTATCTTTTCACTTTCTTGATAATGTCCTTTGACATACAAAAGTTTTTAATATTGATGAAGTCAACTTATCTATTTTTTCTTTTGTTGCTTGTGCTTTTGATGTTAGAACTTAAAAATCACTGCTGAATCCAAGGTCATAAATGTTTTCCCCTGTGTTTTCTTCTAAGAACTTTATGGTTTATCTCTTATGTTTAGGTCCTGGAGCCCTTTAGAGTTAATTTTGGTAACTGGTGTGTGGTAGGGGTCTAACTTCATTCCTTTTACATGTGAACATCTAGTTTTCCCAGCACCATTTGTTGAAGAGACTGTCTTTCCCCAATTATTGCACTTGCCACCCTTGTCAAAAATGAGTGGGCCATAGATATATGGGTATATTTCTCAGCTGTTAAATTTACTTCATTGATCTATATGCCTATTTTTAAATAGGTTTTTTTTTCCCTTTTATTATTGAGTTGTGAGAATCACTTTTATATCTTGGATACAAGTCTCTCCTCAGAGATATGATTTGCAAATATTTTCTCCCACGCTGTGGGTTGTCTTTCACTTTATTGAAAATATCCTTGGCACAAAAACTTATACTTTTGATGATATTGAATTTATCTAATTTTTTCTTTTGTTGCTTGTGCGTTTGGTGCCATATCTAGGAACCTATTGTCAAATCTAAAATCATGAAGATTTCGTCCTATATTTACTTTAGTTTGAACCTCCAGCTTTGTTTATTTTCATAATTGCTTAGGCTATTCTAATTTCTTTGCATTTCAATATGAAATTTAAAATCCATTTGCTGATATCTACAAAAAAAGTTTGATGGTATTTTGATTAAGATTGTGTTAATTCATTGACAATTATGGAAAATTTACATCTTAAAATTAGTGAGCCTTCTATTTCATAAACATGACTTATCTCTATTTATTTAGATCTTTGGTTTCTTTCATCAGTGTTTTGGAATATTCAGCATACAGATCTTGACAAGATTTTGTTAGATTTATATGTAAGAAATTCTTCATTTTTTTAATGCTATTGTACAGACCTTATTTTAAAAATTTGAAATTCCAATTGTTCCTTGCTGCTATATAGGACCTCTATTGACTTTTTAAATTTTGATACCATATTTGTGGACTTACTGAACTCAATAATTAGTTCTAGGAGCTTTTCTACATAAGCAATCAAGTCATCTGCAAATAAAGCCAATTTATTTTTTCATTTACAATCTATATACTTTTTATTTAATTTTCTTTCTTTATTGCATTACCTAGGATTTACAGTACAGTCTTGAATTCGAGTGATAGGAGAGTACATTCTTGCATTGTTCCTAGTCTTGGGGGCAAAGCATTCATTTACTCATATCTGAGTATGATGCTGACTGTAGGTTTTTCTAGATGAATTTTATAAGGTTAAGAAAGTTCTCTTCTGCTCCTAATTTGCTGAGGGTTTTTATCATGAATGGATGTTCAGTTTTGTTGAATGATTTTTCTGCATTTGTTGAGGCGATCATATGGATTTTATTATTTATTCTATTATGCTGAATTGTATTGATTTTTTTAAATATTGAAATATCCTTGCATTACTTGATTGTGATGTATTATCATTTTTTAAGTGAGTCATTTTTTTATACATAGGATTCAGTTCATCAAAAGTGTACAATCAATGGTATTTTGTATAATCACATACTTGTGCATTCATCACTTCAATCATTTTTAGAGCATTTTCATTATTTTAATAATAATAATAATAAACAAAAATATAAACACACAAGAAAATTCTTCACCTCTCAATCTCTCTACACTTCCATTGCCATACGTGGTTTCTATTTCTGGCTATTCTTGAACATTTACTTATTTATTTTTAAGTTTTTTAATTGAGATTTATTCACATACCATATGGTCCAAACAAAGTGTATAATCAGTGGCTTTTAGTATAATCACAATGTTGTACAGTCATCACCACAAAAGATTTTAGAACAATTTCAATACTCCAAAAAGAAAAACCCCACACCCCTTAGCAGTCACATCTCAGTCCCTTTATCTTTCCCCAACCTTACATAACCACTAACCTCATTCTATTTTCTAGTGACCCATATTCAAATTATTAATTTATAAAATTACACAATATATTTAGTTCATAGTAGTGCAATCATACAGAATTTATCCTTTTGTGTCTGGCTTGCTTCAGTCAACTAGGGTTGGCCTAGGGAGATGCAAGCATCCCGAGGTGAGAAGCAGGGCCAGGTAGGGGTGAATTAGCAGCTTGTTCATCACTGCTACTTTGTGATGCATTCAGTAAATTTCTCAGACAGTAAAATCCAAAGCAGCATGTAAAAAATGATATACACCACTTGCCATATATATTACCTATTACAGGAAGAGTGGTTTAGAAAAGGTAAAAAAAAAAAAAAAAAAACAAGTGAGAAGAAGAAAAAATAGAAGGTAGAAAGAAAAGAAATATGATAAGGGGAATGATTCACTAAAGAACAAAAATAATGAAAAAAATAATTGTAAACAAAGTACAGAATAATGTGTTAGGAATTGATACAAACACTATAGTAATTGTAATAGGTATACATGGTTTGATTCTCTAGTTAAAAGACAAAAATTATTAAGCAGTAGAAAAAATATAGATGCCATTTATAAGGCACTTCTAAAATATAAGGACAAAGAAAGATTGAATATTAAAGGATGGAGAAAGACAGAAGAAATCAATATGGACCAAACTATTACATTATTACCTTACAAAACAAATGTTGTAGGAAAAAAACTTATAAGAGATAAGTGTGTCACTCATAATGATAAAAGTTCAGATCATCAGTTAGAAAGTGAAATTTTAAAAATATACCCCAAATTTAAAGAAAGATATGCCCGAACTTTAAAAAGAAAATTATGTTAAAATTTAAAAAATATCTTAATACATAACATGTCATAATTTGGTTTCTTCAGGGGCAGGTATTGAATTGCAGTTTGGGATGCTAGATATTTCTTAGGGATTAATGCCTTTTTTCTCAGACTCAAAGTTGTAAGCTTGTAAGCTAATAAATTCCCACTTTAAAACCAACCCATCTGTTTTTGGCAGCCTCACACACTAAAACAGATTTTGGTACAGAGAGTGGGGTGCTGCTATTGCAAATACTAAAAATGTTAAAAATCTTTGTAATTGCACGATGAGTGTGGTGGGAATAATTGTGAGGTGCTTGATAGAAAAGGCCCCGATTTCTTCCAAGAGACTGTTGGTAGAAATAAGGATTCTAAAAGTACTTCTGACGAGGCCTTACACAATACCTTGACCACTTACAGGAACTCTGAGGCCTGCCTTTATTCCAGCTTTGGCTGAGAGCTCAGATTCTGAACTAGTGTCATATTTGGACTTAAAATAACAAGTTCCAATTCTTATGGCAAAGCAATTTCTCAGTCCTTGACCTTTACTCCCTTTCCCATACAACACTTACTAATACTCCAAGTCCCATTCTCTAGAGCCTTCATTGATCTAGTGACATCTCTATTCTAACCAGGATAGCAATCCACTGCCTAGGGTTGTTGAACCCAGTTAAATCATAATGAGGAACAGGGAACAACCATCAAGTGGTCAATGTTAAGGAACTATTTTTATTTTTGGCTTTTTAAAATTCTTTTGAATTTGGGTTCTTTATTATGAAAATATAATAGTGAATTGAGAAAATTTTCAAGAATCTGAAATTTCCTAAGCTATTGGAATTCACTCTCTGAATTAGCCAGAATATCATTTCAGTTCTACTAACTTCCAGTGTAGACCTTGGCAGAGGTACATTTGGGTAACACAATGGCAGAGATGGAGCAAGATGGCATTGATTTAAGTGGGCACTCCCCAGTGTCTCTCAAAAAACAGCTGAGAAGGGAAAAGATCCTGTCTGAGTGAGCTGTTTTGGGAACCCACAGAGCAGGAGGCTTCATGGCATTGATCTGGAGGGAACTAGACAAAGAGATAAAATGCCCAAAGGAAAACTGTGAGTTTCTCACCCTGGTAACTGAAAACAGCAGGCAGCAAAGCCCCACCCTCAAAGGAAAAGCTTCTGCGAACCTCTGACTCCCACCAGCCACCAAGTGAAAGGGAGCAATCTCCAGGAGTAAGAGGGTTCTGGGGATGGGTGGAAAGGGGTGTCCTTTCTGGGGGTTTGATTACCTGGTCCCCCTTTGAACTTTAGGGAGCATACCAGCTGGCTAGAGGTGGCACCAGGAAGAAGGGAGAGGTGAATCTGCTAAGGCAGCCTGATTTACCTAGCCAACTGAGAGGGATGAACTTCGGCTGGGAGAAGGCAGAGTCAGGCAATTGCCTACAGAAAAATATCAAAACTCCTACTCCCCTAAAGGAGACAAGCAGTAGGAAGTGCTTGATAATCTTCCAAGGGCCTATTTAAGGTCCCCTGAGAGGAGGGAAAGTCTGGAAGAGGGTTAAGAGTCATTTATCTGTGGTTAGTTCAGATACCAGTGTCCACTGAATTTCAGAAGGGAACTCAACCTGACCAGGAGAGGCAAGGGGGTATCCCATCACACAGGTTATCATGTCCTGCTGCCCTGGGAGAGAAAGCAATAAGAATAGAAAGGGGGCAGGGACAGACAGGCCCCTAATCAGTAGGAATCTACCCAACTGCAAAGAGTCACACTTGCCCTAGGGAAAGTGACTGTGTAGCTCTTTAGCTAACTGACCCAACAGGAAAGTTTAGCTCAGTGGAGGAGTCTCCACTTTAAATATCTGAGGTCCCTGGTTTGAATCCCGGCTCTCCTTAGAGTAGTGATCCACAGAGTTATCAAACAATCAGTTTATACTTTAGGACAGAGAACACATAGACATTATTTTTGTATTAACTTCTCTTGGGTCTCTTATTTTTCTTTATAAATTTTAACTTAGTTTGCTTGTTAAAACTCGGTTCAAAAGATGCAGAGACAGGCTGCAGGATAATTGATTGATGAACGCCAGCAGCCACAGAGATGCTCAGGGGCCTAAGAGGGAAAGCTGTTTTTCCTTGCTTTAGTGTTTGTTTTTTGTTCTTTTTTCCCCCCTCTTTCTCCCTGCCCTCCCATTTTTTTCTTTTTTTTAATTAGTTGCTGCTGTCTTATTTCTTGTTTGCTATGTTTCCCCTCTTATTTTTTATATCAATTTTGTCTACCCAGCTAATTCTTTTCCTGCCTTCATCTTCCTATCATCTGCTTTCATTGTGTTCTTACATTCCAACTCTCTTTGTTTAGTCTTCAATTTTTTTCTTGTTTTTATTTCTGTCTCCTCTGTTCTGTTTTCTTTCCTTTTTAGCTTTTTTCTTTTTCTCTCTTTATTTTCTATTCCCCTCTTTTCTTATCACTCTAACCTGTTAATTCATTCTAGATATTTTCCTCTCTTTGGTTTCTCATTTCATTGTTTGCACCTGACTTTTTTATTCTTATTCCTCTGCACTTCTTACATGAGTTAATTATTCATTTTCCTAGGTCTTATACAGTTCCTCTTCTGCCTTTTACTATTATTACTATTATCCTTTTTCTTTTCTTGCCTCTTTCCCTTTCTCTGGCCCTAATCTTTTTCTTTCAAGGGAACATAGACAATAGCAAGGAAACAGAATAAGAGTAACAAAGTATCAAAGAGAAAACTTACTACACATACAATACAGCATCTAAATAAAACCCTAGAGTAGAGAGAGAAACTAATCAGCTGAATAAATCAATCAAGATAAAGAGATGCCTAAACGCCAAAAAAATTACACACCATACTAAGAAACAGGAAGACATGACCCAGTCCAATAAACAAACTAAAAACCAGGAGGAGATGCAGAATGTGGAACAATTAATCAGAGCTGTCCAAACAAATATCATGAACCAACCTAATGAAGTGAAGTAAGAGATCAAGGATATTAAGGAGACACTGGGAGAACATACTGAAGAAATTGTAAACATACATAAAAAGATAACGGATATGATGGTGATGAAAGGCACAATCCAAGAAATAAAAAATACACTGGAAGAACATAACAGCAGATTTGAACAAACAGAGGAAAGAATTAGCAATGTGTAAGACAGTACATCTGAAATCAAACAGATAGTAGAACAGATAGACAAAAAGATAGAAAAAATCCAGCAGAGACTTTGGGATTTGAATGACAACACAAAATGCATAAACATATGCATTATAGTCATCTCAGTGGGAGAAGAGAAGGGAAAAGGGACAGAATGAGTGTTGGAAGAAATAATAGCTGAAAACTTCCCAACCCTGTTGAGCAAGATGGATCTACATGTCCAAGAAGTGCAGCACACCCCAAACAGTATAAATACCAATGGGTTTACTCCAAGACACATACTTGTCAAATTGTCCAATGCTTAAGACAAAGAGAATACTGAAAGCAGCAAGAGAAAAGAGAGCCATCACATATACTGGAAGCTCAATAAGATTAAGTGCTGATCTCTCATATGAAACCACAGAGGCAAGAAGACAGTGGTATACGTAGTCAAGGTGCTAAAAGAAAAAAAATTCCAGCTAAGAGTTCTCTATCCAGAAAAGCTGGCATTCAAAAATGATGGAGAATTCAAAATATTCACAGATAAACAGAAATTAAGAGAGTATGCCAATAAGAATCCTGTCCTTCAAGAAACACTAAAGGGAGTGCTGCAGGTTGAAAGGAAAAAAAAACAGGAGAGTGAGAGAGAGTTGAAGGAGAGTGTAAGAAAAAAAAGGAAATAAAAACAATATATGACATACATAAACCCAAAGAAAATATGGCTGATGTAAGTAATTCCTTAACAGTAATAACACTGAGTGTTAATGGATTAAACTCACCAGTTAAAGGCACAGATCGTCAGAATGGACAAGGAAATATGATCCATCTATATGCTGTCTACAAGAAACCAACCTTAGACACTGGGATTCAAGGAGGCTGAAAGTGAATGGTTGGAAAGCAATATTACCTGCAAACAATAACCAAAAGATGTTGGGAGTAGCTATACTAATATCAGACAAAATAAACATTAAATGCAAAATTATTAAAAGAGACAAAGAAGGCCACTATATATTCATAAAGGTGATAATCTATCAAGAAGAAAGAACAAACATAAACATTTATGCACCTAACCAGGGCACCTCAAAATATATGAGGCAAACACTGGAAAACTAAGTGGAGAAATAGATGCCTCTACAATTATAGTGGGGGACTTTAATAAACCATTATCACCATTAGACAGAATATCTCAACAGAGAATCAATAAAGAAACAAAGCCTTGAATAATACATTAGAGCATCTGGACCTAATAGACATATACTGAACATTACACCCAAATATAGTGGGATATGCATTCTTCTCAAGTGCACATGGCTCATTCTCCAGGATAGATAACATGCTAGGCCATAGAACAACTCTCAGTGAATATAGAAAGATTGAAATTATAAAAAGTAATTTCTCAGATCACAGTGGAATGAAGTTGGAAATCAGTAAGGAGCAGAGAAGCAGATTAGGCACAAAGATATGGAAGTTAAACAACACACTATTAGACAATCAGTGGGCCAAGGAGGAAATTGCAAAAGAAATCAGTAACTACCTTGAAATGAATGAAAATGACAACACAACATATCAAAACCTCTGGAATGCAGCAATAGCTGATCTCAGGGGGAAATTCTTAGTCATGAATGCCTATATTAAAAAAAGAAAAGAGAGCTAAAATAAAAAAACTAACTGCACACCTGGAGGAATCAGAGAAAGACCAACAAACTAGCCCCAAAGGAAGGAGAAAGAAGGAAATAACAAAGATTAGAACAAAGCTAAAAGAAATAGAAAATAAGAAAGCAATAGAAAAAATAAAACCAAATGCTGGTTCTTTGAGAAGATTAATAAAATTGACAAACCCATATATAGACTAACAAAGAAATAAAGAGAAAAGATGCAAATACACAAAATAAGAAATGAGGAAGGGGATCTCCCCACTGACTCCACAGAAATAAACAGTATCATAAGAGGATATTTCGGAAAATTGTGACAACAAGAATGATAATTTAGAGGAAATGGACAAATTCCTAGAAATACAGAAGCAACCTACACTGACAAAAGCCAAAATTGATGAACTCAACAGTCTAATCACAAGTAATTAAATTGAATTTGTCACCAAAAACCTCCCAACCAAGAAGAGCCCAGGACAATTGGCTTCACAGGTGACTTCTACAAAATATTCCGGAAAGCACTAACATGAATCTTGCTTAAACTCTTCCAAAAAATAGAAGTAGAAGGAACATTGCCTAACTCATTCTATGATGCCAATATTACCCTATTACCAAAGCCAAACAAAGATGCCACAAGAAAGGAAAATTGCAGACCAATCTCTCTAATAAACCTAGATGCTAAAATCCTCAAAAAAATACTTACTAATCATATTCAACAATACATGAAGTGAATTATACACCATGACCAAGTGGGTTTCACCCCTGGTATGAAAGAATGTTTCAACATAAGAAAATCAAACAACGTAATACACCACATAAACAGATTGAAAGAAGAAATTCACACTATCATCTCTATAGATGCAGAAAAAGCATTTGACAAAGTACAGCACCCTTTCCTGTTAAAAACGGTGCAAAGGAAAGGAATAGAAGAAACTTTCCTCAACATGGAAAAGGGTATATATGAAAAACCCAAAGCTAACATCATATACAATGGTGAAATCCTAAAAGCTTTCCCTCTAAAATTAAGAACAAGACAAGGATGGCCACCATAACTGCTCTAATTTAACATTGTGTTAGAAGTACTTGCTCAAGCACTTAGAAAAGAAAAAGATGTAAAAGTCATCCAAATTGGAAAGGAAGAAGTCAAAATTTCACTATTTGAAGATGACATGATCCTATACATAGCAAGCCCCGAGAAATCCACAACAAAGCTTCTAGAGCTTATAAATGAGTTCAGTAAAATCACAGGTTATAAGATCAATGCAGAAAAATCAGTAGCATTTCTGTACACCAATAATGAGCAATCTGAGGAGAAAATTAAGGAAAAAATCCCTTTTACAACAGCAACAAAAAGAATCAAATACCTAGGAATAAATTTAATTAAAGATGTAAATGCCTTATACATAGAAAAATACACAACACTGTTAAAGAAAATCAAAGAAGACTTAAATAAATGGAAGAAACTTCCCTGCTCATGATTGGGAAGACTAAACATCATTAAGATGTCTATTCTACCAAACTGATCTACAAATTTAATGCAATCCCAATAAAAATAAACACAGCATTTTTTACAGAATTTGGAAAACTAACTATGAAATTTATCTGGAAGGGCAAGAGGCCCTGAATAACCAGAGACATATTGAAAAAGAAAATTGAAATTGGAGGAATCACACTACCTGACTTTAAAACCTTCTAAAAAGGTACAGTGGTCAAAACAGCATGGAAATGGCACAAGGATAGATACCTACCAATGGAACTGAATCAAGAGTTCTGATATAGATCCTCACATATACAGTCATCTGATATTCGATAAGGCCACCAAGCCCCCTCAACTGGGAGAGAATGACTTCTTCAACAAATGGTGCTTGGAGAACTGGATATCCATATCCAAAAGAATGAGAGAGGAACACCATCTTGCACCTTATACAAAAATCAACTCAAGATGGATCAAAGATCTAAATATAAGAGCCAAGGCCATAAAAACCTTGGAAGATGATGTAGGGAAGCATCTACAGGACCTTGTAATAGGAAATGGTTTCATGAACTTCACACCCATAGCACGAACAGTGAAAGAAAAAATATATAAATGGGACCTCCTCAAAATTAAAAACTTTTGCACCTCAAAAGAGTTTGTCAAGAAAGTGAAAAGACAGCCTACCCAAGGAGATAAATATTTGGTAGCCATATATATTTTAGAGCCTAAAATCCAGCATATAGAAAGAAATCTTATATCATGAAAATAAGGAGACAAACAACCCATTTAATAAATTAGGCAAATGATTTCAACAGACACTTCTCCAAAGAAGAAATAGAAATTGCTAAAAAGCACATGAAAAGATGCTTAAGATCACTAGCTATTTGGGAAATGCAAATCAAAACTACAATGAGATACCATCTTATACCTTGTAGACTGGCAGTCATTTAAAAAACAGAGGAGTTCAAATGTTGGAGCGGATGTGGAGGAATGGGAACCCTCATCTACTGCTGGTGGAATTGTAGAATGTTCAAGCCATCGTGAAGGACAGTTTGGCAGTTCCTCAAAAAACTAACTATAGATCTGCCATATGATCCAGCAATTCCACTGCTGGGTATATATCCAGAAGAATTGAAAGCAAGGACATGAACAGATACATGCATATTAATGTTCATAGTGACATTATTCACTATTGCCAAAAGTTGGAATGAACCCAAATGTCCATCAACAGATGAATGGATAAGCAACATTACTCAGTTGTAAGAAGGAATGCAATATTAACGCATGGGATAGCATGGATGAAACTTCGAGATCTTATGCTGAGTGAAACAAGCCAGGTACTGCAGGACAAATATTACATGAACTCATTGATATCAGTTAAGCAAATTGAGCAGACTCGGAGCTAGAGTCTGGAAGATAGGTTTACAGGAGACAAAAAGGGAGTAGAGATTGTGAGTCAATGCCATTATGGACAAAGTCAATGACAAGTTGGAAGGGTGTAGTTGTGTAGTGGATGGGCATGACAGCGGTGCATGATGCTATTGGATTGGGCGGTGCTGGTTTGTAAGGAGGCTAGGGTGAGGAGGGTACATTCAGCTGTCCATAAAACTGTGGGGAGAGTTGGGGGAAGGAGCAGGTGAACTCTGGGAATTTGCCTGTAAGCGGTTGAAACTACAACATTGGGAACGTTCTTTGGGCAAATATGGCAGGGGAGGGATACAGATTTAGGGTGTTGGATGTGGGGTTATGTGAGACAGGGCACACCTGGAGCAGGTTTCTAGGGAGTGTGTGAGTGTTCATCCTGTCATAGTGTGTTGTATCAGTGGGTGGACACCCACACAAAGAACAGGAAGCTGTTGGTCTCCCATCTTAGGGAGTGCTGCTATCTTCTGAAACAGAGGGGCAGGGCCTGATAGGGGAGGACAGGCCAGTAGATCAAGCCCTCAATGTTGTTGAAAGTAACTATGAATCTAGTTCTTCAATGAGTGAAGCTTTGTAGTTGCAGTGGGCACTGAGGGGAGGAGGGAGAAATAGAAGACATGAAACATGGGACATTTGGGGAGTGATAGAATTGTACTATAAGATCTTCCAATGATGAATACAGACTGTAGCTGTTGGGCAGTTTGATGTAATTATGAATTCCAAAAATAGGTATTGGATCATGCTTGTAAACTGGTCTGCTAGTCTGGGCATGATTAAGTTATGATTAGGGCGCTAACTGGGCCATGTCAGTTAGGGTGTGACGTGAGCCCCACCTCTTGGTGGGTGGAGGAATCGAAGATAAAAGACACGGAAAAGGACAGTGTTACAGCAGTTCTGATGTTGGAGTCGAACTGGTGCCCTGGGAAGTAAGAGAGCCTTGTCGTGAGAGAAGGCCCCGGGAAAAGAAATAAGTCATTTGCCTGAGAGTCTACAGCTGACCTTGTGGAGGAAACAGAGGAGTTGAGCCTGGAGAGAAATGGAGCCCCAGGAAGAGAGGAACCCAAGAAGCCTGAACCCTGGCAAACTTTGGTAGCTGTCTTGCTCCAACATGTGGCAATGGACTATGGTGAGGGAAGGAACTTATGCTTTATGGCCAGGTAAATGTGGACTTCTACCCCAAATAAATACCCTTTATAAAGACCAGCCAATTTCTGGTATTTTGCATTAACACCCCTTTGGTTGACTAATACACAGGCCATGCTAAATTGCTACAAAATTTATAAAAGAGTATGGCCAAAATGTAAATCATAATGTAAATCATTGACCATGGTTAGTAAAAATGTTTGTACAACAATTGTAACAAATGTACCATCCGCGTGTAAAATGTTAAAACCAGGGAAAGGGGGAAAGGGGGAGGATGTTGGGTATACAGGAATCCCCTATATTCTATACATGACTTTTCTGTAACCTAAAGCTTCTTTAAAGATAAAATGAAAAGGATAAGACATTGGGGAAATAAATGGAAGAAAATGTCACTGTATATACAAGACTACAGATATTACAGTGACAAAAAATGTAATGTCAAAAAATTTTAATGTTTTTTTCATTATTTTTTATTATTCCAAAATTTTGTTAATTTTTTTATATTTTATTTCTTATTTTTAAAGCTATGAATTTTATTGCATTTTCTTATTAGTAGTATTTGGTTATTTTATTGGCTTAATTTTTGAAGAAGTTTTGGATCACAGAAGGGTTACAGTTATGACAGTGGAGGATCCTTGGTGCAGGGTGTCAGTGATAGGGGATAAGTGGTGAAGGTTCACCTGGGGCATACCCATAAGGCCTATAAAGGTGTTCAAGTGTTCATGGGGCATAGTCAAGGTGGGTGGAGAGTCACACAATAACCAAAAGAATATCAAATTCCCATCCTGGGGATATCTGCCTCATTTTCTAATGGAAAAGCAAGAATCTCCCAAGTACAAGGGCAGTGACAAGTGAAGAAGGATATTCAAATGACAGGCCCTTGGTAATGATAACTGTACTTATGGAACTTTACTTCTGAAATTAAAACCTAGCCTAGTATTATAGGGTGCCTAAGAATTACCTCCTGAGGAACTCCTTGTTGCTCAAATGTGACCTCTGTCTAAGCAGAACTCGACATATAAATGGATTACCTTTTCTCCCCAGCATGGGACATGACTCCTGGGGATGAGCCCCCCTGGCACTGAGGGTTTACTACCAAGCACCAACTAGCAATGCAGCTGGAAAAAAGACTTTGTTCAAAAGGGGAAAAAAGGTAAAGACAAATGAGTTTACATGACTAAGAGACTTCAAAGTGAGCTGGGAGTTCATTCCAAATGTTATGCTTATACACGTTTCAGCAGGATCTCATTGACTGCCAAATTAAATACTACCTCAAATAGCAGGGCTACTGAGAGCTGTGGAGACATCCAAATACTATAGGCAGGGCAGACAGCTCAGGAGTTTTTTGCCCTGCCAGTGGGCCTACTTTGGAATTTATGCTCCCCCCTGTGATAAAGTTGAACTCAATTGTGGTTTCCCTACACATGGCTCTTCTGCCTCTTCTATTTGAACCTATATTTAGTACTAGAGTTGATAGGTGTATGTGCAAGGGACTGAAATCTTTGAGCTATCCATGTGCCAACCAGGCCCTGAATCTTAACAGAGTTGCAACAACTACTCTCCAGTTCATTGGAGACAACTAACAAGGAGTTGATGATGGACAATGCCCATCCCAAGGAACAGAGAATGTCTACAACTGCAAGCAAGATAATCACACCCATCTGCCCCATGGAATCTAAGAACCTTCTCAATGAGAGGCAGACTGAGCATCACCTTCCCAGAATCCTCAGGTTTGTGGAATGAACGATGGGCTAGAGGAGATTTACTAGTATTCTTCGATAGACTTATTGTGACTCTATCAATGGAAGAACTTATATCATTGATGTGGAGGCAGTCACCACTGGAGGTTCTGAGGGGAAGGAGAGGGAAAAACAGGTGTAATATCGGGACATTTTCACAACTTGGGAGTTGTCCTGGATGGTATTGCAATGACAGATACAAGCCATTATATACCTTAACATAACTTACCAAATTGTGCAGGAGAGAGTGTGAACCCTAAAGTAAACTATATTCCAAACTTAGTGGCAAGGCTCCAAAATGTTTTCATCACTTGTAACAAATGTACCACATTAAGGAAGGATGTTGGTTATGGGAAAATGTGGGAGGGGTTGGAAGCAGGGCATATGAGAATCTCCTTTATTTTTTATGTAACATTTATGTAATCTAAGTATCTTTTAAAAAGAAGAATATTAGATAAAGAAAATATTTACCTCTAGCCTTTAATATTAATTTATTTGTATACTTATGTTTTATATGTATCTTGGTTAACAGCCTTTTACTGGATTTCTTTTAAAGCTATCTGAAAATTATTATCCTTTCAATGGGAGGTTTTTGTCTATTTATATTTATTATGTTTAATGTCAATTTGAATTTATTTCCATCATGTTATTGTGTGCTTTTCTTTTTTCCTATTTTTTTCTTTTTTCAACTTCTTTTATACTTTCTTTTGCATTAAAGATATTTTTACCTTAACAAGTTTTTTTATTTCTAATCCTTTAAAAGTATACTTTCTATGGCTATCCCTTTATTGGTTATTCTAGCTTTTTTCAGTCCTTTTATTACCATAGAATTTTCCAATTAATCACTATATTTTCTTTCTCAATGAATAATTATATGACTTTATATTGCTTTAACTCTGATCATCTCTCTTCTCATATGATATTTTTGTGGTATTTTAATTCTGTAGTTTTTGAGCACAAAAATTAAACATTATGTCAGTGT
The DNA here is from genome assembly GCA_026826555.1 of Tolypeutes matacus. Lineage (NCBI taxonomy): Eukaryota > Metazoa > Chordata > Mammalia > Cingulata > Chlamyphoridae > Tolypeutes > Tolypeutes matacus. The sequence goes on from JAKSZT010053895.1 coordinate 1,170,750, forward strand.
TTTTTTCTTACTCACATTTTCCCTGACCAGTTCTTATTTCCTCCCAGACCTTCCTACCAGATTTTAAAAATTTTGATAGAAGTACATGTTTAGATTTTCCTTTAGTTGGGGTTATTGATGATGCAAATGTAAGTATTTTACCAAAATTCCTGAAATATAAATTTGTTCTGTTTACTGTGTATGAATTTATAGATTAAATGGATTTTTTTTCTTTCAATATCTTAAAGATATTCCACTCTCTGGACTTCATTATTGCTGTGGAAAACCTATGCCATTCAGTTTCCATTGCTTTGTGGTGTTCTCTCTTTCCTTTCTGGTTAACTTTCATATGTCCTTTTCTTTGATGCATTTTCAGAATTTCGTTAGCATTTGTCCAATGTGTATTGATTTTCATTTTTTTGTTTGTTTGTTTGTTTGGGATTCACTGAGATTTCAGTATCTGAGAATTAATATTTTTCAGTGATTCTGGAAAATTTTCAGACCTTTGTTATTTTTCAAATATTATTCCTCCCCCATTTTTTTCTGAACCTTCTGTGAAATTCTGATTATAATATCTTTTAGGTTTTCTTTTATATCTCTTTTTTTGCTTCTTACTCTGTCTTTCAGACTTACACTGTTTAATTTGATATGTATTATTTTCATGTGTAATGTTAAGCAAAATTATTTAAAGTTAATCCATTTTTATTTGAGGAATTTTTTCATTTTTATTAATTTCATTGTCTATCAAGGTCACCTTACTTACTCCAAAGCTTGAGTCAAGTAATGTCTTCAAAATTACCCTTGTGTAAACAACCCATGCTTAATCCACAGTAGTTCTGTCAATCAGCCTTGTTACAATTCCCTTTTAGTTGCACTTTAATTTTAAATCTTCTTGAATATGACATACAGGTCGTATAATTCAAAAATTTCCCACCTAGAATTCTTGGGATGTCATTTCTTGGCATTATTTTTTTAGGGGCCACTTGAAGCTGAGAGTAGATGATCAACCTTGTTCTCAGATTTTAGACACCCTCTAATCATGAGACATGAAGGTGAAAAGCTTATTCATTCCTAAAATGATCATATTTGATAAAAATACAAACCTGAGAGATACAAATTATTTTGGTGATTCTGATATATGTGTAAAATGTCCTTATATTTGCATATGAAACTGGCATGTTGCCATAAAAAGATGAAAAGTCAAATTTATGTTAACTATTTAAATTTAAATTTTATTCCTTAGAGCTTGAATATATAACAAATAGAAAACAACATCACAAATTGAAAGAGAGACCATGGAAGAAAGGTAATATGTTTATTTTAGTAATTTTAATGTTATTTTTACACCTGTTTATGAAACAAAAGGCCTTGCATTTTCATTTTCACTATGTCCTGAAAATTATATAACTATCCCCGGTTGGGAGAATCAACTTTGCTACCACCTAAATTTGCCCTCGCTCCTGCCTTCCTTTCTAGACTATATGAGAAGACTTGGGTTAAAAGCTTATTCACAGGCATTTATTTTCTTGACATGAATAAATATGTGATCACATGGACCTAGGTCTGGACATGCCTAATAATTTTTATTGAAAAACTGAATATAAATTTGCATGTAAAATTATAAAGTATAAAGATTAAATTGTGCATTAAATGAACTAGGTATAAATATATATAAATTATGAATTTATGCACCCGGGAGTGCTTCTTCTTTCCTCTGCTAGGCAGATAGCATGTGGGATTTAATACAACTGGGATTTAATACAATTGAATCTAGATTGTAATTGTTTAGAATTCCTTCTGTCTCTAATTTCTTGTTTCCTAAAGTGAGGTCATTAAAAGTATTAACTGGGAGTCTCATGTGTTCACTGGGATAATCCCCAGGTGAGTCCTAGTGCCCTCAGCTCTAAATGGAAGCAGACACTCTGCTCTGTTTTCCTAACTTTGGCTTTGCTTCAGAGTCGCCTGCCCTAAGCAGCTTCAGATTAGGCAAAAATTTTAAGGATCAAATTAACCATTTGTTTAGGGTCTTTAAGTCTTTCTTTTTATTTCTTTCTTTAACTAAATTTATTATTTTTAAAGAAGCTTTTGAGTACATAAATCTTGCATCAAAAATATACAGAATTCTCATATACCTTATCCCCTCCCCCTCCCACATTTCCCCCCATTAACAACATCTTTTTAAGTGTGATAAATTTGTTACAATTGATGAACACATATTGAAGCATTGCCACTAACCATGGTCTATAGTTTACATTATGGTTTATACTTTGCACCGCACAATTTTATAGGTTTTGACAAAATGTATAATGGCCTATATCCATCACTGCAATATCATGCAGAACAATTCCAATGTCCCAAAATTGTCCCATGTTACAGCTATTCTTCCCTCTCACTCCCCTCAGAACCTCTGGTGGCCACTGCCTTTATATCAATGTTACAATTTCTTCTATTACTAGAATAATAATAAGTCTACTTTACTCCATAGTTGCATCGCCCCATTATATTTGTTCATTCCTCAATCTTGCAGAATTTGAAATGGTGATGCCCACTCTATTTGATTGAGAGGGCGCTTAGATTATATGGAGCAGATGGGTAGATCGGTTTTACTTGCAGTTGTAGATACTCTCTGTTTTGGGAGATGGAATTGTCCATCATTATCAATTTGTTAGTTGTCCTGGGTGAGTCCAATGAATTGGAGAGAAGGTATTGGCTGCAACTCTGTTGAGATTCAGGGCTCAATTGGCATATGAACAGCCAGAAGATTTAAGTCTCTGAGACACATATTTAATGGGTATAGTGCTAATTATAGGTTCAAGTAAAACTGGCATAAGAACTATGTGTAGGAAAATTATAAATGAGTCCAACTCCAATACATTGGGGGTAGGTTATCATATATTCCAAGATAAGGTCCACTGTTGTGGTACCAAATTCCTGGGATTGTCTGCCCTGCCTATAGTGCTCAGATGTCTCTGAAGCCCTCTAAAGATCCCCTCCTTGAAACACTGTTTAGTGCAGCAGTCAGTTAGATCTTCCTAAGATGTGCATGAGTGGAAGATCTTCCAACTCACTTTGAAATTTCTGAGCCATAAAAACTCATTTGTATTTAATATTTCCCCTTTTTGGTCTAGGACATTTTCTGAATGGATTGCCAGTTGGTGCTAGGTAACAATCCCTTGGTGCCAGGGAGGCTTATCCATGGGAGTCAGGTCCCACACCATGGGGGAAGGTAATGAGTTTATATGTTGAGTTTGGCTTACAGAGATGCCACATTAGAGCAACAAGGAGGCTTTCCAGAGATAACTCTTAGACAATATATAACACTAAGCTAAGTTTCAATTCTACAAGAACAAGTTTCATAGTACAAGCAGTAATATCAAGAGTCTGGCATTTTGGTCTGTCCCCCTTCAGTAGGCACTGCCCATGTACTTGAGGTATTCTTGCCACTCTATTAGAGAATGTAGCTGAGGATGTGAATTCCTATTACAGAATTCACTGAGGATGTGAATTAAATATTATTTCAGTTATTGTGTGAGTCTCCATCCATTGAGACAACACCCCTGACCACTTGAACACATTCATATTCCATAGGGGCATGCCCAAGTTGCACCCCTCCCCACACATCCCTCCACCACTGACACCCCACACCAGTGATCCTCCCCTGCCATAGTTGGGATCCTTCTGCAATCTAAAACCTCCCTAAAAACATAGCCAAAAAATAAAAATAATCAAAAATTAAAAATAAAGATAAAAATTTTTTTAAAGTATACTTAAAATTTTAAAATTTTTGCATTGTGTTTCATAACTGTAAGATCTATTATCATTTAAGTAAAGTGACACTTTCTTCTGTAGGTTCCCTCAGTGCCTTAATTTTTTCAATTTATTTTCAAAGAAGCTTTATGTAAAATACAAGTCACATAGAAAATATTGGAAATTCCCATATACCCCACCCTTTTTCCCACTCACATTTACCTCTATTAATAACATCTTAAATAAGTATGGAACATTTGTTACAATTGATGAACAAATATTGAAGCATTGCCACTAACCATGGTCAATGGTTTACATTATGGTTCACATTCTGTACTGTACACTTTTATAAGTTCTAACAAAATGTATAATGGCCTGTATCCATCATTGTAAGATCATTGAGAACAATTACAATGCCCAAAAAGTGCCCCAGGCTCCATCCATTCTTCCCTCTCCCTCCCCTCAGAACCCATGGTAACCACTACGTTGCACTTTGTGAAGAATACGGTTCATATTTACATGCATTTATATTGAGGACTTGATATATTGGTCCATCTTCTTCAGTTAGGTACTGCCTATGTTCTTGGGAGACTCTTGCCCCTCTATTTGATTTCTCAGGGCTTTCAAGGTATAGGATCATATCATCTGCAAATAGTGAAATTTTTGCTTCTTCCTTTCCAACTTGAATGCCTTTTATAACTTTTTCTTGCCTAAGTGCTTAAGCAAGTATTTCTAACACAATATTAAATAAGAGTGGTGACAGGAGCATCCTTGTCTTATTCTGCATCTTAGAGGGAAAGCATTTAGGACTTGAATACGATGTTAGCTTTGGGTTTTTCATATACTCTTTATCATGTTGAGGAAGTTTCCTTCAATTTCTATCTTTTGAAGTGTTTTTATCAGGAAAGGGTGCTGTATTTTGTCGAATGCTTTTCTGCATCTAGAGAGATGATCATTTGATTTTTTTTCTTTCAGTCTGTTTATGTGGTGTATTACATTGATTGATTTCCTTATATTGAACTATCTTTGCATACCAGTATGAAACCCACTTGGTCATGGTGTATAATTCATTTGATGTGTTGTTGAATATGATTAGCAAATATTTTGTTGAGGATTTTACCATCTAGGTTCATTAGAGAAATTGGTCTATGCTGTTCTTTTCTCGTGACATCTTGGCTTTGGTGTTAGGATGATTTTGTCATCATAAAATGAGTTAGGCAATGTTCCCTCGACTTATTTTTTGGAAGAGTTTAAACAGTATTAGTATCATTTCTTTCTGGAATGTTTGGTAGAATTCATCTGTGAAGCCATTTGGTCCTGGGCTCTTCTTAGTTGAGAGGTATTTGAAGACTGATTCAACCTCATTACTTGTGATTGGTCTGTTGAATTCATCAATTTCTTCTTTCATCAATGTAAGTTGTTTGTTTCTAGGAATTAGTTCATTTCCTCTAAATTATGCATCTTGTTGGCATACAAATTTTCACAAAATATCCTATTATGATACATTTTATTTCAATGTGGTCATTGGTGATATCCCCTTTATTGTTTCTTATTTTATGTATTTGAATCTACTTTCCTTTTTTCTTTGTTGGTCTAGCTAAGGGTTTGTCAATTTTTTAATCTTCTCAAAGAATCAGTTTTTGGTTTTGTTCATTTTTTCTAGGGCTTTCTTATTTTCAATTTCATTTAAGTCTAATTTAATCTTTGTTATGTCCTTCTTTCTACTTCCTTTGGGTTTGATTTGCTGTTCTTTTCCTAATTTCTCCATGTGTTTTGTTAGGTCTTTGATTTGAGCTCTTTTTTCTTTTATAATACAGGCATTTATGGCTATGAGTTTCTACCTCAGTACAGCTTTTGCTGCATTCAATAGGTTTTGATATGTTATGTTGTCATTTTCATTCGTTTCAAGGTAGTTACTAATTTCTTTTGCAACTTCTTCCTTGACCCACTGATTGTCTAAGAGTGTTTTGTTTAATTTTCATATCTTTGAGCCTCATCTGCTTCTCTGCCCCTTACCAATTTCCAGCTTCATGCCATCGTGGTCAGAGAAACTACTTGGTATAATTTCAATCCTCCTATATTCACTGAGAGTTGTTCTGTGGCCTAGCGTTTGATCTTTCATGGAGAATGAGCCATGTGCACTTGAGAAGAATGCATATTCCACTATAGGTGGGTGTAATGTTTTGTGTATGTCTATTATGCTCCAATACATTATTCAAGGCCTCTCTTTCTTTACTGTATCTCTGCTGAGATGTGTTTTTCTAATGGTGATAATGGCATATTAAAGTCCCCCACTATAATTGTAGAGTTATCTATTTCTCCACTTAGTTTTTTCATTGTTTGCCTCATGTATTTTGAGGCACCTGTTTAGGTGCATAAATGCTTATGATCATTCTGTCTTATTGATAGATTACCCTTTTATTAGTATATAGTTGACTTTTTTGTCTCCTACAAGAGCTTTGCATTTAAAGTCTATTTCATCTGATATTATTATAGCTGTTCCCACCCTTTATGGCCATTGTTTATGTGTAAAACTGTTTTCCAACTATTCACTTTCAGCATCCTTGAGTCCCTGGGTGTAAGGTGAGTTTCTTTTAGACAGTATATAGATTGGTCCTATTTCCTTATCCATTATGCCAATCTATGTCTTTTGATTGAAGAGTTTAATCTATTAACATTCAATGTTATTCCTGTCATGGCAGTAATTATATTAGTCATTTTTTCTGTAGGTATATATTTCATATTTTGTTTTTATTTCTCTTTTTATCTTTTTAGCTGTTCTTGCTAATAATCTCCCTTTCTATACTCTCCTTCAACACTCTCTCTCCTTTTTTTTTTCCTTTCAACTTGCAAAACTCCCTTTAGTGTTTCTGAAGGGTAAGTTTCTTGTTGAAAAGCTTTCTTAATTTCTGTTTATCTTTGAATATTTTGAACACTCCCTCCTTTTCCAATGCCAGCTTTGCTGGATTCCAAATTCTTGGCTAGCAGTTTTTTTCTTTTAGCACCTTAACTATACCTTACCCCTGCCTTCTTGCCTCCATAGTTACAGATGAGAAATCAGCATATATTCTGGTAAAACTTCCCTTGTATGTGATGGATCTCATTTCTCTTGCTGCTTTCAGCATTCTGTCTTTGCCTTGAGCATTTGACCAATTTAATTAGCATATTTCTTGGGTTAGCCATGTTAGCATTTATACTGTTTGTAGTGTGCCATGTACATCCATGTCCCTCAAAACAGTTGGGAAATTTTCTGACATTATTTCCTCCAAATCTCCTTCTGCCCCGTTTCTCTTCTCTTCTCCCTCTGGGATGCCTATAATGTGTATCTTTGTGTTTTTTGGATTCCCTGCTGGATTTTCTTTTTATCCATCTGTTCTATTATCTTTCTGGTTTCCGATGTACTATCTTTGACATCACTAATTCTTTACTCTGCCTGTTAAGATGTTCTCTTATGGGCTTCCAGGGTATTTTTGATTTCTTGCATTGTGCCATTCATCACGGTCAGATCCATTATCTTTTTATGTATGTTTACAATTTCTTCAGTAGGTTCTGTCAGTGTGTTCTTTTTTAAAATATTTTTTTTTTTCTAAAAGATACTTAGATTACATAAAGTGTTACATAAAAAATATAAGGGTTTCCCATATGCCCCACTCCCCAAACCTTCCCACTTTTCCCCACATTAACAACTTCTTTATTTAGTGTGGTGCATTCATTGCAATTGATGAATACATTTTAGAACATTGCCACTAAGGATGGATTATACTTTACATTGTAGTTTACACTCTCTCCCACTCAATTCTGAAGGTTATGGCAGGATATATAATTGCCTGTATCTGTAATTGCAATATCAGTCAGGACAATTCCAAATCCTGAAAGTGCCCCCATATTACACCTCTTTGCCCACTCCACCTCTAGTTGAGAGGGGGCTTCAATCTTATATGGCAAATGGATGGGACTCTCTTGCTTGCAGTTGTGACTCTCTTGGCTCCTTGGTATGGTGGTTGTCCATCCTCACTTCCTTCTTAGTTGCCCTGGATGAGTCCAATGAACTGGAGAGTAGGTGTTGCAACTCTGCTGAGGCTCAGGGCCCAGCCGACACATGGACAGCCCCAAAATTCAAGTTTCTTGGGCATACAACTACAAACTCCAGCGCCAACTATAGGTTCAAATAGAAGGGTCAGAAGAGGCATGTGTAGAGAAGTCATAACTGAGTCCAATTCTGTCACACTCAGGAGCACAATCTCCAAATAGAGTCCACTGGCAATACACCAAGCTCCAGAGCTATCTGCCATGACCGTAGGACCTAAGTGTCTCCAGAGCCCTCAGGAGCCCCACTATTTGGGGCAGTATCTACTTTGGCAATCTATACAATCCTGCTAAGATGTGTATAAGTGTTACCTATGGAATGGCCTCCCGACGCACATTGAAGTCTCTTAGCCATATAAACTCATTTGTCTTTACCTTTTCCCCCTTTTATTTGAGGTCTTTTTCCAGCTGCATTGCTAGTTGGTGCTTGGTAGTAATCCCTTGGTGCAAGGGAGGCTCATCCACAGGAATCATATCCTATTTTGAGGGGAAGGTAAGGCATTTATATGCTGGGTTTGGCTTAGAGAGAAGCCACATTTGAGCAAAAAGGAGGCTCTCGGGAGGCAACTCTTAGACACCACACACCACTAGGCTAAGTTTCAATTTCAAGAGCAAAGGCTCACAAACATAGTCGTCAATATCATGGGCCCATCAATGGACCATCCTCCTTCTCCAGTCATTGCCTCTGCACTTGGGGGACTGTTGCTGTTCCATTAGAGAATGTGGCAGAGCTCTCCAGGATGGGAATTCAATATTCTCTCGGTTATTGTGTGATTTTCCACCCACTGTGACAATGCCCCATGAACATTTGAACATATTTATATACGTTATATGTATGTCCAGGTGAACTTTTCCTCCCATGTATCCCACATCACTGACACCCCACACCAATGATCCTCCCCTGTCCGAGTTTAACCCTTCTGTGATCTAAAGCTTCTTCAAAAATAAAGCCAATGAAATAGCCCAATATAATCAATAAGAAAATGAAATAATAATGATAGGTTTAAATATAAGAAATAAAATACATAAAATTTTTTTAAAAACTAAAAGTAAAATAAAATTTAAAAATTGGGATCTTAAAATATAATGAAAAATATCTAAAAATTTTTTTGACATTTTGTCTTTCATCACTGTAATATCTGTTGTCCTGTGTGTGCAGTGACATTTTCCTCCATTTATTCCCCAGTGTCTTACTTTTTTTCTTATTGTTTTCAATGAAGTTTTAAGTCACAGTAAAGTCACATACAGAATACAGTGGACTCCCATATACCCAACATCCTCCCCCTTTCCTCCTTCCTCTATATTTTAAGTAATATATGTTTCAAAATACATGTATTAATAAGCATTGCAATTTCCACTATGTTATAATTACATTGAAAAATAAGGTGAATTAGATTTTTAAATGTTTGGTTATCCATTTTGGTCTTACACTCTGCTTTCAATATGGCAAAACATAACTATAAAGCTATGTATATTGAGTTGGTGCCAATTTGAATAAGAAAATTGAGCAAATATGAGAATATTTGTAAAATGCAAACTGTTTAAAACATCCAATTTTTAGAGAATATATAAAGAATAATATGTAATGAGTGGTAGTTGAACTGACATCCAAGAGAAGATGGAAATATATATATAATTTTCTAAACAGGATAAATATTTTCTCAAATCAACAATAATCTAGTGGGCATAAGTTATTTTTATTCATAAGAAAATCAGAAAAATTTGTAACAGAAGAATCTAAATGAATATGCCACTAAATGAATTGATCATTAAGGAAAAATGACTTTTAAGAAATTTACATCTTGATCATTATTCTTAGGTGATGGATAAACTTCTGAAAATTCAGGGAAGTGGTGGAATGGGTGTTCTGCAAAAGGCAGTTCGTGGCCAGTGTGTGCCTGGGTGTGAAAAGGGGCAGCATGAAACGGGAGGAGGAAAGAGAGGGAATGAGAAGGCCGCCAATCCTGCTGTTACAGGCTTAGTGGAGAAACCACCTAGGGCCTCATATTTTAGACCATCTGTCAATCCCTTTCATTCTTAAATCCCAGTGTTGTGCCTTAAAGTCTAGCTCTGTGGAGAATTTCTGTCCTTACTCAGCCCCAAGTAGTCCTTGGTTTAATGCCTGGATCAAGGCACACCCTCAACTAAAGGCAACCAGAGGTGTTACACTGCTCAGATGGTCTTAAATTGTAATTCCTGTTTCTCCCTCTCTGATTCTTTTGCTTTTCAATGAAACATGTACTTTTCCTCTTCAAACTGTGTTTTTTCCTCTTGTGTCCTAACATCTTGATCAAAGAAGATCTTTCTGTTAAACTCTATATTTTATGAAATCATACCATGATATTTCCTTAAATTTACATTTTAAGTGATGTTACAAACTCAATTTTTTTGAATTCACTGATGGATCTACCCTTGTCTGGGTTGACCTACCTCCCTGGATGCTCTCACCCATTGTAGGTTTAGGATTCTCCAAATCCAAATACCTCAGTTACCAAATATGTTACCTTCCTACTGGATCATCCAGTCACTCATTTTAAAATCCATTCATTCCATTTATAATCCCCCATTTTATTTGGTAATTTAATATAATCTCTCCAAAGGCCCATTTTTACAGACAAAAAAATATTTGGAGATTGCTTGCTATTATCAGACAATTTTTTTGGCATTTGAGAAGAAGACATTTTTGTATGTACTAATGTTCAACTGTTACATACACTTTTTTTTCTCTTAGGTTTTTCACCCTACCTTAGAATTCATCTAAATTTCTTCCTACACTTTTTACTCATGCCTAGCTTGAACCCTGAAATGGGGCTCTACACTTAGATTGTATCTTTTCATGAATGCTCGTGCCTAGCTTTGTAACTTCAAAGAGTCTAATTAGTCCTCTGACCTTTTATCCTGCCCTCTGATATCTATCTTTTTCCTGATACCACAGATTCTGATATTGGTGTTGCCTTAAGGGCTCACTATTTAAATTCTGCAGACCCAGCTTCCTTCCCTGTCTTTGTCCTTCTAATCATTTCCCGACAGTTAATAGGAAATAGTAACCCAATTTTGTAGCCTACAGGAGTTTCATAGTTTCATTTTACATCTCACTTATGCCTAGTAAGTCAATGAGCACAGATGGCTCAAAATAACTCTAATGAAGCACTGAAGGAGAGCAATATGCTGAAAAAAAAATCTCTTTTAAAGTGTCTCTCTCTATCTGCATTGGTCAAATCCTTTTGAGAATGAATAATTTCTGTGGTATCTGCACTATCAAACAACTACAACAACCTCAAGAAAAAATCAAAAAAGAAATTGAAGCCACTCTTCAAGAATATGAACATGTTTGCATTTGGAATAACCTGTGTGAAGTAGTCAGGCAATTGTTTCAATTCTTGTGAATGTTTTTTTGTCCACATTATTTTCACTTACCCTTCCAGTAGGATCAAGGTGCCTTCAATTACTGAAGTTTGAGTGACTCAGCCCAGATCTCTAGTGTTTGGAGAAGTGATGATCTGGTTCCTTATAGAGAGAAGAGGAATCATTGCAAAATTAGTGTTAGTTTAAATGATTCTATTAAAGGGAAATTGGGTATACTAATTTGCATAGGAATCCACATTAGAAAACTTTTGTATAATACCAGATATTGAATTTCCGGGTTATATTAAGTGTCATCTCATTTTAATATCTGTTCTTCTGTTTAAACATACAATAGCTCTTCAAAATCAGTTGTAATATTAACACTTTTGGGTCAGATGAATAATAATGGTGATGATATTGCTGCTGATGGTAATGAAGAAGATAATACTAGACACTATTCATTTTACCAATATTAACATACTTATTTCTCATACCAGTCCTATGAGATAGTGGTCATTTGTATCCTTTAATCTTTTTCTTCTTTCAAATATTTAAGGGACTGAGGCAGAAAGCAGTTAGGAAACTTGCCCAAAGCCAAAAAAATATCAAAAGGTGGAGTTGGAATTTGAGTCCAGTTGTTTGGCAAGTAACTTATCACATTCTTTCACGAGGACAGGTAGCTGGGAAAGATTCCTTGAGCAAGACACATATAACATCAGATTCTCAACACTTTGTCAGACTGAAATGCATTTAATTTTAAAATGTTAGTTAATTTCATAAATGCTAATGCTGGGATTGATGAATTAATTGGAAGAGAAAAGAAAAAGATTCAGCAAATCCACTATTCGTTGAGCATGGGAAAGTACTCTACAAAAATGGGGGCATGCTGAAATCAGAGGCAGTATCAATCCCAGAGTTACAGGGAGATCCTCGGACTGTGGAGTAGTGAAAGTAGTAAAAACATCTACTACTGAACATCTGAATGTAATTGTTTTCTTTAAAATTTCTTAGTTTTAACTCCTTGCTCTATTTGTTGTAGTGTTTAATTAGTTTGATCAGTTTTGAAGATGGAAGGAATTAGTAATAACTGAAATATATCTTTATTTGGCAAATGCGATTTGACTGTAGAAAATGACTGAAAATCCACCATCTACTCTGATGTACTCTCCCCACTCCTCTCCCAAATATTATACTCCAGTTGCTGGAAACTGCTTTTATCATACATCCAGAGCCTGGAATAACATTGAGTGTGAACTGAGAATGTATGAAATCTCTAATGCCCAAGATAGCCACTGAGGCTAGAGGGTTTTCCCCAAGTTGCTGCTCACAGTTAGTGAACACACTGACCTCACTGTTTGGAAAATGTAAAAGTCTACCCAGATTTGTGGGGCTCAATCTCTAGCACATAAAAAATACAGAAAGGCCCCTGAGAAAAAATGCATTTCAGGAGCCAGAAAGAGCCCTCACATGAAGAAAAGGAAGGAAGTGGTCAGGAGAGGTGCTGAGAGGGGGCGGGAGGAAGTCAGTCAATAATAGGGAACTTTTCCCAGCTCAGAGCTTTTGTGGCTCAGAAGAATTCCTGCAGCTCTGGTCTTTTCTTGGGGCCATTAGTCTCTGTTCATGAGGACCAAGTACAGGAACTTTAGATGAATTTTTATTTCTATTGGGAAATTCCAGTAAGGGCATCACAATGGAGTACTTCAGAAGCTTCAGGGCTCACATTCTTTGAGCTCTGGCTTGGTCTTGTCTTTCTTTCCCACTAGGGCACGAGGTCTCTAAAATGCTCAACAAAAGGTGAGAGGGACATCCTTTTGATAGCTGAGAACTAGCAACAAGGGACTCTTGGTATTTTGTTTCTTCTTTCATTCTAAATACTGTGCTAGGAGAAACCATGGACTGAGTGATTCTCTTGTATAACTCTTTAAAAGGGCAGGTATAGATAAGACAGTCAGTAATTGGCTGGCTTAGCCTGACAGTCCAGGAAACAGAGCAGCCAATGTCCTTTATTCCCTGGAGTCACAGCCTGAAGTCCAAATTTAGATCATTAATTAGATAAGCTGAAATTTGTATGAGCCCCTGGAGATTCTATTTAGTATGGTATTTTAGCTGCTAGGAATACCTTTCAGTGATTTGGCTTCAATAATGGGAATTAATTGGTTTATGGTTTTGAGGCTAGAGGAAGTCTATCATTGAGGTAGGCCTAGTTTTCTTTTAGTTCACATTTACTCCTAGACAGGTAGGTTAGATGTCATCCAAAATATAGACTGCTTTATTAACCTTATCAACCTTGGGTGCTTCTAAATTATGATATTATAAACCCAGACTTCATAAGGCTACCAAAAGTGGTGTTCTGCATCTCAGCTGTCTCTACTTTGGATCAGCAAATGATTCCAGGAAAAAAATTGCTCCAAACTATTTGCTTATTTTGTGAGTTTTTAGAGTCCCCCTGATTTTGGTCTGCTAATTATCAATATCTTTTAGCTCTTTAATGTTTGTAAGTAGATATTTTAAATATTTAGTCCAAGTTTTTCAGTTCTCTGTTTGAAGTTTGGTCTGAATTTCCTGGCCTGAGAGTCCTGGAATCAGGAATTGAAAAAGCTCACTTTCAGCTATAATTTTGGTGTATCCTCAGCTGCCATCAGTTGCTTTTCCCTGCCTGCCATCTTGGCTCCATCACTGGAGATGGTGTCAGGGAAACACCTACACTCCTGCAATATTGACAGGTAATAAATTGTTAAAAATTACTTTCAAGAAAATTGGTACTACTCATCATCACTTTGCATTAAAAAGTTCATAGATCTAGTAATATATCCTAGTAATAATAACTTGGGTTGGTTATGATTACAAATCTCTAAATAATGGAATGACACTGGAGACAGCTTTGGGGTTTGCTCGAACAATGCACAGCATATGCATATAATAGAAGACCACCAGGTAGATATTAAAATGAATGAGATAGGTTTCTATGTATATTTTAGAAATATGACACATAAGATATTTTAAAGTGAAAAGGTCATTTTTATTTCATATTTATCACTGTTGTTAAAAATAACATCTATGGAAACAGATGTTTAGTGCATGTTTCTGCATGAATAGCAGGATTGTATTGTATTTTCCTATGATTCCTTCTTTCCTCCACCACTTGCTCCTGTTTTGGAGGGGATCGCATAAAAAGTGAGAAATTTTATTGTTAAAATTATATGTTTTGATGTATTTTGAGTAGCAGTACCTATGAGAAAAAATAAAATTTTTAGGTAGATACTTCATCTTCTTAAGTCTCAGGGTAAGAATATTTCACCACCCTACAGTATAAAATCTGCATGCTGGAAATAATTTTTATTACCCCTGATTTTTATCTTTACTTTCTTGGATTACCAAAGAATGAGTGACAGACCACATATTGGCATAGTTTAACTTTATCCTTTTAAGAATTTATTACATAAAGAATTCTATAAAATTTATAAGAAAATCTCTAAGTCATTATTAGTTAATGGATGAGGAATGTGTCTAATTATTTATATATATAGTATAATTAACATGTAAGAACTGATAATAATTGCTAAGAAAGCAGGAAAAAAATTCACCTTCACAAGTAAATGAATGAAAATGATACCCATAATGATATAATTTCTTGATTGTCATCATATTGCAATATAAAAAAATAAAATAAAATCTAATTTAGGGAATATGGGTGTCAAAGCCCATATGCTGCAATTTCAATGTAATTTGATAACAGCCTTGTTTAAAATCCCTTTGGCTTAGATATCTGTATAGTTCTCATATACTTTGATACAGTAATTTCTCTCTGGAAGAGTTACAAAATACAGAAAGGGCTAAAAAGCTTAAGATTATATATTTCAGTAGTGAAATTTTGATAATTATCTTTAATGATTAAAATGATAAGTAAAGGAATAATTAAAGAACTGCAGAAAGTTATCCTTTCTATCAAGGAGTAAGGAAAAAATCTTTTAGCAAGAAGAGAGAAATGAAAGACGTCCGTAAACAGTGGTCAGAATGACAGCAGAATTCTCAACAGCAATAGTGGAAGTCAGACTACCAAGAAATAATGAATTGCTCAATGAAAGCCAGTGTCCACCAAAATTGTGTATCTATCAAGAATACATTTTTAAAATAAGGGGTAAATAAGGATATTCACATATTAAGAAAAAATGAAAAAGTTTACAATCTATGATTGTGCCCTAAAAGACCTGTTAAAGAATATACTTGAGAAAAAAGTAAAATAATCCCAAAAGTATGTTTGAGTTGCAAAAAGAAAATACTAACATTTATAATGGTTAAAAATAGATATATCCAAACCAATACTAATAATAATATTAGTGTCTATTTTGTGGGGTTAAGTAATAGACAAGTGAAATATCTGGCAACAATAAGTTTGGGATGGGAAGGGGCCTAAAATAGCTGCATGTTATTAGCAGTATTTATTCTTTTAGGCTAACTGGTGGGGTTCCATACTGTGTTGCAACAAATATACAAACAAAAAGTAAAATAAAATAAGATAAAGATATACAGGTGTGGATAATGGTAATGCATTATGACCAAAGGTTTATGGTTAATTTAAAATTTTGTGACATGATGTTCAAATAAGGATGAAAAAGGAAAAATGAATTTGGGCAAAGAAAGATGAGAAGAGATGGCAGGAAACAGACACGGAGAATTGCCCAGCAAATGGACACAAAAGAGCAAATGGGGAAAGGGGGGGTTAAAATGGATAAAATAAATAAAATCTTAAAAAAAAAAAAAAAAAGAAAGAAAGAAGAAATGAAGGAGGGAAGGTAAGAAGGCAAAAATTATGACCTTAAATATTTAGGAACAATGGCATGATGAATAAAATAGGTGACTATTAGAAACACTTAACACTAAGGGAGTTATTGAATTTAAAATGTCCTATATAATAGTGGAATATAATAGAACTTGGAATTATGTTTTGAAACATTGAAAATAATTATTCATGATAAGTGAAAATGTTGGCTACAATTTTGAAATTCTGTGTATGAATGCATACAAGAGATTTTTCAATAGAAATTTGGAAGAAAATGGAGTAAATTTTACCAAAAATTTCATTGAGAAGTGGAATAACTTGTTTGTGTTTTAAAGTTTCTGAGTTGAAAACCTTTCAAAAATTAGGCAAAAGACATGTAACACTGTTGTGCAGATTTCAGTTATCATTTTAACTTTAAACTAGTGAGAAAAAAAAAACACAATAGAGCCCAATATTACATATTTTCTTTCTTGTGATGAGAAATGGGAGCAAAAACTGAACAAGGACTGACTTGCTTCATATGTCCCCATCCTGTAAAAAAGTATGCAACAAAAAAAATAGCAAACATAAAACAAGAACTTTAGAATGGATAGCTTGGGTGAATAATATATTGAGAATCGAATATTTCTTAAAAACTTCTTAAAATAATGCCATTAAAGGAAAAATAAACTTAGCTGAAAATCCTAGAGTTCTCAATGTAAGCAAATAGGAAAATAGATAATAAACAAAACTGTAAGAACAATCTGAAACAGATCTGTCACATTAATTTCTAAAATTTGGCCTTGCATATTTTCAATGAATGTTTCACTAGCTTATTAGATAAACTAGTCTTAAGCCAAATCTCCTTTGGGAAATGAATTTCAGTGAATTTGAAACCTCCAAGCATGCAGTAGTTTGGTGGGAACAGAGACACTAGTATTTTTAAGACTGCAAAAAGGAAAGGTGGAGAGGAAGGGGGCAAGATGGCAACAGAGTAAGGAGTTCCAAGAAGTCAGCTTGTCTTACAGGGCAGTTAATAATCAGCGAGAGCTATCTACATCACTTGTTTGGGGGTGGGCAGGAGACCAGAAGAGCATCCTGCAACATCCTTGGAAGAAGGGAAGGAGGAGACTGCCCATGTGCAGTGACGATTCCTGAGTGGAGCCATGGAGGCTGGTGCCCATCCTCCACTGGCAGTGCAAGCCACCTAGGGAGCTATTCCCTGGCTGTAGTTGGAAGCTCCATTTCCCAAAAACAGGAGAGGAAGGGACAGTTTGGCATCAATTCCAGCTATTGATTAGTAAATTCGGCTAGCTGAAGTCCAGCCCTAAGAACAGCTGAAGTTTGAACCTGTCCAAGGCAGAAGAATCCAGTAGCCTCCATTTAAACTCTCTAGCACGAGGGGAAAGTGGGGCTGATGAAAATCACAGTGAAGGTAGAGGACAGTTTCTTTCCACCCAGGTTGGATTGCAGACCTAGCCTAGGCTCCAGCCCCACCTCCGGCAACAAGGAGGCTGGGGGCACCTGTACCAGCCTCTCTGGGCAACTGCAGTCGTTTTTGGTGAGCATGGACTAGATTGCTGGGCACACTGGAGGTTTCATTCCAACCCCTGGTGGGGAAGCAGGGATCTGGTGCTTCCTCAATCTACCTCACATCTTATACAAAAATTAACTCAAAACGGATCAAAGACCTAAATATAAAAACAAGAACCATGAAACTCCTAGAAGAAAATGTAGGAAACATCTTGAAGACTTGGTGGTAGTTGGGGGTTTCTTAAACGTTACACCGAAAGCAGGAGCAACAAAAGAAAAAGTGGATAAATGGGACCTCCTCAAATTTAAACACTTCTGTGCTTCAAAGGATTTTATCAAGAAGGTGAAAAGGCAACTCACTCAATGGGAGAAAAATATTTGGAAACCACATATACAATAAGGGATTGGTTTCCAGTCTATATAAAAGATCATACAACTCAACAATAAAAAAGCAAGCAATCTTTCAATTTTGGATATGCTTACATATTTAGCTTTGATAAATTTCTGTATCTCAATTTCTGGGTCTATTTACTTAATTCACTAACTACTGCCATTCTTAAATCCCTTAAGCCCTTTTGCACTAAACCTATGCATAATTAATTAAACCTTCTGATGCTTCTAAATAATCCTTGTCTGTGACTTCTATTTGAATATAATGTTTTGTTAAATACAAATAAAGTAATTAGTTTAAATTGCTTGCTGCTTGTTTCTTGTATGACTTAAAGCAACACAATTAATTATCATACAGTTGTAGGTCAAAAACCTGACATGGATCTCACGAGGCTAAGTATAAGCAAGTCTGTGTTCCTTCCTGAAGTCTATTGGAGGGACTCAGTTTTTTGCCTTTTCTATCTTCTAAAGATAGTCCACATTCCTTGGCTTGTGGCCTCCTTCCTCCATCTTCAAAGCCTTCAATGTTGCATCTTTCTAACATTTCTTCAGTAGTTGTCTCTCACTTTCCAACCACAGAAAGGAAAGCTTCTCATCTTTTATGGCCCCTTGTCATTATATTGGGTCCACCTGGTAATCCAGGACAGTCTTTCTATTTTAAGGCACTTAACCTTCATCACATCTTCAAACGTCAAATATTCACAGGTTTCAAGTATTTGTATGGTGACATATTTTGGGGAGGAAGGCATTTTTCTGCCAGGTATGGTTGCTATAGTCTCTCCAGAGCTATATCCTAATTTTAATGATGTAGGATGTTTTAATATTTCAAATTATTCCTCATAAAAACAACCTTTTAAATTTTTTCTCTTAACTGCTCATATATTCTAAAGTCACTCACTTAAAAGAAATACAGGTTTTAAACATATTTTTTTAAAAGCAAGCAATCCAATTTAAAAACGGGCAAAAGACAGATATTTCTCAAAAGAGGGAATACAAATGGCCAAAAAACAGATGAAAAAAATCTTCAATATCACTAGCTATTAGAGAAATGCAAATCAAAACTACAGTGATATGTCATCTCACACCACATAGAATGGCCATTATTAAAAAAACAATAAACAACAAGTGCTGGAGAGAATGTGGAGATATACAAACACTCCTTCACTTTTGGTGGGAATATAGAATGGTGAAGCCTCTGTGGAAGACAGTTTGGCAGTTCCTCAGAGAGCTAAATATAGAACTGCCATAAGAACTGGCAATCCCTCAAATAGATACATATCCAGAAGAACTGAAAACAGCAATGCAAACAGACATTTGCACATAAATATTTATAGGGGCATTATTCACAATTGCCAAATAGTGGAAACAACCCAGTTGTCCATCAACCAATTATGGATAAATAAAATGTGGTATATACATACAATAGCATACTATGCTTCTGTAAGAAGAAATGAAATTGGGACACATATGATAACATGGATGAATCCTGAGGACATTATGCTAAGTGAAATAAGTCAGACACAAAGGGGCAATTATTGTATGGTTTCACCAATATGAAATAAATCCAAATAATAAAGGCATGGGGTTAAAACCTAGACTATAGGTTACTAGGAGATAGAATGAAGACTGAGGAGGGGAAGTGATGCTTAATGTATAGAGAATTTTCGACTAACAATGGTAAAAGTATGGAAATGGAAAGAGTTGATGGTAACACATTATAGTGAGTATAACTAACACAGCTTGTTTATAAATGGGATTGTGGCTGAAAGTATTAGTCTAGGGATGTGAATGTGAATTGAAAGAAAGCTAGAGAATAATTTAGGGACTGAATAACATAGTGATCTCAGAGTTGAATGAAGATTATGGTTAATAATACAGGTACAAGAATGCTTTTCTGTGAACTAGAACAAATGTACATCACTATTACAAGGTGGTAAGAATATAATGATGCATGGGAAAAATACAACTAATGTAATGTATGGACTATAGTTAACAGTTATATTGTAGTATTCTTATAATAATGACAATAAAAAGGGTATGAGATTTTTCTTTTGGACTAAAGAAAATGTTCAAAGTTTTCCTGTGGCAGTGACTGCAGAACTCTGTGATGAAAATCAGAGCCACTGTGTGTATACTTTGGATAGGATATACAAGGCATCTGTGTATAACACAGTGAACCATGTGGTGGAAGATGGACTGTGGTTAACAATATAAACATGAGTGTTCTCTCATGTACTATGACAAATGTACAATACAAAAACATGGTGTTGATAATAGGGGGTGTATTGAAAAATATACCAAGTGTACATTATGGACCATAGTTAGTAGCAATAGTCTGATGATGTTCTTTCATAATCTGTAACAAATGTTCCACAAGAATGTAAGGTTTTGGTGGAGGGATGATGTATGGGAATTCTGTACATTATGCTTGATTGTTCTGTAAGCTCCCAACTTCTCCAATAATAAAACAAAGGAAAGGTGGTGGATACCACATTGACCTGTGGCAAAGCTGCTTGGATTTTTTTTTCCAAGGGTCCAACAATTTAGAACTTAATCATGGCCCATTAAGCTTAATATTTTTCCTCATCATAGAGGTAGAGCAATTATTTCTGGCCTTAAACTACCTCTTTCTGTATTCATTGGTTCAGTGAATCCCTCAGACACCTGCAGCAGCCAGTGCCTGTGTTGACTTGGGTTTCCTATTGCTGTCCTCCCAGGGGTGTCCCTCTTTCTCACTCTTATGATTGTATTGAAGCTTTTTTAAAACACACCCTAAAAATAGAAGTGGAGGGAGCATCACCTAATTCAATGATGTCAAAATCTCCCTAATACCAAAATATGTCACAAGATGGAAAACTACAGACCGATCTCTTTAATGAACCTGGATGCTAAAATCCTTAACAAAATACTTGCTAATTGTATTCAACAACACATTAAACTAATTATACACCATGACAAAGTGACTTTCATTCCTGTATGCAAGGATGTTATAACATAAGAAAATCAATCAATGTAATATACCACATTAACAGATTGAAAGAAAAAAGTCACATGATCATGTCTATTGATGCAGAAAAAGCATTTGACAAAATACAGCAGACTTTCTTGATAAAAACACTTCAAAAGATAAGAATAGATGGAAACTTCCTCAAAATGATAAAGGGTATATATGAAAAACCCACAGCTAACATCATATTTAATGGCGAAATGCTAAAGATCTTCCCT
Organism: Tolypeutes matacus; assembly: GCA_026826555.1. Classification (NCBI taxonomy): domain Eukaryota; kingdom Metazoa; phylum Chordata; class Mammalia; order Cingulata; family Chlamyphoridae; genus Tolypeutes; species Tolypeutes matacus. Next base: position 1,191,814 of record JAKSZT010053895.1, read on the forward strand.
CTAAGATCTGGAACAAGACAAGGATGCCCACGGTCACCACTCTTATTTAACATTGTGTTAGAAGGACTTGCTCAAGCGCTTAGGCAAGAAAAAGTTAAAATAAAAGGCATCCAAATTAGAAAAGAAGTAAAAATTTCACTATTTGCAGATAACATGATCCTATACATAAAAATCCCTAAGAAATCTACAACAAAGCTTCTAGACTGATAAACAAGCTCATAAAGTGGCAGAAAATAAGATCAACATGCAAAAATCAGTAGCATTTCTGTACACCAATAATGAGCAATCTGAGGAAGAAATCAAGAAAATAATTCCATTTACACTAACAGCTAAAAGAATTAAATACATAGGAATAAACTTAAAGATGTAAAGAACTAGTACACAGAAAACTACACAACATTGTTAAAGAAAATCAAAGAAGATATAAATAAATGGAAGAATACCCCACATTCAAGGATTGGAAGACTAAACATCAAGATATCTGTCCTACCCAAATTGATTTAGATTTAGTGAAATCCCAAAAAAAACTCCAACAGCATTTTTTACTGAATTAGAAATGCTAATTATGAAATTTATTTGGATGGGCAAGGGGTCCTGAATAAACTAAAACATATTGAAAAAGAAAAACGAAATTGGAAGAATCACACTATCCTACTTTAAGGTATACTACCAAGCTACAGTGGTCAAAAAGGCTTGGTATTGGCACAAAGATAGACATACTGATCAATGATGCTGAATTAAGAGTTCTGATATAAATCCTCACATATATGTTCAATTGATATTTGGCAAGGCCACCAAGCCCTCTCAACTGGGACAGAATGGCCTCTTCAACAAATGTTGCTTGGAAAACTCAATATCCATATTGAAAAGAATGAGAGAGGATTACCATCTCATGCCCTATAGAAAATTTAACTCAACATGGATTGAAGACCTAAATATAAGACCCAAGACCTTAAGTTTTCTAGAAAATAATGGAGAAATATTATATGACATCAGTGATATGAGTTAAGCAAATTGAGCAGACTCTGGAAGACATCAAATATCAGGAGATATCAGGAAACAGAAAAGGAATAGAGAGTGCTGATACTCAAATGGGCAAAATCTATGATACAGGGAAAGGGGTTGATTGGGCAGTGGATAGTAAATATGGCAGAGAAGGGTTGTTGGTTCAGGGTGTCAGGGGTAGGGGGATATGCAGGGTAGGGTGCACATGGGGCAAGCCTCTCTGGAATATGAAAGTGTTCATCTTGTCATAGTGTATTATCTCAGTGGGTGGAAACTCACAGAATAAATATTAAAAATATTTAACTTTCATCCTGGGGAGTCCTGCTATGTTCTCACATGAAGGGGCAAGAGTCTCTCGAGAACATCGGCAGTGCCTAATAAAAGAAAACAGACAAATATGTCAAGCCCTCAATATTACTGAATTTAACTATGAACCATATCTTCAAAACTTGAAACTTAGTGGTTACCCTAGGTTCCAAGGGAAAAATAGAATGGATGAAACATAGAGTATTTTTTAGGACATTGGAAGTGTTCTACATGATCTTGTAGTAATGGATACAGGCCACTTTAAATTTTGTCAAAATGTATAAAGTGTATGGTGCAAATGATAACCATAACATAAACCACTGACCATGGTTAGTAGCAATGCTTCAATGTTTGTAAATCAACTGTAACAAATGTACCATACACAAGTTAAATGTTATTAATGGGGAAGAGTGGGAGAGGGATAGGGGCTTGGGTACAGGGGAATCCACTATATTTCCTACTTGACTTTTCTGTAACTTAAAGCTTCTTTGATGATAAAGTGAAAAAAATAAGACACTGGGGGAAATTCTGGAAGAAATTGTCACTGTACATAAAAGACAACAGATTTTACAGTGATGAAAGACACAATGTATAAATTTTATTTTTTAGTTTTTATTTAATTATTTTTTATTTTTCATTTTTTATTTTCTTATTATTTTTATTTATTTATTTTGGGCTTTGTTTTGGGGGAGTTTTGCATCGCAGAAGGGTTTCAACTATGGCAAGGGAAGATCACTGGTGTGGGGTGGATGTCTGGGGAGGGGTGCACCTGGGGCATGCCTCTACGGCATATGAAAATATTCAAGTGGTCATCGGGCATTGTCTCAGTGGGTGGAGACCCACACAATAACTGAAAGAATACTGAATTTCTATCCTGGGAAGTCCTGCTACATTCTCTAATAGTGTAGCAACAATGTCCTAAGTAGTGCATAGCAAAAAAGGACAGCCAATTATGCCAGGCCCTAGATGTGAAATAAACCTTGTTCTTGGGAAATTGAAATTTTGGCTATTATTATATATTGCCCAAGAGTTACCTCCTGAAAGCCTCCTTGTTGCTCAAATGTGGCCTCTCTCTAAGCCAAACTCAGCATGTAAACACATTACCTTCCGCCTTATTTATACAGGTATAGATAAGGTAAGCAGTAATTGGGGTCTGAGGCTGACAGTCCTGGAAGCAGAGGAGCCAATGTACCTTATTCCCTGGAGACACAGCCTGAAGTCCAACTTTTGATCATTATTTAGACAAGATGAAATTTGTATGATCCCCTTGGGATTCTATTTAGTATGGCATTTTAGCTGCTAGGAATACCATTCAATGATTTGGCATTAACAATGGAAATTTATTTGCTTATGGTTTTGCAGCCAGGGAAAGTCCGCAACTGAGGTGTCAGAAAGGTGATCTTTTCTCCCTGAAGATTGTGTCATTCTGGGGCTGAAGTTGGCTATCCTTGGTCCTCAGCTTTCCCATTACATGGCCATGCTCATTGCAGCATCTTCTGTTTTTTTTTTTGTTGTTGTTGTTTTTGTTGTTGTTGTTGTTGTTGTTTTTTCTGGGTTCTGCTGTCTTTCAGCTTTTGTCCGTCCCATGGTTTCTTTATCTGTGGTTTTCTCTATAAGGTCTCCAGTTATAGGATTAAGACTCATTCTGATTAAGTTGGGCTGCACCTGACCTGAAACACCTTCATCTAAAGGTCCTATTTACAATGGATTTCCACCCATAGGAATGGTTTCAGATCATGTATTTCCTGGGTACAGAACAACAAGCCAACACAGTCCACCCTCTGGACTGTAAAAAGGCATGTTCATCCCAAATGTAAAAAAACATTCATCCAACACAACATCCCAAAAGCCTTAAGCAATTTTAGAACAAAATCTCATCAAAATTGTTTATAGGTATGTTGCATCCTGGGGGAAAATTCTTCTTCAACGGACCTGTGAACCCTAGTAAATCAGTCATTTGCTTCCAATATACAATTGTCAGATTGGCATAGGAGCAATAAACATTACCATTCCAGGAGGAAGAAATTGAAATAAATGAAGTGGAATAAAAAGAAAAACAATAGAGAGAATCAATGCAACCAAAAGTTTGTTCCTTGGCAATGAATGGATTTCAAAATTTATGAATGGACTGAAATTGGAATCAGTTTTGGGGTTTATTTAAATAACGCATAGTACATGCATCTAATAGAATACCACCAGGCAGATATTTTTTAAAATTAGCTATGTTTTCATGCATATTTAGAAATAAGACTCATAAGATATTTTAAAGTAAGAAGGTTGGTTTTTTAAAAAGGTACCGGGGATGGAACCCAGGACCTCATAAATGGGAAGTGGGCACTCAAATCTCTGACCTACATCCACTCCCCAGAGAGGTCATTTTTATTTTATATATGTCACTGTTCTTAAAAATAATAACTAAGTAAACATGACTTTTTGTGCATGCTTGTGAGTGTATAGCAGGATTATGTTGCATTTTCCTATGATTCCTTCTTTCCTCTACCGCTTGCTTGTTTTGCAGGGGATAGTGTAAAACGGAAAAAATTTTATGCTTAAAATTATGTTTTGTTGTGTTTTGAGTAACAGTGCCGATGGGAAAAATGAACATTTTATAGATACTTCATCCAGTCATGTCTCAGAGTAGGAATATTTCACCACATTCCAGAGGCGTCTAGAGAAATATTCAGCATATTTTGATTTTGTGGTACTTCTCATTAATTAACTGTTCCACCTCAGGCATAACATTTATTACCATGGATGATAAAACTAGGCATGAAGAGAAGATTGTTTTCCAAGTAGTTTTAAGACTTACAGAAAAGTTTCAAAGATAGCACAGAGAGATCCCATACACACCACACTCAGTCTCTCCTATTGTTGAAATCTTACATTAGTATGATACATTTGTAACAAATAATTAACCAATATTGAAACATTAATATTTCTGAATTCTATCGAGGATATATTTAGTCATTAATATTAGGCATATTTTGGCTTTGACACTTTTTCAGATTTTCCTTGTTTTTAATGTCCTTGAAAATTTGGTCACATATTTTTAGAATCTCCATCAATTTGAGTTTATCTGGTGTTCTTCTCATGGTTAGACCTGGGTGGTGTGTTTTGGGAAAAAAGGTCACAGTGATGAAGTGCCATTCTCATCACATCATAACAATGGTACATAGTATCAACATGACTTACCACCATTTATGTTGACCTTGACTACCTGGCTGAGAGTGTTTGTTAGATTTCTCCACTATAAAGTTGTTCTTTTTTCTCCTTTTCCATCCTTTACTCTTTGAAACAAATCACTATGTGTCATCCATATTTATGGAGTGGGACATTATGCTCCTGCTCCTTGAGGGAAGATCCTTTACCTAAATTATTTGGAATTTTTCTAATGGGAGATTTGCCTTTTCTCCATAATTTATTTAATTATTATTTATCTATTATGTATTATTTTTGATATCAGGATGGGCACATGAGTATTTAGCTTATACTTTTGGTTATGATCCAACACTATTTTAATGCTCATGGTGTTCCAGCTTTGGCCAGTGAGAGCTTATTCATTTAGCTCCTGTGACCCATTGACAAGAGGGATCACTGTTGTTTTTTGAGCTCTTTCTTCCACTACAAGATACTATAAACTCACCTTGTGTATTCCCTGCCCCAGCCCTAGAATCATCCATTTCTCCAAGTAGCCCAGATTCCTTTTATTGGAGAATGGTATTGAAACCAAGATTTCAGGAGGGTACACTCATTGCCACAGGGATGTTGATGCTTCCAAGTGCAAACAGTTGACAAAGCAAGAAATATACACCTGTATATTAACCTGTGTATTCACAATATCTATAAATATATCTATATATAGATAGGGGGCGATAATTTTTATTTTTACTTTCCTGGGTTACTAAATAAAGAATGACTTACCACATATTTATATTTTTTACTTTATCCTTTTAAGAATTTTCATATTTTTAAAATAAAAATGCATTGTTTTGTAATTGGAGAAATAACAATGTTATATAATGCCAAAGAATTGACAAATTATGAGAAAATAGAATTATTTATCAAAAGTCGGGAGAAAAAATTGCCAAGTGGGCATAAAATGTGTAAATGCCTAGCATCATGCCTGACATGTATGAGCTCAGTTAATGTTAGTTTCCTTATCTCTTTCATATAATCACTATGAAAAGAGAATTATAAAATATATGAATAAGAAGATTTATGAATTATAAAACCTATCATCTCTTTGTTACAATTTAGTCCAGGAAAAAGAGCATCTGCTTGTTTCTAATGGCCTTAGCTCTCTATATGTTCTTGTTTCCCTTATTCTTTCCCCACTGATTTTAGAAGTTGTTTAAATATATTGTGAATCACTGATGTTCACAATAAATAAATAGCTTCCAAGGAATAAACACATAAAAATGAGAGAAAAGGGACACAATAGACTTGTAAAAAGTGTTTGCAACAAATATGGATGCAATGGTCTACATGTTTATTGCAAAAAGAACTCTAAAATAGTTGTAAGAAGACCACTAAGTCATTATTATTTAAATGCAGGAGGAATGTGTCAAATTATTTATATAAAGAGTACAATTAGCACATAACTAATAATTATAATTGACAAGAAAATAGAAAATATTCAGCTTCACAAGTAAATGGATGCAAATTAAATCCATAATAATAGAATCACTTGATTGTCAGAGTATAGGGAATTTTAGAAACAACTGAAATCTAATTTACAGAATATGGGGAGGCGGTTTAAAGAAAATTCAATATATTACAATTTCAATGTAATTGGTAATAGCCTTGCTGGAAATCAATTTGGCATATATATCTGAATTGTTCTCATACAATTTTATATAACACTTCCTCTCTGGAAATTTACAAAAATGAGAAAGGGCTACAAAACTTAAAATGATGTTTTATCATAGTGAAATTCTGCTATTTATCTTTTATGATCAAGATTATAAGTAAAGGAATTAAGAATTGCAGATGGTACTTACTATAGAGGACAAAGAAAACATTTTTTAGCAAGAAGTGAGAAATGAAAGAGCTCTCTAAACAGTGGTCAGAATGATAGCAGAATTCTCAACACCAACAGTGGAAGTCAGACTATCAAGAAATAATAAATTATTCAAAGAAAGCAAGTATCTACCAATATTGTGTACCTACCAAGAATATCTTTTATGAATAAAGGAGAAAAAATATGCTCACAACTTAGCAAAAATTGAAAAAGTTTACAATCTACAGATTTTTCCCTAAAAGAAAAAGTCCAATAATCCCAAAGGTAGGTTTGAGTTGCCAGAAAAACTGACTAACATTTAAAACAGATAAAAATAGGCAAATCCAAACCAACACTAATAATAATATTAGTGTTTACTTTGTGGGGTTAAGAAATAGGCAAGTGAACTAAATGGCAAAAATATTATTTAGAATGGGGCAGAAGCCCCAAATAGGTGCAGGCTATTAGCAATATTTAACATTTCCGCAAACTGGTGGAGTCCCATATTGTGTTGCAACAAATATGCAAACAAAAAATAAAATAAAATAAGATAAAGGATGTACAGGTGGGGAAATTTTTTAATACATTATAAGCAAGGGATTTTGGTTAATTTAACTTTGGGACATGATGTCCTAATGAGGACGAAAATGAAAAAAGCAAGGATGGACAAGAAAGGAAAGAACAAATGCAGGAGGTAAGAAAGGAAGGTACAAACTCTGAACTTAAATATTTAGGAACAACTGCATGATGAATAAAGTAGGTGACTACTAGAAACACTCACTACCAGGGGAATTATTAAAAATTAAGTGTCCTATGTAAGTAATGGATTATAATAGAACTTGAAATTGTTTTGAAAAATGGAAAATTATTATTCATGATAAGTTAAAATGTTAGATACACTATTGCATATAAATATTATTGAAATTCTGTATAAGAATGCATACAAGAGATCTTTTTAATAAACAAAATCAGAAGAAAATGGAGTAAATGTTAGCAAACATTTCATTGAGAAGAGGAATAACTTGCTTGTATCTTAAAGTTTCTGAGTTGAAACTTTTTAAAGATTAGGCAACAGATGTGTGACAGTGCTGTGCCGATTTCAATTATTACTGAGAGTAAGAGTGTATGGAAATTATCTTCAAGTTTGGTCTCTGCCATAACAAGCTGACTCCCTCTTCCAAGCATTCATAGCTCCTGCTATCTTTTATTTAAGGCCTCCTCCAGTCCAAGCTCATCCCTCAGCTAAGTTCCAAACATTTAGTTTTAAGTATATGTCACTTATCAGAAGCCCTCTCTCTTAGTTCTAACAAAACTTGCTCCAAAGGGATCCAAAGAATTTAGGTCATAGACAGTTTTCTCAAGTCCAACCCTAATAATATTGTTTCACAAATAAAAAGGAGAATAACACTGTAACCTATTCTCTTGGGTTTAACAATTATCTGATCCATTACTCTATCCCTGAACAAATTAAATATGAGCCAAAGATTGCAAGTTGCTCTTGTCTTGTTTAGGAGTTTGATAAAGGAAAGAGGCCCAGAAGGTATTTTTTAAATACCTGATAAGAGAGAGAAAGTAATTTCCTTTATTTAAATTCATTGATGTGATTCTTCCCTATTTCTAAATCATCTTCTGTATATTCTCTGTCATCTATGTTTTTAGAAATATTTTTGTAACATTGCTTTCAGAGTTGCTTTTACATCCATATTCTCAAACTGTAGACAAGGGGTTTATTGGGGGAGTATCCACACTGTACTGCATGGAGAAATTAAATTCCAGTGGAGAACTTAAATCTGGCATAAAATACCAGAGAAAAGCAGAACAGTGGAACAAACTCACTACTGTAAGGTGGAAGGAGAAGGTGGAGAAGGTTTTCTTTGTCCCGTGGTGGAGCCAATGCTCTGGACAATGGAAACGACGAGGGAATAAGAAAAGAAAACCAGTATTAAGGGTCCCAGGGTGTGTAAGAGGGAAGAGAAGATCATGAGTGTAAAGTTGGTAGTGACGTCAAAGCGGGACGGAGGTAGCAGAGAGGGCAGATCACAGCTGATATGAGGCAGGACATGAGCAGTGTTTCCGCAGAGCAACAGCCTGATTCTCCTGGATAAACATTCGCTGCTTGCTTAGTTTCCTAAAATTATGAAACAAAGGTGATCTCAAGAAACAACAGATAGGAGCTCTGAGAGAGAGTACTATTTTAGAGCATTTAAGAAATCACCTTACATTGTGAGCAAAGAATTAACTTAATTCCATGATGTGAGGCTCTAAAAGGAAAAATATAGGACTAAAAGAAGGAAGGAAAGAAGGGAAAGAGGGAGGGAGAGAGGAAGGAGATAAGAAGAAAGAAAGCAGAATTTTGATGTTAAGTTTTTTTGAAAAATTGCATGATTAGTAAATATGTCAATATTAGAAACATTTCATGGTAGTTTAATTATTACGTATGCAATATCCTTATGCCTTGATTACCAATATATTGTTACTATTAGTATTATTATTTCAAACAATTAACTTTTAGATTTCTCAATAATAAGAAAAATAAAACATTTTATTTTATATTCTGTTATCCATCTCTAAATCTTTTCCTTTATGAACATAAGAGTTTCTTTCCTTTGTGTACATATGAGTTATTTCCTTCTCCCTAAAGGACTTCTTTTAACTTTTCTTTCAGGTCAAGTTTGCTGGTGATGAATTCTCTCAGTTTTTGTTTGCCTGAAAAAGACTATATTTGTTCTTCACTTTTGAAAGATAATTTCACAGGTATAGAATTATTGCATGGTGGTTTTTTCAACTGAAAATATTTCATCCCATTATTGTTTTGTTTGCATAGTTTCTTACAAGAAGTCTATTATAATTCTTGTTTCTGTATAGTCAAGGTGATTTTTTCCTGTGGCTTCCTTCAAACTCTTTTTGCTTTGGTTTTCTGAACCAAAGGTATAGATTTTTGACACAAAGTTATAGATTTTTGGTATTTATCCTGCTTGGTGTTCTCTGAGCTTGCTATTTTAGCATCTGTCATTTAGTGCCATTAATTTTGGAAATTTTTGAGACATTATTACTTCAAATATTACTTCTCCATTCTCCCTTTCTTCTCCTTTTGGTATTCCACTTATGCATATGTACACATTTTGAAATTGTTCCAAATTTCTTAGATGTTTTGTTCTATTTTTTTATTCATTCTTTGTTCTCTTTGAATAGTTTCTCTTAACCTATTTTTTAAAAAAGATAGTTTTATTAAAGAAGATGTGAATTTACAAAATTATCATGCACATGTGTAGAATTCCCATGCAATACCCCTTCTCGAACACACCACACTGTGGTGGAACATTTGCTTCAGATTATGTGATAATATCATCAGACCATTACTACTAACAATGGTCCATAGTGTACTTTACCATATTTTTCCATACTCCCCTATTATTAACATAGTACATCTCTGACATTGATACAAGAATATTACAATATTGCTGTTAACTATAATCCATAGCTTACATTAATTGTATTTTTTTCATGCTTCTCCACATTCCCACCACTCTGCAATAGTGATGTATATCCATTCTAGTTCACAAAAAGACATTTTTGCATTTGTACTAAGCACAATTCTCATCAGCCTCTGGGTTCACTGTGTTATTCAGTCCCATGATTATTCTCTAGCTTTCTTTAAATTGAAAGCTTTAATTTCAATTTACATCCCTCCACTGCCTCTTTTGGCCACAATCCCATTTATAAACCAGCTGTTACTCACTATATTATGTTACCACCAACTCTATCCATTTCCACAGTGGTACAGTCAAGTTAATTAAAACTACATAGGGAAGCAAATTTGACTAAAGCGATTGATCCCCTACCTACCACATGGGAGGTCCCCAGTTCAGTTTCTGGTGCCTCCTTAAGAAGAGCTGGCATGACAGCAGGCAAAGAAGCTGACATAACAAGATGATGCAATAAGAGACACAAGAAGGAAAACTTAATAAGAGATACAATAAAGCAGGGAGTGGAGGTTCATGGTGCCTCCTAAAGAAGATGAGCAAGACAGCAAGTGATGAGACAGGCAGGTACGGCAAGCTGATGCAATAAGCTGATGCAACAAGTGACACAAGAAGGAAAACATAATAAGAGACACAACAAAGCAGGGAACGGAGGTGGCTCAGGGGATTAGGCGCCTCCCTCCCACATTGGAGATTCCAGGTTCTATTCCCTATGCCTCCTAAAGAAACAAGGAAGATGAACAGACTCAGCAAGTGCAAACAACAAGAGGGTGGGGAGAAATAAGTAAGTAAAATAATAAATCTTAAAAAAATAAAACAACCTCTGCATACATTGTCAGTACCCTTTCACAGCCCTCTTCTTACCTCCTAATAACCTATACTCTAGGAATTAACTCCATGCTTTTATTCTTCATATTAGTGAGAACATGCAATATTTGTCCTTTGTGTCTGACTTATTTCACTTAGCATATTGTCCTCAAGATTCATCCATGTTATCATATGTGTCCCAATTTCACTTCTTACTGCAGCATAATATTCCATCATATGCACACAACACATTTTGTTTAGCCATTCTTTAGTTGATGGGCACTTGGGTTGTTTTCATCTTTTGGCAATTGTGAATAATGCTCCTAAGAACATCTTTATGCAAATGTATGTTCATGTCACAGTTTTCAGTTCTTCTGAATATATTCCCAGTAGAGGAATTTCTGGGTCATATGGCAGTTCTTTATTTAGCTTCCAGGGGAACCACCAAACTGTCTTCCACAGAGGCTGCACCATTTTACATGCCCACCAACAGTGAAGGAATGTTCCTATTTCTCCACATACTCTCCAGCACTTATTTCTTTCTTTCTTTCTTTCTTTCTTGTTTTTTTTTTTAAAACAATGGCCATTCTATGCAATGTGAGGTGATACTGCATTGTCGTTTTGATTTGCATTTCCATAATAGCTAATGCTATGGAAGATTTTTTCATGTGCTCTTTGGCCATTTGTATTTCCTCTTTGGAGAAATGTCTATTTAAGTCTTTTGCCTATTTTTAAACTGGATTGCTTGCTCTTTTATTGTTAAGTCGTATGACCTCTTTATATAGAATGGAAACCAAATCTTTATCAGATATGTGGTTTCCAAGTATTTTCTTCCATTGAGTCGGCTGTCTGTTCATCTTCTTGATGAATTCATTTGAATCACAAAAGTGTTTAAGTTTGAGGAGGTCCCATTTATCCATATTTTCTTTCATGCTCATGCTTTTGGTGTAAGATTTAAGAATCTACAACATATCTCTTCAGTTCTTGAAGAAGTTTTCCTAAATTTTCTTCTAGGAGTTTTATAGTTCTAGCATTTATATTTGGGTCTTTGATCCATTTTGAGTTAATTTTTGTATAAGGTGTGAGGGAAGGGTCCGCTTTCTTTCTTTTGGATATGGATATACAGTTCTCTCAGCACTATTTGTTGAATAGACTATTCTTACCCAACTGGGTAGGTTTGACAGGCTGTCAAAAATCACTTGACCATAGATGAGAGGGTCTGTTACTGAACCATAAATCTGGCTCCATTGGTCTATGTGTCTATCTTTATGCCAGTACCATGCTGTTTTACCACTATAAGTAGATATTATGATTTAAAGTCAGGAAATGACAGTCCTACAACTTTACTTTTACTTTTTAAGATATTTCTAGCTATTAGGGGCTCCTCACCCTCCAAATAAATTTGATAATTGTGTTTTCTATTTATTTTTAAAATGCCATTGAAATTTTTATTGACATTGCATTGAATCTGTGTGTCAATTTGGGTAGAGTTTACATCTTAATGATATTTAGTCTTTTTTTAAAAAAACAATTTATTGAAGTATATCATTAATACATGAACATACATAAACTATAGTGTTCAGCAAACATCATGATCTTACAAAACAAACATGCATAACCTCATACAGGGCTCCCACCCATCAACCCCCCCCCCACACACACACACAAACACCCTGCATTGTTGTGAAACATCTGTTAACAAATCATGAAAGAGCATCCTCAAAGTATTACTACTAACTATAGCCCGTATCTTCCTCCCCTATACATTTTTTTAAGGATTTATTTATTTACTTTTATCCATTTTACCACTACCCCTCATTTTTGTTGTTTCTGTGTCCATTCACTGGGCAACTCTCTGTGTCCGTTTCTTGCCCTCCCTTCTCATCCTTCTCCTCCTGTCTTCACTGGGATTCAATCCTCGGACTCTCCAGTATGGGAAAGAGGTATCCTACTGCCTGTGCCACCTTAGTTCCTGGTTTTTCGGTGCGTCTCATCTTGGCTTTCCCTTGTGCCACTCTCCTGTTATATCGTCATCTTGCTGCATGTTTCGCAGAGCCTGGCGGCTCACCCACACACAGGGCCTGTAGGCTCACCCGCAGATGGTCCCTGATGGCTCTCCTGTTCACGGAGCCTGGTGGTGCACCCGCTTGCAAGTCCTGGTGGCCCATGTGCCTTCTATATTTTTCTTTTTTTAAATTTTTACCTGAAGGTCCCAGGGATTGAACCCAGATCCCTCCATATGGGAGATGGATGCCCAACCTCCCGGGCCACATCCGTCCCCCTGCTATATCTCTTAAGGTTGACCAAAGATACCTAAAGTTACAGACTTTTCCCATACAGGATGGTCATATAATAAATCGGGCTTAGTTTATCACCAACATTCTAAAAACCAGACCTAGGGAGAAAAACTAGGTCTGGGGACACATGCATGGTTTCTAATATAGCTAATGTTTAGCCTACCCTGATTATCACAGAATCAGGACAGCGAGAATATTCACATTTAATGATATTTAGTCTTCCAACCCATAAGCATGGAATGTTCTTCAAATTTATAGACATTTCTTAAAATTTCTTTTAACAATGCATTGTATTTTCCTGAACACAAGTGCTTTACATCTTTGATTAAGTTTATTCTTAAATATTTGATTCTTTTAATCACTATTGTAAATGGATTTATTTTTCTGACTTCCTCCTCAGGTTGTGCATTACTAGTGAATAGAAACAACACTAAATTTTGTGTATTGCTTTTGTATCCTGACACTCTACTGAAATAATTTATTACCACTAGCATCTTTGCTGTAATTTTTCAGGATTTTCTAGGTATAGATCATAGAATCTGCAAACAGAGAAAGTTTTACTTCTTCTTTTCTGATTTGGTTGACTTTAATTTTTTTTTTTCTTGCCTGATTGCTCTAGCTAAAATGTCCAGCACTATATTGAATGACAGTGGTGACAAGTAGGCTTGCTTGTCTTGTTCCTGAACTCAATGGGAAAGCTTTCAGCCTTTCACCATTGAGTACAATATTCACTGTGGGTTTTTCATATATTGCCCCTATCATGTTGAGAAAATTTCCTTCAATTCCTATCTTATGTAGACATTTGATCAAGACAGGATGCTGTATTTTATCAAAAGCCTTTTCTGCATCAATCAATAGTATCATGTTATACTTCTTTGATTTATTAATGTGGTGTATTCTGCTGATTGATTTTCTTGTGTTGAACCAATCTTGCATGCCTGGTATAAAACCCACTGAATCTTGATGAATAATTCTTTTAATGTGTTGGCGGATTCGATTAACAAGTTTAATAATAGTTCTCTTCTAGGCTTTAAATTATTGCCTTAATTCATAAATTTCAAGTACTGCCCTGAAGAGAATCCCTACATGCCTCCTACAAGTTTAACTTTCTAGTTAACTAGAAACTGTAAAGTTAGTGAGTCCAGAGCTCTACTTCAGGCTGAGACTTCAGGGAATACAGGGCATTGGCCCAGCTTCCCCTGACTGCAGACCCAGCCCACAGCAGGCTAAGCCCAAGCGTTCTGAGTGGTTCCAGTAAAGAGTTCTTTCTTCAGGCGATGCCTTCAGCACAGGATTCACAGTCACAGAGGAAATAAATAAAGAGATGTCAGGTTACTGGACCTGAGAGCACATGAGGAAGAATCAATGGAATACATGCTGGTTGTTCCAAAAATGATCTTTTCTATTCATGCAGTGACCTGCACAGCAGAATACCTCTCTAGGTTAAGGTACTAAGGAGATAGTCATGATTCTGTGCTTCTAGAATTGAACTAATATAATTTCCTGCACTCACTGGCAGCAAGAAAATAGGCTGTCTACTATCTGAGATTCAGCTGCCTGTGACATCAGTTCTCTTATGGGGAGATTTTACATACGAAGTGTCTGCCCATGATGGGAAACCCAGAGTGCGCCAGGGCCACCTCCTCCAGGAAAAGCCAGAAACAAGATCTTCTCTAATTCTCTGATTTTCCCTCTATTTTTCTTCTTGGTAAGTGCTACATGTGTTTTAATTTTGCTATACATTGTATCCCTCACCCACGTCTCGGCCACTTTAAGATCCACTGCATTTCTTCTAAAGCCTGAGGCTCCCTCTACACTACCACCCCTTCTCTGGGCTGGAGATGAAAACTTCTTGCACCTTGGCAGACAGTCTGCTCCCCAGGATTGGGCCCTAATATTTCTGTTCCCCTAAATGGTGTATTTCTCCCAGCTGCCTTGGAAACCATCTCAAAGGTGTCACTTCCCTCCCTGTATAACACTGGGAACATAGATGGCTTAGAGCCTGGGCATAAACCTGTCCCTGCTTCATAATCCCAAAATATTACAGAAAGTGAGATCAGGAGCAAAAGGAGGATGTCAGAGATAGATATTGGAGTTTTGGAGTCAATTTTTCCCCTGCCTGCCAGAGCTCCATTTAGGAGATCTGCAGTAAATGTTTTCTGTTATTAAACCACCTCAAATCTAGAGACGACTAAGACAATGTGAATCATGGGAGAGAGCACAGGAATGGAAAGCTCTGAGAATAACTTCAAGGGGTTAGTTTACCTTTGACACCCTCATGCTCCAGGTTGGTATCTTTCTCCCCAGTTTAGATTCCTCCCCCAGCCACATAGCATCGGAATGTGGGCTCTCAGCTCTCATGCCACCTTGTTCAAGCTGACCTTTCACACATACTTCATGCATTTCTCTCTTTTTTTGGAATATATTTTTGTTTATTAGAGAAGTTGTGGGTTTACAGGATTCCCATATACCACCCCACCACCCACACCTTGCATTAGTGTAGAATATTTTTCACAATTGATGATAGCACATTTTAATAATTGTGCTATTAATTAAAGTCCATGGCCAAACTTAGGATTCACTCTTTGTCTTCACTCATTTCTTTGTGCCAGAATTATTTAAAACAACCAATATGGGGAAGGCACATTGCAAGGTGCTCAAATAATATCTCATTTACTACCTTCTTTCAAGTAGCTGACCCTTTAGGCAAGATCAGGTAACCTAAGTACTATCTCACTCAGAGTTGTTTCTTCTTAACTTTGGATTGATCCTTAAGTCAATGTAATGAATATGTAAATTTCTGTATTAAAAGCCAAATGTGGAGATGCTTATTTCAGGGAAACTTCTTAAATGCTATAAAATAAATATCCTCAATATCATGCTTTATTTCTTTGCAGGAGAAAGTCATCAAATCACCAGGTTAACCATGGATATGAAGTATCTGTGCCTGAAAAATGGTGCTCATCTAAAATCCTTCTGAAATCTTCTTTTGAAAGTTCTACCTCTCTCTGTGATCAGCCTCCCTGTCATTCCCTTTAGTCTTACAATGTTCTCATTCCATGTTCTAAATCTGGATCTGTCTTTTATATTTCAGATGAAATAAATCCAATATTTTACTTCTATAGAGTACCCAAGCTTCAATTTATTTTCATACTTAATTGATCTAGGATTTAAATTAAAAGATTTGACTCTGGTAATTAAAGAAACCTCAGATAATCAGTTTGACTACATCACAAAAGGTAGATATAAAGCAGGACAGACAATGTTTCTACAGAAATTCTACAATGTTCTTAGTATGAGAGCTTGAAGCCCTGTGGGATACTAGGCCAGCTACCCCTCATGAGTGAAATGGAAGAATGGAAACAATTTCCAAAATAGCCCTATCCACAAATACTTTGAAATATCCAAATTATTGGAGAGAATGATTTCAAATCATCATTTTATTTTGCTTATGTATATTCCAGAGAAAATGTTTGCTTTCAACAGTATTTTCATTTTTATCTCTGCAGGATACTCAAAAGTAACTTTTGCAGCTGATTATCCTTCACCATCACTGAATCTAAGCTAAAGTTCTAAGGCACAGAAAGGTGATCATTGCCCTGTTTGTCCAGGCTCACAGGTACCCAGACTGGATCTATGATGGACTTAAGCCTGGGCTTGTTTATTAATAGGTGCAGGAGTTAAGTTTCTCATGCTGAGATAGCACCTGGTCTTAGATTGCTGGCAAGGCTGGAGGAGGGGCCAGAAGAAAGCTCTCTGACTCTGCAAGATTAAAATTTTTGAGTCCAGAAGGGGCTACCTGGATCAGTTTGTGAACTGCCAAACAAAAGCAAAATACCGTAAATTAGCCTGAAAATATCCAGTCTAGGCAAAAGTCTTCAGATAGGACAGTAACTTACTAATAGCCACGTAATTTGGGGTTCCAAATGATTCTAAGTTTAGCATCACCTCTAACATAAATTCCCACCATTGTGGTCCTATTGGACACACCTGAGACCTAGGGCAATAGGATGCTAGATTAACTTAGAGAAAACTATAAGAATTTTTTCCATCCTTCTTAGGACAATAAAAGAATAAGAAGTACACAACACAAATGCAAGCAGCTTCTTGCCAAATGGCAAGAGTGCCTGGGGCTTCTACAAAAATGAGGGCACATCAGAAGTTTTGCAGTGACCTAAGATGACATGGTCCATGCAGATAACAGCATCCTAGAAAGTTAGCAGCTGCAGTCCTGTGCATTGTAGGTAGGAATCTTAACTACTTTTTTTGAGCATTGGCAACAGCAATGCTCCTGCCTGACATTAGTGCTCTTTGGGGCAATGGAGTGGAAGCAGAAGATTAAGTTTGGAGTAGTGAAGTGGTCTTGTATGAGGCAAACATGAGCTGTCATTTGGGGGCAGCCAGGATAATGTCATTCAATAACATAACATGGGTACGCACAAGGCCAGAGAAATGCATATTTGTGGTTTTTACACCCTAAATATCAGATTTCTCATGGATAAAATGGGGATAAGATCAACTAACCTAGGAATCGGAATCACCTGGCAATTCTTACAAATTTGTCATGAGAACAAATTGAGATAGTGATTGAGATAGTGTTCTGTATACTACAAATTCCATTAAATTGAATCTGCATTTTAGGAAATGAAGAGCAGAGTCAAATCATGACTCTCAAGGGCCTCAGAAATATTTGCCTTTTGTGGGCCACTTCTTTGAATAAAAAGTATTTAAAAAAATTATAATTGATGATGGCATTGCTATAAAGACCAATATAATCCAAGCTGGAATATATGCACTTTTTTCTTCTGATATTAAAAGAAATGAAAACATTTTCATGAACCCTAAAAGAATTGTGAGTTCTTGGCTCTGTGCCTATTTTTCCTGATGGATAAATCAGCTGAGGGAAGGAGTCATTAGATGATTTGGGGAAAAATAAAATGATTTGGAAATTTAGTAGAGAAGGGAAGGTTTGGGAAATCACCACAGAGATATACTGGAATCTCTAAGTATTTCAGAACTATAGGAAAAGTCCAGTGGAAACTAATTACCATGAGTAAAAGTGTGTCATTTTTTTTTTTCAATAAATCACTATGGTACAAGAATACGATTCTTTGAAGCTTGTGAAGACCATCACACAAGATCAGTAATAGACAAGACAGTATCACAAGTCTTACTGCAATACAGTGAGGACAGCTTTAGATGTCTGAGCACAGAGTCCAGGCAATGTAGGAAGGGCTTATAAGAAGAAGGGGTGATGCCTTGGAAGGAGATAGGAACCATCAATGGAGATCTCACCCCATCTTCCTACTTTATTCCAAGGAAATATCTCTAAATGACCCCAAGGAACCACAGCACCATTACCAAGTTTATTCTCATGGAGCTGTCTGATGACCCCCAAATAGAGACCCTGCTCTTTGTGCTCTTCCTGATGGTTTATTTCCTGACCCTGATGGGGAACCTGATGATGCTTCTGGTGATCAGGGCTGGTCCTCACTTCAAAACACCCATGTACTTCTTCTTGAGTAATCTGTCCTTCCTGGACCTCTGCTTCTTTTCTGTCATTGTGCCCAAGCTCCTGGAGGACCTCCTGTCTGAAAAAAAGACCATCTCAGTAGAGGGCTGCCTGGCTCAGGTCTTCTTTGTGTTTAATCACGCCAGGGACTGAAGCTTTTCTGCTCTCGGTGATGGCCTATGACCACTATGATGCCATCTGCCACCCACTGCTCTATGGCCAGATGATGAGCAGCCATCTGTGTGTGAGGCTGGTGTTGGTCTCATGGGGTCTGACTGGCCCCAATTCAGTTGTCATTGTGCCCCTGGCTGTTAATCTGGACTTCTGTGAGGACCAAACCATACACTGCTACTGCTGTGAGCTGTCCTCTCTCTTCCCTCTCTCTTGCTCTGATATCTCCACCATTATCAATATCCTGATCTGCTCCGTCTTACTGCATGGGCTTGGACCATTCTTCATCATCTTCTTCTCTTATGCCCGCATTATCTCCACAATCTTGTCCATCAGTTCTATAACAGGCAGAAACAAGGCCCTCAGCACCTGCTCCTTCCCCCTCACTGCAGTGATCCTGTTCTTTGTCTCAGGTTTCATTTGCTATCTCATGCCAAACTTTCAACCCTCCCTGGATTTGTTCTTCTCCTGGCTGTACAGTGTGGTCACACCCATGCTGAATCCCCTCATCTACAGCCTAAAGAATGAGGAGATGAAAGCAGCTGTGAAAAGGACTTTGAGGAAATATCTTTAATAATTTAGTTAGCGAACAAGGACAAAGCATGGTATGAAATCAGTGTGTGTTGCCAAGTGCTCTAACATAAGGTAGGATTTTGTAACACTAACTTGAAGGGAGCGAAGTACGACCCACTCCATGCTCATTATTGGTAATGAAAAATAAAATATATGAAACTATATCTCATTTCATAACTGTAGATCTATAGTTTATATTTACTTTTTCAACCCTCTTCCTCCTCCACCACTACGTTCTTTCTAGAACTCATAGGTAGATTTTGGATCTCCGGAATTGCTCATTTAAGTATCTGATCTTTTCACCCTTTTTATTTTTTGTTTTATGGATCTACTACTTTGTTGAATATTGTATCCAACTTATTTTCTCCATCAATTCTAAACTATTTTTATTTCTTCCACTTTACAATTTTAAACAATAATCTTAAACCTGTATTTATGAATTTCAAAACTAAATAATATATGTTAAGCAACCTCCCTCTTCCCTTGGCCACTTCAACTCTCCCCTCCCTTTTCTGCTATATTCTGCTGGATTCTGTCCCAGAATATCATAAAAAATTATCTATTTATTATTTGACTTTTGAATAAATTAAATTCTAATTTGAATAAATTAAATTCTAGTTATTTGAGCTTCATTCTCTGTTTAACTTATTTAATATCCACCGGCATCCCTTTCATAGAACGTGTCCCCATTTTTACTTCACTTTTTCCACAATAGAGCACATTAGTTAGATGCATTGTTTCTAGAGCACCAAGTGCTTTTGTTCTTAACTAAGCTCTACCCATATAAGCTATATAACCCTGGTAAGTTACTAAATTTCTCCATGCCTCAGTTTCCTATATAAACTTTTGGGATAAAATAGTATCTATTGGCTTGTTAGATTATTATGGAGATCAAATGAGGTGGTATGTATAAAAGAGCACAAAGAACACTAATGACCACCATTTGAGCATTACCATCATTATTCCTGATGGTATGGTTCTCCTTTTATATTGTTGAATTATGTACTTATTTAGACTTTTAAGGAAATGAACATTATGCATATTCCAATCCTTGCATTTCTGGTAATTTCATTATTTTGATTCTACATATGAATGAAAACTTGTCTAGGTTTAGAATTTGGAGTTCCCATCTTTTTTTCTTGTGTATATATTAAATATTATCAGCCGATATCTACTATTTTCAGAAGATACATAATTGCAGCATGCCTTTTGGCTACAAGCAAAGACAGACAACAAAATAGCACCAAGAAAGCACAAAAACAGTAAAAAAAAAAAAAAAAAAAGTAAAAACAAAATGATAACACCACAAAAATACAATAAACAAATATAATAATAACGGAAATATTATAAATTTAGCAATCAAACGGAAAAGACTAATTTGGGTCAACAAATCTATGTGCTGTAAACAAAAGAGAGACTTCAAAGAAAATTATGAAGTTTGAAAGTTTTTAAAAAATTTGTACAAAGATAGAACACGCAAACAGAAAGAAAGGAGTTGTTAAGGTATTACTGTTATTCAAAATTAATTCAATGCAAAAATATAAAGAAGTTAACACAGTTACTAACCATATAATAGGTGCTCAACAAATATTTGCTGGTTGAATGAACATCACTTACAAAATTTGAAGTCTACAATCCACAGTGCTGTTTATAAACCACAAAGAAGATTTAACAACCAGGAACATTTACTGCTCAAATCACATAGCATAAAATACTGAGGGAAATAATAAGGGAGGTGAAAAAATTAAGTATAATTGTGAAAGAATTCCACATGCTTCGTATAGTCTTTAACAAATTAAATAGACAAAACAAAAGTAATGGCAAAGATAAATAGAATAATACAATTAACAATGGTGTTCTCATAAAATATATCTGACTGTATACACTGCTAACTGATATCCATAGAACATTTTAAAAAATTGACCAAATAAAAGCTCTCATAGAATTTCAAAAAGTTAGAAATATGACAAATTAAATCCTATCTTCATAACATAATAAAATAACAACAGATATATGTAGAGTGGGTGAAACAAAAAGAAACACAAATATTAAGAAATTTTTAAATATTCTGCTAAAAATTTTTGAATCAAAAGGACCTCAAAACTGAAAATGAAACTAAGAAATAAAAATAATGAAATACTACATATCAAAACATATGATATAGCCAAAACTGAACTGAACTTAACATGCATAGTCGTAACTATTCATATTACTACAGAAAATAAAGAAAATAAAGTAATAATAAATGAATAAATGATTTTGATTGACAAGGTTCGCAAAATTATCTTAAGCAGAAGGACAGAATAAGAACTTTAAAAGTAAAATTCAATTAATTAGGAATCAAAATAACAGAATTGTCAAATAAACCAGTTAGCCCAAAAGCAGTGTGTATCTGTGTGTGAGTGTGTGTCATTCAACAAAATTTCAAAGATTGCATTTCTTTGCATTTGCACTTTTGTCCTCAATCCAGTGTTAAAGAGAGTACGTGAAACTTTCCCAAGCTTTTTGATGCCTCAATCTTGTTATATTAAACAAAGTGTTTTGAATTTGTCCCCCTTTTCAGAAAGTTTGTACTCTGCTCAGTGGAAGAGAAAGTACAATTTTCCACTAAGTAGATGGATGAAAAAATAACAATAGTAACAGATGATACCAAAATTTTTAACTAGGATTTTGAGAAAGAAAGAACTAAGAAACAAGGGATGACTTTTTCCAAAAATTAAAGGAATTTCCAAGAAAAGACAAAGGGCATGATTTTCAGTTGAAAAGGTCTAATTAATTCCTACCCAGTGACGATAAGATTCACATCTAGTACAGCATTGTGAAATTTCAGATCTCACAGATGAAAGGGTTCAAAGGTAAAGAACCAGAGGAGTAGTAAACGGATTGCTGAAGAAATGAAATAAACTTTTAAAGAAAAATTATTTTCAACATAAAATTCTATATAGTTTGGGAGTCTATGGTTGCTAAATTAAAAAATGTAGTGTTAAGGATGCTGTGTGAAGCTGCAGTGGTGGCCAATAGAGGTATGGAGAATATGTGGGGGTGGGAGGAATAAGTGATTCACTGGATAGCCTCTTCTATCAAAGCAGCAAGTATAAATTGATTTGCTTATAGTAGATCAGTTAAGAAAGAGGGGTAGAAATATACTATTTATAGATGTGAAAGTAATCATCAGAATAAACAAAAATAGAAAAAATAAAAAAGTAGTTGTATCTTGAGAGGAGGAAAAGAAAACTGTTGTCAATATAAGCTAATTATGAGCCTTTCTCTTCTTTGATTTTTTTATCCATGTGCATGTATTACTCTGACAAAAATTATAATTATTAATATAACTAAAAAATACAAAGAAATTGACAAAAGCAAAAAATTTGTGAAATATTTTAACCATATGATAAACAAGCAGGCAAAAATATATATAAAAGAATGGAGTAATTTAATGAATAAAATTGAATTAATATCTAGCTCTAGAATATTCTAATCAACAAATAGAGAATATGTAATTTTAGCAACTATGAAATATTTATACAAATCGATAGAACATTAGACTACAAAGAAAATTTTAATGAATTCTAAAATACAAAACTTGTACAGATAAAACTCCAACCATAGATCAATAAAATTATCAATTATTAAACAGAAGGTAACTTTTTTGAAATCATAATGACTTATAAATTTTAAAAGAAATAAATGCCTTAAAATGATTATGTCAATGTAAAATGAAAATTTATGTATAGAATATTATGAAAATGAGAACACCATATAGTAAAATTATAAAATATTACTTAAATATATTCAGTAGTAAATAAGAATACTTTTAAGTTTCTGAGTGCTCAAGAGTTAGAAAGTTAGCAAAACTAATATAAGGATAAAATAATTAAGTAAAAGCATAAATAACTGGATTTTCAAACAGAAACAGAATCAGTATATAAAAAACAAGATCCAGCTATCCAAAAATATTTAAAAATTCAACATACCTCTAATAGAAAATATTCAATAAAGAAAAGGAGAAAAAGTCTATGTTAATATAGGAGCCATAACAACACTGATATGGAAGGAGCAAATTGCACATGCAAAAAAAAAAAAACATACTATAGTCTCTAAGATTTTAGAGCAATAAATTTGAAAAGCAGAATATGTTTAATTTTCAGGAAAAAAAGAAAAGAGAATTAATAGACGTAAAACAAAAAAATTTTTTCAAAGAATTAGCTTCATATAAACCACTGCAAATGTGATTAACACTAATATAAACCATAAGAATATTTATCATTGGCTTGACAAAAGGACTGGAGATAGATTTTTCCAGAGATGGTTCAGTAGCTTGATAGCATCATCAGTGATCCAGGCTCTTTTCATCCATTTGCTATGTACTGGCTTTCCTCCTCAGGCTTATCCCTTTAGAAGCTAGACGGCAGCTGCAGCTATAGGCATCACAGTCTAACACAACGCCAAATAAAGCTGAGGGAAGGAGAAGTATCCATTTTGCCTGTTATTGTACTTTATATTAATGGAATCGTTCTAAAAGGCTACAATTTTAAAGACTGACAAAATCAAGAGTTAATAAGGATGTTTGGTGCCACAGAGGCCCAGAGGAGAGGGTGGGCTACTTCTTATAGAAATTAAGGGGAACAGGGTGGGGAGAAGGGAAAGGCAGGTTGACAATAGTCTGAGCTCACTGTATACAGCACATGGAAAACCTTGACTCTCTGATGAATGAGTCAGCATTTATCCAGGATCCAGGACAACATGGGAACAGTCAGGGTGGGCAAGCTGGACAAAAGAACCTGCTGGACAAAAAAGCCTGTGGGCCGCTGTTTAGGGGCCCCTCACTGTCACCTTTGATCTCTCCATGGAAAGAGCCCCAAGGCACAGAGTCCACAACCTAGTTCTACTCCTCTCCAGCTGTGTGATCTGGGGCAAGTTATTTAAACTATTAACATTTAGCGTTATTATTTAAAATTGGAAAAAACATAAGTCCTAGCAGATAGAGTTGCTAGAGAGATTAAAATGTATATGAAGCACACAATATATAAAGCTCTGAACACAGTACCTAGTAGGTATTCACTAGATAATGGAGGGAGCATCAAGGACTTGTATAAGTTTTTTGTGTTTTGTTTTCTAATGCCATCAGTCGTCTTTTCAGTGGGAAGTTGGGAGAAACTGAAAGAGAAAATGCTAGTAAGATACTAGAGCCAAAAACTTTAACTAGCCCAAATGTCCACCAACTGAAGAATGGAAAAATAAATTGTATATACTCATACAATAGAATATTACACAGTAATTAAAAGGAACAAAACTCCTAATACAGAAATATGTGAGAATCTCATAGACATTGGGTTGTATAAGAAGATAGATGAAATGGATACATAGAACAAATTATTTAATGTAAGTGATATTAAGTTCAAGGACAGGCAAAAATAATCATTGATGAACTAATTCAGGAAGTAGTTACTTATGAGGAATGGAAAATTTAATTAGGAAGTGGGATGAGGGAATTTTCTAAGCTGATGAGGTGTTCTGTATCTTGGTTTGAGTGATAGATAGACAGGTATATACAGATATCAAAACTCACCAAGCAGATGAGTGAACTTTCCTCACTTTACTTATGTATTTTATATTTCAATAGAAAAGAAAACTACAAGACATGAGGGTTGAGAGAAAGGGAAAGTAACATCTCAGAAAACACCTACCTCAGGTAAAGCTTCTACATGGTCTCCAATCAAAGAAATGCTTCTGTGCTTGGTTGGATTTTGTACAACAATTTAAACATGTTCTCAATCTCAATCCATGTCCCTGTGGGGATAAACCCATTGTAAATAGAACCTCTTAAAGATGTTATTTTTAGTGAAGATTTGGCCCAACTGAATGAGAGCATGTCTTAATCAAGATTACTAGAGGCCTAATAAAAAGATAGTCATGGGGAAGAGCAGAAAAGAGAGGACATAACCATGTGATAAGAGGCAGTGTAAAGCCAAGCAACCCCAAGGATTGCCAACAGCCACCACCAAAACACTACAGACATTGGGGAGAAAGCATTACCTTGCTGACACCTAGACTCAAAACCATAAGGCAATAAATTCATGTTGTTTAAGGACTTTAAGACCCTGAATTTAGCAAAGGAGATTTGCTGAGTAGAGATTCAGACTTCTTTGTAATTCAGCTAGTCTCACTTTTGGATCCTGGGACTAATTTTCAGGGTCTACCCATAGGCTGCAAGAGATAAAGGTTCTATTAACACAGCCATAAAGGCCTTCTGGCTTTTACATCATGCTTTAGGTTGGTGTTTTAGTTTTCTAAAGGCTGTCAATGCAATACACCACAAATGTGTTGACCTTTACAATGGGCATTTATTAATTTATGAGCTTACACTTCTCAGCCATGAAAGTGTCCAAATCAAGGTATCATCAGAGATGCTTTCTCTCCTAGCTGTAGTTGTGGGTGAGCAGGCATATGGTGATGTCAGGCAGACTCCCCCCCTGTCCTCTAGCCTCATTGCTTTCAGCTTCTGGCTAAAGTGGCTTCCTCTCAGCCCCTGTGTTACATTGATTCCAGCTTCTGGTCAGCTTCTGGGTTCCTCTCTGTCTCTGTAGCTTTGTTCTGTGTGTATACCTTTTTATTCTTCCATTTATAAATGTCTCCAGCAAGAGAATTAAGACCCATCCTAGGTTATGCAATCTAATCAAAGGCCTTTAACTGAAATAATTCAATAAAAAGCTCCCACCTACAATGTGTTTACATGCACAAGAATGGATTAGCTTTAAGAACAGGATTTCTGGGGTCCACAAAAGCTTCAAATGACTGCATTTGGTAAATGACTAACTTTCTTTAGAACACGAGTTGCATTTCACAACAGCAAATCAACTGTACACAACTTACAATTATCATTATTCCCAGATTTTTCAAAAGTTAGATACAGCACTATGTGGGGACAGTCTTGCCAGCAACTGGATGAAGATAATCTATGTCATAATGCCTTGGGGAGAGAGAGAGGACCACACATGAGGATTTGTTACATGTAGAGCAGGAGCCAGCATAGGACTAAAGTAGACCACTGTTGAGGAACAGATGCCCCTAATCACCAACACCACAGTGACTTTGGTGTCAGCAACCAGCACATAACATTGGCCCCTGATAAGAGACAAAAAAGGAAAAATATTGAATGTGTATAACCATTAAATCTTAGATGACTGAGAATTCACTGGACTTCACTTGAGATCATAATTAAATGACTAATTAAATTTATATATCAGACAAAAATGAAATATTTGAAGATATTAATATTAGTCAGTCATTGTTTTAGCATTCTGGACTACTCAAGCAAATACCATGAATTGGGTCAGGATGGACAATGGGAATTTATTTGCTCAGAGTTTGAAATTGGAAAAAAGTCCAAATTAAGGCAATGCTTTCTTCCCCAAGACTGTGGCATTCTGGGCCTGGCTGCTGCTGATCTTTGGTTCATAGCTTGTGTGATAGTTTGAAGTTTTGTGAATCCCAGAAAAAATCATGTTCTTTAAACTAATCCATTCCTGTGGGAGTGGAACACTTTGATTGCATTAGATTCAGGTAAGGGAACTTTTGATTAGATCACTTTGATTAGATACTTCAGAGCCTTTGATTGGACTACATCAGTGAGGTACACAGGTTAGATCTCCACCCTCTTGCTGGAGTCTTATATAAATGGAGACATACAGAAAAATTCAAGTGCCATTTTTCCTGTCATGTTTGAAAGGACTCCAGGATTGCCTACAGCTTCAGAAAGAGAGAGACACCCCAAGAGGCTGAGAGAGAGGCCAGAGGCTGAAATCAGCAGAGCAGCCAAAGCTGAAGATAGGAGGTCCAGGGAAGATACCAACTACATCTAATCACCCACAGCTAAGCTCGGGGAGAAAGTGAGCCTGGAGGAGAAAGCAGAGATCAGCCACCATTTTGCTTTGCCCTGTGCCACGAATCCAGGATCACCTTCACCTGCAATTTGGTGTGATGACATCTCTGAGGATGCCCTGATTTGGACGTTTTCACAGCCTCAGAATTGTAAGAATTTCCCTTAATAAATCCCTATTGTAAAAGGCAATCCATTTATGGTCCATTGCTCCTAGCAGCTTTAGCAAACTAAAACAGCCTGTCATATGGCAAGGCACATGGCAGTGTTTCCTGGAATCTCTCTTCTCTTCTGGGTTCTGTTGATGTTCAGCTTCTTGCTCCCTGTGGCTTTCTCTCCCTCTGTCTGAATTTCATTCCACTTATAAAGGACATGAGTCACAAGATTAAGACTCTTTCTGATTGAAGTAAGCTGCACCTTAACTGAAGTAACCTTATTAAAAGGCCCTACTCATAATGGGTTAATACCTACAGGTATGGATTAGATTAAAGGACATGTTTCTCTTAAGTTCATACAGCTTCAAACCATAACAGCTACAAAAAGTAGTTATACTTTTGCATACCAGAATCTGTGGATTAAAAAATTAAATCTCATCACCCATCAGGAAAATGCAAGATGGTATTGGCATTACCTTAATTCCCTAGACCATCTGTATCAAGGAACAAGAGACAAAAATGATGAAATTTCTTGCATCCCTACAGGTCTTACCACTTAAAGGGTTATCTTTTTGTTGTATGATTGCCATAGTTATCAAACTATAAATTATGAAATTCAAAAAGTGTTATAATGCAGTACTACAAAGATTTGGCCTGGCCACACACAAATACGGCTGATGGCCTATATTAGTCAGGGTTCACACAAATGTATCCAACACAGGAGCTGAGGTACAAACAAAATCTGTCTTGTATTACAGAATTTACCACAACCATTGGGATTAGCAGATGGAGAAGGCCTTGCTCCTACACTCAGCTGATCTAACCATAATGGCAGCAAGGGCGATGCAGTTGTAAGAGAAAAGGGTAGGTATAAGGAGTCAAATACAGTGACACTCACTGCAGTAATAATAACAACCTTATTAGGGGGAAATTTGGTGCAGGAGAGAAAGGAGAGGTCATAGACCATGGCTTAAGAAATGAATACTACATAGCTATTGGTCAGAAAGAGCAACACCTATTATGATCTCCAGGGGAGGGGTCTCACCACATGGAGGCTAGCAAAGAGGGTAGCAATGCCTGACACCAGGAACAGGATTACTAGTGTCCCAACTCACTCTATGTTTTGCAGGTGTTGGAGTCACCAAAAAAGCACAACTTAAACAGGCACGGGGTGGAACAAAAATTGACTTAAATAGAGAAGTGACAAAGCAAGTTCAGTTTCACTAGTGAGCATCAGTCCATAAGTGACCAGCAGGACTCATCTGGGGCTAATTCAGGAAGATGTTAGACATGCACCCTCTCTTGTGTGCTCTAGGCAAGGGTCCCCAGTCCCTACTGGGAACAGATAAAGCAGTAGGCCTGGTCAAAGTACCATAAAACATGCATTCTTTAGCCCAACATTCTCCAGTAAATGTTTGCATACTTTCAGGGCAAAAGGTTAAGGAATGTGCCAGCAAGTCACTTTCAGGTAGAGGATGTGTTTTACCTCCAGGCACTCCTGAGAAGGAAGTCAGCCAATATATATCATCCATCCTAGGCAGTAGCCTAACACATCTAGTCCTGAGCAAAGGGTTTACTTGTGGGTCACAGGAAAAAGTGGCAGATTGAATTCAAACCATTCCCTACCACGGTAGCCACCTGGCACAGGAGTAAGTAATCTTGACTTTCTAGCCTGTGCTGATGGCATAATTGGAATCATCAACTCATACTCAACACCTCACTTCTGCTAAGGCTGTTTCCTTTGCTCTTGCATCATTTACCATTACAATTGTGAGATGACTGCCCTTATCACCTTGGCTAAGATCCTGAAGATAATGTCTATAATCAAAAATTTCTCGACTTCCCACCCTTACATCCTACTTCCTATTTTTTAAAGATTTATTTTATTTATTTAATTATTTATCCCACTCTTGCTGCTTGTGCTCACTGTGTCCACCTGCTGTGCATTTTTCTTTGTCTGCTTGTCTCCTTTTGTTGCATCATCTCACTGCGCCAGCTCACTGCGCCGTGCAGAACATCACCTCACCGCGCCACGCGGGCCATTAGTTCACTGCACTGCGCGGGCTGTCAGCTCAACAGTGAGGGGCACCTTGCCTTCACCAGGAAGCCCCAGGAAACAAACCCAAGTCCTCCCACGTGGTAAACAGGAGCACAACCACTTGAGCCACATCCACTTCAAACTTCCTATTGAATTTATCTTTATTTTTGCGCTCCTCTATCCCTGAGTCATGGCATCAAGGTTGATCCAAATCCTCTTAAACGGAAGAAAAATATGCCAATCATCATATTCATTGCAAACAAGTGTAATGTTTTTCAATGATATATCTGAATTCTTGCACAATGAACATATAGAGGATTATTTTTCCAGTGTATCAATGCTGTTGTGATAAATGAAAAACAGATACATTTTCAGATCATTTCCACTTAATAATAAGTTTTGATCACCATTGATATACTAAATCTGTGAATGATATACATTCCCCATTGCTGGAACAGATTGGTAGCCACTGCACTATCTCACAGAATCCAGTTCTAAGTTGGATACTCATGATGTTTGTATAAGATAGAAGTTCTGCTGGATATTGCTGAGCTTTATAGTACTCTCAATATTATTCTTTACTTATATTTCATTCAGAGTCTCAGAAATAATTTGCTTGATTCCAAGGAATACAAAGAGTAAGGGGCACAAAGACAAATGAACATGCTTTATTTATGCTAGAGTGGATTTCTCAACTTCAGCACTCTTATGCATTTGAGGTAGATAATTCTTTCTTGGGGGAGCTGTTTGTACATTGTAGGATGCTCAATATCATTTGTAGCCTCTTTCTACTAGAAGCTAGTAGTACCCTTACCTCTAGTTGTGACAACTGAAAATGTCTCCTGACATTGCCAAATGTGCCCTGGGAGACAAAATCATCCCCAGTTGAGAACCACTGTGCTAGTGCATCTAACCAAATTTGAATCTAATCTTCTAATTTTGTGAGATGATCTAGGTCTTGAGGAAACATCAGAAATTTATTTTACCCTTTTGCTTTAGAACTCAGGACTGAGCCTGCTTAAAGGAGTATCTCCATTCTTTATTTCCTTTAGACCCAACTCTCTGTAGGTGCTCTTGATTCCTTCAGCTAAGGGTCTCTCAAGCCAGCAACACCCATCTTACCACCCCAGCTACATTAAAAGGATTTGGTGTGTCCCTCTTCCTTGATGTTTGAATAGAGGCCATTGGCTTTGCTTGGCCCTCCTGATAGGAGGAGCAACATGGAAACATGAAGAGAACTTCAGTGTCCTTTGCTCATTCACTAAAGAGTCTAATTCTCCACCTCTGGTTAAAAAAAAAAAAAAAAAAAAAAGAGTCTAATTCTACTCTGGTGGTCCTATTGTGTCTTGCATGGGTTATTGCCTCACTTCAGAAATTTTAGACCAAGCAATGATATGAAGAGTGGGAACTGGCACAAACAGGAAACAGTCCCATGCATTAATCCAAATTACATGGTCAAAAGGTATAAAGAAAATAGAAAGCCTGATTTAATTCTAAGCTGGCATAGTTATATTTGTATCTGAAAGGAAGTCTCTGATGAGTTTTGGGAACCAATTAATATTCTTTGATTTAGACAAGTGATATAAACATATAATGTGAAAACACGTGTATTTTAAAAATTTCTAGCCACACTAAAAACAGTAAAAAGAAACAAGTGAAATTCATTTTATTAATATATCTTACTTAACTTAATAAAATCAAAATAATACCATTTCAACATGCAACCCATGATGGGTTAAAAACACCCCTCCCGAAGATATCTGTCATGTCCTAAGCTCTAGAAGGTGTGAATATTATTTTATATGGCAAAAGAGTAATATTTTATAATGTGGGAATTAAGGTCTTGTGAGGAGAACATTATCATGGATTATCCAGGAGGCCATTAAATGCTGTCACAAGTGTCTTTAAAAGAGAGAAGCAGACAGTACATGGAGACCCACAGAGTAACTGGCAGAATCTTGAATTCTCATCATGGGAGCCCTGCTACATTCTCTGAAGGAGTGGCAACAATCTCTAGAGTACATAGATAGTACCTAGAGGAAGACAGACCAATATGTCAGGCTGTTGATACTGATGCTAGTACTTATAAACATTGTTCTTGTGAAATTGAAACTTAGCCTAGTATTATATATTGCCTAATTGTTCCTCCTGAAAGCCTCCTTGTTGCTCAAATGTGGCCTCTGTCTAGGCCAAACTCAGCATATAAACTCACTACCTTCCCCCCAGTGTGGGACATGACTCCCTGGGATAAGCCTCCCTGGCACCAAGGGATTATTACCAAACACCAACCAGTAATGCATTTGGAAAAAGGCCGTGACCAAAAGAGGGAAATATTAAATACAAATGCATTTTTATGGCTAAGAGGTTTCAAAGTGAGTCAGGAGGTCATTCCAGAGGTTACACTTATGCATGTCTCAGGAAGATCTCACTGACTGCCACAGTAAACAATGCCTCAAGCAGGGGTATTCCTGTGGGCTCTAGAGACATCTAGACAATATAGGCAAGGCAGACAGCCCCAGGAAATTGGCTGCCCATCAGTGGGCCTTACCTTGGAATATATGATAACTTATCCCCTCAATGTACCAGAGTTAGACTCATATAATTTTCCTACACATGGTTCTTCTGCCCCATTTATTTGAACCTATAATTAGCACTGTACCCATTGAATATATGTCCAAGAGACAACTCTTCAGTCTAATCACATGCCAGTTGAGCCCTGAATCTCAGCAGATTGCAGCCAACACATATTCTCCAGTTCATCAGACATATTGTCCTGTTACCCAGGACAACTAACAAAAGGATGATGATGGACAACACTCATCCCAAAAAACAGAGAATATCTACAACTGCAAGCAAGACAGTTCCATCCATCTGTCCCATGTGATCTAAGCCCTCTCTCAACTGAAAGCAGAGTGGACATAACTATCCAAAATCCCCAAGATTGAGGAATGAACACACATAAGGTGGGAATGCAACTATGGACTAAAGTAGACATTATTGTTCTAGTAATGGAAGAACTTGTAACATTGATATAAAGACAGTGGTCACCTGAGATTCTGAGGGAAGGGAGAGGGGAAAAATAAGTGTAACATGGGACATTTTTAGGAAATTGGAATTGTTATGCATGATAATGCAGTGACAAATATAAGCTTTTATATATATATATATATATATATATTTATTATGGGTAAAAATCAAAATTCTCACAATACATACAAACATTTGCAAAATGATATATAAATATATATGCATATATGTGTATTTGCTTACAAAAATGTTATTTATATATATATATATATATACATATATTTTAAGAGGTGCTTAGATTACCCAAAATATTACACGGAACCCACTGGGATTCCCATGTTGCCCACACCTCCCACCACATCCCACACAAACATCTCCCACAGTATGGCCCACCACCCTCAATGAACTTACACATCCTGGAGACTTGCCACCAACTATAGACCACAGTTCACACTGTAGACCACACTCTCTCCCACTCAGTTCTGAGTGGTGTGTGCTTTTATATATTTTTTAAAACCCATAAAATTGTGTGGTACAAACTGTAAACCATAATGTAAGTTATATACCTTGCTTAGTAACAATGCTTCAATATGTGTTCGTCAAATGTAACAAATGTACCAAACTAATGAAAGATGGTGTTAATGTGGGAAATTGTGGAAGGGGGACAGGGTGGGGTATATGGGAATCCCTTATATTTTTGATGTAACATTTATGTAATCTAAAGCTCCTTTTAAAATAAAAATAATAAGAGAGAAGCAGAAGGAAAGTAAACACACACAGAAGAGAAAACTATGTGAAGGAAGAGCAAAGAGATGCAGTCACAAGCCAAGAAATCTGGGGGCACCAGAAGTTGAAAAAGGCAAGGAATCGATTCTTTTCTAGAGTTTCTTTTGGCAGCATCTTCATTTCAGATTTCTAAACTCCAGAACTGTGACAGAATAAATTTCAATTGTTGTAAGCCACAAGGCTTGTGGTAACTTATTATGACAGCTCTAGGAAACTAACATATAATCAATATTTTTAAACTGTGATTTTTACGTTCTTTTGTTTTCATATCAAGTCCTTGAAATCCAGTGTGGATTTGATACTTACACCACATCTTAATTCATATGCTAAATTTTTTTCACTGGAAACATTTGATCTGCATTTAGGTTTCATAAAATTTTCAGTTGAAAATGTAGATTCACGTACCCAATTCCTCCAAACATAGGTTTCTCAACATCAGCAGTATTGAAATTTGTGTCAGATAAGTCTGTTGTTGGGGTCTTTTCTGTGCATTGTCATATGTTTAGCAGCAACCCAGTCCTCTGCCCACTATGTGTCCGTAGCACCCTTTCCCCTCTCCAGTCATGCCAACCAAAACTGTCTCCAGACTTTGCCAAATTCCCCTGGGGGTGAAATATTGCTTCTGTTTGAAAACTGCTATTTCAAACATACTTAAAACTTTTCCAATAACTGGTATCACTTTTAAATTTTTAATTTACATATGTTAAAGTGAATAAAATTTAAAATTCAATTCCACAGTAGGTACTAGGCACATTTCCAGTACTCAGTAGACACTTGCCGCTAATACCTTCTGTACTGTCCAGCATGTGCAGCTCCTAACCTCCATCAATTCAATGCAATCAAACCAATCCATTGCAACTCAATTCAATTCACTTACACTTACTGAACTATTACCTCACTGTGTTCTATCACACATTTTAT
Organism: Tolypeutes matacus; assembly: GCA_026826555.1. Classification (NCBI taxonomy): domain Eukaryota; kingdom Metazoa; phylum Chordata; class Mammalia; order Cingulata; family Chlamyphoridae; genus Tolypeutes; species Tolypeutes matacus. The sequence continues at coordinate 1,225,772 of JAKSZT010053895.1, forward strand.
GCTCTAGTCAACCATCTAAAGACCAAGAGCAGTAGTGGAAAAGCTTAGATATGAATATGGCAGAGACTAAAGATCAGGAAAATTATCTGTTATATTTGTCTGATTTGTGCTTGATGGAAATGGGAGATCTTGGCTTTGATGAACTATGTTTTTCTAAGGTGGGCTGATGAGCCTTAGAAAGAAAAAGTTGTTTAACTTGTTGCAAGGTCATAGAGTTCTCACCACCAGTATCACTGCAAACATTTATTTCTCTCACCATAATGTTAAAAAGGAGCCAGCTAGGCACTCTCCTCTCCTTTCATTTCCCCATTGACTTTTCTTCACTCAAGCCCTCAAATATCTTGGAGAACCCGTCTCCCCAGATCCTGTACTGTAAATGGGGGCATGTTCCTTGGGTGGATACTAAATAAAGTACCAGAGGTTCTAACAGGTCATCTACCCCTGGGAAGATATTTCATCATTCTGAAAGTACAAGTTACATATCAGAATTGTATTCCATCCAAGAACTATTGTTTATATTTCTGATTATTACTTTTGGGATCTACTCTGAGAAGAGCTGGTGTTTAACAAGCTAAACTTATTATATTGGTCATAAAGAAGCAATGCCCTCTGAAGTTCCTCTCAAATCATGGAAAAGAAGTGTTTGGCATTTTTTTCCCTACAAATTTTATTTTTACACCATGATTAAGTGAAAGATCAAAAGAACTGGAACAAAAAAAAAGAGTATATTTTTGGAAGGCAATTTGAAATGATAATCAATTTTTTTAAATGTGCATACCTGTTAAACCACAAATTCTACCCCTCTGGGTCCATTATGTAGAAATATTGAAACAAGAAATAAATTTACACAGGTATTTATTGCAGCATTATTTGTTGTTGCAAAAAATCTGACAACCTAAATGTCTACCTCTAATGAACTCATTAAATAATGTACTTCTATTCTATGAAAAAATCTTCAGGGTTTAGAAAGATATCCATGTTAGATAAATAATTAAGGCATTTATTTTTGTGTACTGTATAATTCAAATTTGTTTTTAAACTGATATATTTATATAACAATATCAAATGATGCTCTCTCTTGCCTTAGAATTTCAGCTAAATCCCCAAAGATTAGAACATTAAGAGAATATCTTTAGATAATATTCTAAAGAGAGCACCAAGGTGCTGCCAGACACCACATTTAGAATTTGATAAAAGAATCGGTCCTGAAGCACTCACCCCCAAAACTCCAATAAATTTGTATGCAAAGAAGACTAGAAATTTATGAGAGTTTCTGGTGGAAATAAAAAGAACTCTTTGGGATAAGGAGTCCATGTACAAGAGTCTATAATCTTTTCTTTCTTCTCCATATGCAGATTGTATTGGGGGAAAGATTAATAAAGTAGACATTTGGCAAAAATGATCAAAACTATTAAAATGTAAACAAATTAAATATAAAGTAAAACTCTAAATTTAAAACAATAAAGCATATATGAAAAAAAACTATATGTTAAAAATTTAAACCCTAAATTAAATGTATAAGTACTAAGAAAATTTTAAACACCAACAACAGTGAGAAAAGACAATTCTGTAACTAATGAGCATATAAGAAAAGAAATACAATTGAAGGCACCCCTTTTCAAAAACAGACCAACATAGATTGCTATTCAGTAAGTTCAAACAAACTTACAAAAAAAACAGTTATTGCCTTTCATATACCAGAAAACAGAAAAAAGCAAAAACATAAAAACAGCTGTCAGTCTCTTTTTATGAAGCCTCAATGATCTTGATTTCAAAACCAGGTATGCGAGATACAGGAAAAGAAAATGATAGGCCCATTTCACTCATCAATATAGACACAATAATCATAAACAAAATATTAGCTAACTGTTCCAGCTTTGTATTAAGAAAATAATGCAAGATAATCATGTGGGGTTAATCCTGGGAATGCAAAAAAAAATTCAGTGTAAGAAAATCTATCACTGCAATTCAGCTAAAGGAGATAAATCATATTAATCTGCACCCCAAAAGCATTTTATAAGACTCAATAATTATTTTTAAACTCTTAGCAAATGAGGAATAGAAGACAACATTTTTAACTTGAGAAAGGTTATATACCAAATCCTACAGCAAGTGTCATCATTCATAAAGAAAACTTAGAGGCACTAAGGCTATTATTATCTCACTATTTCCTGATGATATAATCATCTACCTAGAAAACCCAGTAGAACTATTTTTACTAAAACGAGAGCTTAGCAAGGGTTACAGGTACAAGATTGAATTACCAAAATCAACACACATCTCTACCACAACAATAACCAACTATAAAATATAATCAACAGTGTTAACCAAATGTAGAATACATAAGATCTCTATGGAGAAAAACTTCCTAATTCTAATAAAGGACAGTTAAAGTGATTTGAATAAATGGAGAGAGAGTTGGTCCTTTGGGATGGGATGATTGACTATTGTAAATATTTCAGTTCTTCTCCCATTTTAATCTATAACAATGCAAAACTCATCAAAATTGCTGTAGAATATTTTAAAGATATCAATAAACTTACTCTAATATTTATATGGAAGAATAAAAGTTAATAAATAGCCAGGCGAATCTCTTAAAAAGATAAAGAGTGAAAACAGCAGATACTTGTGTTCCTAGGTATTAGGAGGAAACCAGTAGAACAGAATAAATGCAGGAAACTTACATAAGATAAAGTTGCCACCAAATCAATGGAAAATGTGTAGATTGTATAGTAGGTGCTGTTGGGAAAACTGACTCATTATATGAAGAAGTCAAATTGGACCCCTACTGACCACCACCACCACATGTATATATAGGCCTAAATTTCAAAGCTAAAACCATACAATTAATAGAAGAAAATATAGAATATCTTTGTGCCTTCCTCTGGGAAAAGACTTCTTAGACCAAACTTCAAAAGCAAATTGATAAGGCAAACAGAAAAATAATGAATTTGTGTTTATCAATATTGAGTATATAGTCAGTGCAGAACATCATGTACAGAGATACTCTTTAAAACAGAATTGAAAATATTTTCAGTGTTGAGAACTAAAAAAAGATTAATCCTAGAGTATACAAGGAACTCCTGCTAAACAACAAAGAGGGGGAAAAAAACAATAGGAAAAACAGGCAAAAGCTATGAAGAGTTAATATATAGAAGAGGAAACTCAAATGACTAAAGAATATATGAAGAAAAGTTCAAATTCATCATTACTTAAGCAAATATGAGTTAAAACAGCAAAGAAATATCACTTCACACCTGATAGTCTTCCAAATATTAGATGGTAAGTATTTAGTGATAGAGAAATTCTCAAGTACTTATACTGGCAGTGAAAACTGGTACAACCACTGCAATGTGGGAGTACTTAATCAAATGAGATAAACACATACATTCTGACCAAGATATTTTTTACCTGGGTAGAGATCCCATTAAATTATCATGAAGTTGCATAAATATGTATAAAAGTGTTTGGGGGAATGAGAATTTGGAGGCAATCTGAGTTAGGGCACAGGAATTCTCTATCAGAAAGGCAAGAGCTAAGTTGTTATAGGAGAGATTTCAAAATACAGTAAATCAGGAAAAATGAAAGATTATTTTTATCTTAAGTCCAGAGATAGGTGTATGGTCCAAAGTGAAAGGCCCAGGTTCCTTCTATATTGTTACTTTACTATCTCTTTTTTTTTTTTTTTTTTAATTTATTTTTATTGTGGGTAAAAATCAAAATTCTCACAATACATACAAACATTTGCAAAATGATATATAAATATATATGCATATATGTGTATTTGCTTACAAAAATGTTATATATATATATATATATATATATATATATATATATATATATACATATATTTTAAGAGGTGCTTAGATTACCAAATATTACACGGAACCCACTGGGATTCCCATGTTGCCCACCTCCCACTATGGTCTATGGTTGGTGGCAAGGCTCCAGGATGTGTAAATTCATTGAGAGTGGTGGGCCACACTTTACTATCTCTTAAGGAGTTATTCACTCAACCATCAATCAACCTTCATCCATAGCAAAGACTGATAACTGTTCCCCAGTAACTATCCTTCTCTTATTCTTTCAGTAATAGAACTACCCCACATTGTAGACCCCATGGCTGCACATGAAATGTAGAGATGAAATTTCCCAGCTCCGTGAAGTCAATGCTGAGTAACAGCCAGTGAGTATGATAATAGTTGAAGTTGAGTGATGGATACAGAGGTGGTATTATGCTATTCTTTCTACTTCTATATATGTTAGTTTTCTTTTTTCAATTAGAGAAGTTGTAGATTTACAGAGTTCCCATAAAGCACCCTATTATTAATACCTTGCATTAGTGTGGTAAATTTGTTACAATTCATGAAAGAACATTTTAATAATTGTAATATTAACTATAGTCCTGTCATTTACTATAGAGTTCATTGCTGTGGTGTACAGCCCTTATTCTTTATTTTTATTCTAGTTATATATATATATATATATACACACACACACACACACTACCTTATATTTCTCCTTTTAGCCACATACAAATATATAATTCTTTGCTGTTAATTACATTCACAATGTGTGCTACTATCACCACCATCCATTACCGAAACATTTTCATCACCATAAATAGAAAGCCTGTAACAATTAATAATTAACTTCCCATTCCCTACCCCCCATCCCCATTCTAGATTTTGACTCTATGTGTTTGCTTATTCTAATTATTTCAAATCAGTGATTTCATATAATTTTTGTCCTTTTGTGTCAGGCTTATGTTACTTCAAAGCTATTGCATGTTTTAGAACTTCATTCCAATTTACAGCTGGAAATATTCCATTGTATATATGTACCACATTTTATTTATCCATTCATAGTTTGATGCACACTTGGGTTGCTTCCATCTTTTGGCTCATTGGGGTGGGAGGCAACATCTAGCTTGTTGCAGTGGGAGGTGGCATCTTGCTCGTTGCGGCAGGGAGGCGGAGTCTGCTCGTCTTCTTTTAGGAGGCACCGGGACCAGAAACTGGGACCTCCCATGTGGTAGGCAGGTGCTCTAAGGGTTAAGACTCGGCCAGCAGCCCAACTGTCTGGGAAGTGTCCCAACTATTGAATAAGCTATTAGCTCACAAAGTCATTGGCCCAGCCCACATAGTCTCTGGGCACAGCAGAAATGATTCTGGGGAGTTGAATTTTGTGTTCCTTCTGTGTAACATTTGAGTGAAAACTGTAATGTATGAGTAACCCTGCAAATAAAGAACGGTTGTGCCTGTGTGTCTGGAGAGACTGTGGCTGTGCCAGTATGAGCAAACGTCCCTCTCCACTTAAAGTCTTTTTCCCACTTACCTCCCTCATGAGCTCCCAAGGTGGACGCAGTGCCCAAGTGCCCAAGGGGTTGAATCACATCTGCTTCCTTATTTTCTGTTTTAAATAACAGCCATTCTAATGGTTGTGAAATGGTATCTTGTGGTTTTGACTTGCATATCCCTAATAGCAAGTGATGCTAAGCATCTTTTCATGTATTTTTTGATCATTTGTATATTTTCTTTGAACAAATATCTATTGAAGTTGTGACAGTGTAAGGTCTTTTATGGAGCCCAAGAAGAAGAAAGATTATGTTTTTGAACTAATCTATTCCTGTGGGTGTGAGACTCTTTTGATTGCCTTATTTCAGTAAGGCATGACTCGGGCTGAGTCTCAGCCCTTTTACAGAGTCTGATATAAACAGAGACACAGAAAGACAGATACACAGAGATAAAGGGAGCCACCATATTTGATCTGGCCATGTAAGAAATAGGACTACAGGTTCACCCACAGATGAGCTCAAGGAGAGGAGCCCCAAGAGGCTCAAGGAACTGAGGCCCAGGGAGAGATGACTGATCGACCACAGCTGAATTCAACAAGAAAGTAGAGAGTGTCCTGAAGACCCACCATCTTGCCTGATTGCCATGAAGCAGGGCGCTAGGATCAGCTGTAGCTGACTTTGGTGAGAAAGCATCTCTAATGGTGCCTTGATTTGGACATTTCACAGCTTCAGAACTGTAAATTTTTACCCCTAATAAATCCCCATTATAAAAGCCAACCCATTTCTGGTTCTTTGCATCAGAGGCCTTGTGGCAAACTAAGATACACACACACGCACACAAACACACATATAAATAAAAATGATAACTTTTTGAGCCATTCCCACTAAATACAGAAGACCCACAAGTCTACCTGCCATCCCTGTTATTATTCAGAATTATACTAGAGGTTTTAGCCAATAAATTAGATAAATGTAAAATAATTCTCACTGCAATATTGTTTATAATAAAGAAATGAAAATTGGCCAATTTTTAGATAAGTTATCTTTTTATTTTTGAGTTGTAGGACTACTTCATATATGTTTGAAACTTAATCTATTTGGATTTTAATTTTAATTGCATTAAATAAAGTAATTTTATGATGGCATGAGAAAAATCTGTTTTCCTTTTTATATCTTGTTTACCTTTTATCTTTATGCTATTTTTATATTCATAAATAAGGTTTTTTTAATAATAATTTTTTTATGTTTTAAAAGCTACTTAGATTACATAAATGTTACACAAAAAATATAGGGATTCCCATATGTTCCACTCCCCACACCTCCCACAGCCTCCCACATAAACATCCTTCATTAATGTGGCACATTAATTGCAACTGATAAACACTTCCTGGGGCTTTGCCACTGAGCATGGACCATAGCTCACATTGTAGTCTACACTCTCTCCCACACAGTTTTGCTTGTTATGTGATAATATAAAATGGCCTATATTTGTCATTGCAGTGTCATTCTGGATGATTCCCAAGTTCCGAAAAAGCCACCATATTACAGCTCTTTTTCCTTCTCCTTGCCCCCATAGCCTCCACTGGTCACTGCCTGCATATTGATGCTGTAATTACTTCTAATGCTAAAATCACAATATATCCATAGTAGAATACAAGTAAGTCTACTGTAGTCCACAGTTGATTCCCCAATCCTGAGGATTCTGGAATGGTGTAGCAATTTGGCAGTTAGATATAGTTATGAATTCCAAAAATAGATATTGGATTACTCTTGTAAACTGGTCTGTTCATCTGGGCATGATTAAGTTATGATTAGGGAATTGATTGGACCATGTCAGTAGGGTGTTAAGCTCCATCCCTTGGTGGGTGGGGTCTCAAAGATAAAAGACATGGCAAAAGACAGAGTTGGAGTGTTTTGATATTGGAGTTTTGATGGAGAGATTTTTATGCTGGAGCCCCGGGAAGTGAACACCCAGAGGAGCTTGGTCATGAGGAAGGAGAGAAGGCCCCGGGAAAAAAAACAAGGTGTTTGCCTGATAGTCTACAGCTGACCTTGTGGAGATAGCAGAGTAGCTGAACCCAGAGACAACCAAGCCCTGGGAAGAGAGAAACCCAAGAAGCCTGAACCCTGGCAAACCTCGGCAGCTGTCTTGCTCCAAGACATGGAAACAGACTTTGGTGAAGGAAGAAACTTATGCTTTATGGTCTGGTAACAGTAAGCTTCTACCCCATATAAATACCCTTTATAAAGACTGACAGATTTCTGATATTTTGCATCAGCATCCTTTTGGCTGACTAATACAGAATTTGTTAGCAGGAGTGGGGTAATGGTTTTATAATTACCAAAATTTTTGAATGGTTTTATAATGGGTAATGGGTATTTTTTGGAGAAATTGTGAGATGCTTGATGGAAAAGACCTACAGTGATTTGAAGAGACTGTTGATAATAATATGGATGCTAAAGATACTTTTTAATGATGCCTTAGAAGTAAATGATGAAACTATTATTGGAAACTGGAGGAAAAGTGATCCGTGTTTTAAAGTTGCAGAGAACTTGACAAAATTAACTCCTGCTGTTATATGGAAGACAGAACTTGAAAATGGCAAACCTGAGATTTAGCTGAAGAATTTTCCAAAGTAAACTGAGAGAATGCGGCTTGGCTTGTCCTTGCAGCCTGTAGCAAAATACTAGATGAACGAAATATGCTAAGGACCGAACCCTTGCGCACAAAGAAAACAGAAACAGATTCTGGAAATACCAAGCCTCTAAAATTCGAGCTCCCAGACAGTAGTGCCCCATTTGAGGACTTAACTAAACTTGGAACTTGTAAATCAGGATTGAAGATGCAGTTATCTTGGAAAGATTTGTGAAAAGTCTTACTGTCTGATGGCTTGGACCCCTGCTTCTTGCATGCTAAAACAACAATGTTTTTGAGAGTGCTGTATGAACAAAAACACTCTCAGTTTGGACACAAAAGGACATTGTCAGGAGATACGTAAGGGGAAACAACTTTAAGAGGAAAAATCATCGAAGCAGAGATCTGGAATTAAGACATCACCTTGGGCCAAGAGAGGAGCCCCACCCATGTGTACAGAGTGGGTGAGTTTGCCCCAGTGGTTGAAGAGGGTGGCTATTCCCACCCAATGTTCTGGGAGAGTTTTTCCACCCCAGGGTACAGAAAGGGTAGAGCACATTCCTCAAGGATTAGGACAGTTAAGGTCAGCATCCCATAGGTCTGAGAGGGGTGTGCCTGTCCCCCATGAATTAGGGACAGTCAGGTGGTCAACTCATTGCTCTGAGAGGGTTGAGCCTGTATGCCAAATTTTAGGAAGAATGTTGTCTTCATGTTACTGTACTAGGGGGCCTAAGGCTCTAACCCAAAGTTTGGGTAAGATGTGGCAATCACCCCAATGTTCTTGGAGGGTGAGTTCTAGAACTTGATCGACATCTGGATGCTTGATGAGGGTGGAACAAAGAAAATGGCCATGGGCAAGCCTGTAGAAATGGTGGGTCCCCATGTGGCCTCAAGGAGAAGAATCCATCTTCTTAAGAATGACTCTCAGACTTTGAAGTCGAATGGTGTATGCCCTGCAGGTTTACTGAACTGTAGAGGATCCATGACTCATGTTTAACCTCCCAACTTCTCCTTATGGTAATGTAAATGGTTATCCTTTGTCTTTCCATTTGTGTATTGGAAGCCGCTAAATGGTTTTATAAGTTTCAGAGGTCTACAGCAGACAGGATTTTGCCCAAAGACAAACTGTATTTCTTTAAACTAATAATGATATGATTTTATACTTGCATTGTTACTGATTTAAGGTTTTTTGAATATTGTAATGTATTTTTGGAATTTAGAAGGTGGAGTGTAGCAGTTTGGAAGTTTGATATAGTTATGAATTCCAAAAATAGATATTGGATTATACTTGTAAACTGGTCTGTTCATCTGGGCATGATTGAGTTATGATCAGGGAATTGATTGGACGATGTCAGTAGGGTGGTGGTGAGCCCTATCCCTTGGTGGGTGGGGTCTCAAAGATAAAAGACATGGCAAAGGACAGAGTTGGAGTGTTTTGATGTTGGAGTTCTGATGCAGAGATTTAATGCTGGAACCCCGGGAAGTGAATACCCAGAGGAGCTTGGTCGTGAGGAAGGAGAGAAGGCCCCGGGAAGAGAAACAAGTCTACAGCTGGCCTTGTGGAGAGAGGCAAAGCCTAGAGAGCCTCATAGTCTAAAGCTGACCTTGTGGAGATAGGAGAGGAGCTGAACCTGGAGAAAAGCTGGCCCCGGTAAGAGAGGAATCCAAGAAGCCTGAACCCTGGCAAACCTCGGCAGCTGTCTTGCTCTAAGACATGGCAACAGACTTTGGTGAAGGAAGAAACTTATGCTTTATGGCCTGGTAACTGTAAGCTTATACCCCAAATAAATACCCTTCAAAAAGACCAACAGATTTCTCGTATTTTGCATCAGCACCCCTTTGGCTGACTAATACAGATGGTGATGTCCACTCCACCTCTAATTGAGAGGAGGCTTTGATCCCATACAGCTGGTGGATGGGAGTCTCTTGCTTGCAGTTGTAGGCCCTTTTGTTTCCTTGGTATGGTGGTTGTCAATCCTCACCTCCTTGTTAATTGTCCTGGGTGAATCCAATGAATTGGAGATTAGGTGTTGCAACTCTGCTGAGTTTCCGGGCCCAGCTGGCAGATGGACATCCCAATGTACACCTACAAACCCCAGCAGCAAGTATGGGTTTAAATAGAAGGGCCAGATGAGCTATGTGTAGGAAAGATATAATTGAGTCCAATTCTGTCACTCTCAGAAGCACAAACTCGAAAGTAGGGCCCACTGGCAAGGCACCAAACTCTGCAGCTATCTGCCCTGACTATAGGACCTGGGTGTCTCCAGAATGCTCAGGAGCCCCACTATTTGGGGTAGTATCCACTTTGGCAATCTATGAGATCCTGCTGAGATGTGCATAAGCGATACCTCTGGGATGACCTCCCAACTCATTTTGAAGTCTCTTAGTGATGTAAACTCATTTGTGTTTACCTTTTCCCCCTTTTATTCGAGCTTTTTTTCTAGTTGCATTGCTAGTTGGTGCTTGGTAGTAATCCTTCGGTGCCAGGGAGGCTCATCCCCAGGAATCATGTCCCACACTGGAGGTAAGGAAGTGCATTTATATGCTGAGTTTGTCTTAGAGAGAGGCCACATTTGAGCATCAAGGGGGCTCTCAGGAGGCAACTCTTAGGCACCCTACAACACTAGGCTAAGCATAGTCATCATATCAAGACCCATCAATTGATCATCCTCCTTTGCCAGTCATTGCCTCTGCACTTGGGGAACTGTTGCTGCTCCACTACAGAATGTGGCAAAGCTCTTCAAGATGGGAATTCAATATTCTCTCAATTATTGTGTGTCTCCACCCACTATAAATAAGATTTAAAACCTAGCAAAACAGAAAGAAAGAAAGGAAGCCACAGAAAAAAAAATAAAGGAAGGGAGGGAAGGAGGGGTGAGGAAGATTGTTCCAAGCTATAGAGCTAGGGAACTTTAGAACATTTTGTTTTATCTTTAAAAATTATTGGCTGCACACAATATACAAAAAAATTAACTCAAAATGGATCAATGACCTAAAGGTAAGAGCTAAATCTATAAAATTCTTAAAAGGAAACATAGTTATAAATTTTGATAACCTTGAACTTGGCAATGGATTCTTAGATATGATACTAAAAGCAAAAACAGAGAAAAGAAAAAGCGGTAAATTAGACTTCATTAAAATTCAAAACTTTTCTGCATCAAAGGACATTATCAAGAAAGTGAAAACTCAGCCTGCAGAACGGGAGAAAATAGTTTCAAATGATGTATGGGATAAAGATCTAATATCCAGAATGTAAAAAAAAAAAAAGCTCTTACAACTCAACAATACAAAGGCAAATGATACAATTTTTTAAAATTGGCTAAAGGACTAAAATAGATATTTCTCCAAAGAAGGTATATAAATTGTTAACAAGCACATGAATATGAGAATCTCATTAATCATCAGAGAAATGCAAATTAAAACCACAAAGATGGCTATAATAAAAAAATGGAAAATAATAAGTGCTGACAAGGATATAGAAAAAGTAGAACCCTCATATATTTCTGATGAGACTGTAAAATGGTTCGGTGCTGTGGACAACAGTTTCATGATCCTCAAAAAGTTAAATGTAAAATTGTCATATGACCCAGCAATTCCACTTTTAGATATAAAACCAAAAGAATTGAAAATGGTTACTCAAACAAATACAAGTACATGCATGTTCAAAGCAGCACTATTCACAGTAGCCAAAAAACCCCAAATGTCTATCAACAGATGAATGAATTTAAAAATTGTAGTATATGCATACAATGTAATATTTTTCAGCCATAAAAAGTAATAAAGTACTGATACACGATACAACTTGGATGAACTTCAAAAAATTATGTTCAGTAAAAGAAAACAGACACAAAAATATCACATACTGTATGATGCCATGTATATAAAATAACCAAAATACTTAAATCCATGGAGACAGAATGCAGATTGGTGATTGCCAGGGACTGGGGATAGGAGGAGGGGGGAGATGGGGAGTAAATCCTTAATGGGTACACGGTTTCCTTTCAGGGTAATGCAGTATTCAGGACCTAGACAGAGGAGGAAATATACAGCATTGTGAATGTACTAAATACCACTAAATTGTTCACTTTTAAATGGTTAATTTTATGTTAAATGAATTTCCTCTAAAAAAAAAATTATTGGCTACATTGGAGCTCCTCTTTTATGATGCAACTCACTGAAATAAGAATGATACAGAGGAGGAGTAGTTGACCCTGGAGAACCAATGCTGAGCTAGAGCAGGCCACCTGCTTAAGGACCTCTCTGGAGGCCTCCCTTACTCTCCAAGGTCTAGAGCTGTGATCAAATCCCTCTGGTAATTGTTATTTGGGAGGCAGCATTAAAAAAGCTTTCCCTTAGACAAAAAGACTGCAGGGATATTTCCTTGGTCAGCATTTCTTCCCCTGCACTCTCTAAAGGACAAAGTCAGAGGAAGACCACAGAACTCCAGCTATATCTTTGGATTTTGCTCCTGTATTGGAAAGGATGCCATACATGTATCCCCTACTGAGGGACTCTTTTGCTGGCCCAGGAAGACCAGGTGAAGACAAACCTCCTCAATCAAATCCATCTTGTCCTAAAACTATTCCCTCTGTGAACCTATGAGTGTACCAGCCAAGAACAGAGGTCAGATCTTCATTTATCATCTTCCTGAGTTACACATCAATGGGGGGTGGCCACTTTACCTTCTTCTGGTTTAGACTAAACACATTATCTGTCCATTTTACCAGGTGTTCTTTTTCCTACCCTCCTTTTTCTGACTTCTAACATCGGGGATCCAAGTCTGACTTGTCTTCATCGAAATCCACTCGTCCCAACTCAGAGAATAGCCCAGTCTTCAGGGACTCAGGTTGTGAGATTACAGTGAAAACAGTGGATATGATAGAGTCACAGAAACCCCAGAATGGGAAGACATTGGCATGACTGATGTGCACAGCCCTCATCTGTAGAAGGGCTTCCCCTCCCAGGCTTCCATGAAACCAGATTACTCATGTGACACTTCTGCTTGGGTTGATGCAGAAGGGCAGAAGGAGTTTCTATTTAGTACCAGAGATACCCAAGGAAGCTTGTTTTCCCATCTTTGGAATTTTTAAGCTAGAATGGATCTTAGAAATTATCTGGTTTTTCCCTATTGTTTTTTAAAATGAGAAAACTAATGCTAATAGGAGTCAAGTGACTTACTTATGAGCCTAAAGCAGCATGAACTGTCAGCCAGATAGTCAGTCAAAGTTTACTACTCATTCACTTTGACAGTTGCCTCTTCTGTGTTTTAAGCCTAGTTCCTTTTGGAACTGGGAAACAGCACTTTACATTGCTCTAGAGTCTATTCCCAATTCCCTTCCTTTATTCTCTAGTGTGAATAATAATCACGCTTCTTTCCTCTTTCCTTTTCAGGTATGATTCTCTACACTTGTTCTCCCCACCTTCTCCACCTTGGCCAATAGTTTACTGCCCTGAGCCAGGAAGGGTTGACAAGGTCTGACTTGGCAGGAGGCTTCTGATCCATCATCTGTCCTGGGTCAGCCCTGAAGTTTTCCTCATAATGCTTCATCACTATGCACGCTCTGAGCCTGATGATCCATTCAAGTGTTCTTTCCAGTTCCTATGCCTCTGAAGGGAAACAGGAATGTTCCATGGAAGTTAGCAACGTAACCACAATCACTGCATTTGTTCTTCTGGGACTATCTGACAATCCTCATATCCAGGTACTACTCTTTGGACTGTTCCTGGTGATTTACCTCTTGACCATCACAGGAAACCTACTAATGCTGCTGGTGATCAGAACTCATTCCCATCTCCACACTCCCATGTACTTCTTACTGAGTCATCTCTCCTGCCTGGATGTTTTATATTCCTCCATCATTGTGCCTAAACTGCTGGAGAACCTGATTTCTAAGTGGAAGACCATATCCCTCCTTGAATGTTTCACCCAGATCTCCTTGGTTATCTTCTCTGGGTTCACTGAAGCTTGCCTTCTTTCTGTCATGGCCTATGACCGGTTCCAGGCTGTGTGCCAACCCCTGTTGTATGTGGTGGCTATGAACAAGAAAGTGTGCATTGGCTTGGTGGGGTTATGCTGGACCATAGGCATAGGGACTAGCCTGATAAACACTCTCCTCCTGGCTCAGCAGCTCTTCTGTGGTCCCAATCTCATCCACAGTTTTGCCTGTGAGCTTCCCCCAGTGCTCCTGTTGGCCTGTTCTGACCCTTACACTAGCATTGTCTCTATCCTGACCAGCATGGTCGTCCTGGGCCTTGGGACCCTTGTCTTGTTGGTGGGTTCCTATACCCGTATCATCTTGACAGCCCTGAGAATAAACTCTGCCAAGGGTCGGAGCAAGATCTTCTCCACTTGCTCTTCTCATTTCCTCGTGGTCACCATCTTTTATGGTTCAGGAATTTTCAGGTATGTAATACTATATCCCCTGAATGTAAATATGGGTATTCCTCACACTAAAGTAGACTTGGTCTGCAGAACAGAAGCACTGCAAAGTATCAGAAAAATAATTGTGCTGGAATTGAGAAGGACTGGGTTCCAATCCTGACTCTGCTGTGAACTAGCTGTGCAACATAAAGAATCCATTTTCTTTCTGGGACTCAATTGTCTACTCTTAAAAATGAGCATAGACAAAAACTAAAGATTTCCCTACTTCATTAACTTGAGATTTGGGAGTTCCCAAAAGGAAATCAAAATGGTTTTCATAGATTTTTATTCAATGCTAGACCAAAAAAATAAAACACATCTTTCTTAAAAATAGATGCAATATTTCTTTCCTACTAGAAGATGATATCTCCAAACGTATTTTGTGTAATAACTATTTATTAGTCACCTATACTTCAGCTGCTTTACATGGTCAGACCCAATTTTAGTATGCATGACTCTGCAAGAGAGATATTAACCCAATTTTCAGATAAGGAACCTGGGATTCAGGAGTGAACAAGGAATTCCTCTAAGGTCCCACAACAAGCTAGTAATGGAGCCATAATTTGAACCAAATTCTCACCAATTTCAAATCTCATGCTGTTTCCTAACCTGCTTCTCTCGAACATAAACAGCTCCAGCTGGAAAGTTCTCCTTTACTAGAAGACAGAACAACTAATGCGTGTGCCCTCCACTATTAAGCAGGAAGTGGATTTGCCCAAGTTTCTCAACACTTTTCTTACCTGCATGAGACTTAGAGAGAGGTCAAGGGGTAGGAAAGGATGATAAGGAGTGGTCTAGCGTAGGTTACCTGGGCCTCATGGCAAAATAGCTCACCAGCCCCAGCCATGACTGTGAACATCATTTCTTTGTCTCAGTTTCCTCATATGCCATAAGGGAACAATAAGATTTCTTCCACATACTTCACAGTAATGTTAGGAGGAGCAAATTCAATTATGAAGAATGATAGTAAAATGAGTATTTCAGCCAAACACATCAGAACCCACAAAGAACATTCTTTGCATAGTCTATACGTCTTCCGATAATGATAGTAACATTGGGGTAAAAAAAGTATCTTAGAATGCTTCATCAGGAATTTCTCTCAGTGGCACTAAAAAAGGTGTACCAAAAAGCTTTAGTCTCATTATTTTGGAATTATATCTTATGCTTAACATATTTTTATCTCCCACTTTTTTTTTTTTATCAGTTTTGACTTCAATAATTGTTCTTTTCTAAACTAAAAAAAAAAAAATGCAACTGAATGGACAAATATTTGTTCCATGAAACATTACAAAAATAATGTGCTATGACACTGAGAGTAATTTCCAAAGCCATAAATGTTGGAAACAATGGAAGCATTATTGGATTAAGCATACAACTTTTCAAAGAACAACCATCACAAGATGAGGATATAGTGTGTCCATATTGTTGTCCATATAGGGGGATAGGGGGAGAAATCTTCATATTGTCATTATAACTATTATAGAAAGATGCTTTGAAAACTATAACATGTTACCTAAAAGCATTAACTTATTAGTATATTCTAACCTGAAGCCCTTGATATGCAGCAGAACTTCCTTTCTTCTCAGGAAAGCTCCTATGACTTTCTACATGACGTCGTTCATGTTTAGAGGCGATTTAAAGGCAGAAATGACTGACTTCTCACGATAAACAGTCATTTCTAGGTGCTCCCCCAGTGAAGGTTGACTCAGCTCTGAGGACCCCCTTGGCAGTCTCTGAGATGGGATGACCATTACTGCCAACAATATTGCGGCTGTTGTCCTGAGCTCAGTTTGCTCTTTTGTGCAATTCCCTTCAAGGTACATGACTCCATCATCTGGCTCAGCCCTAGAGCAAGCGCTGTCTGTGCAATACAGTGTGGTGACCCCTTTGCTAAATCCCCTCATCTACAGTCTGAAGAACCAGGAGGTGAAGGCGGCTCTGAGGAGGATGCTAGCCAGGAAGTCCAGGCTAACCTTCTAAACCAGTCTCCATGGCCTCCTCAGGAGGAAAAGTTCTGAGAGGAAAAGGAAAAGGAAGCAGGAAGAGCTCTCACCACTCAGCCTTTTCCAAAACAGAGGACTCAGTGTCTCTGTCCTGAATCCCACCCTAGGCAGGAGGCTGGGGAAATTTTTGCAGAGCATGCGACAACGCACTCACAGGATGCCCAGTCACTACAAAAGAAAGTCCTCGGGGTTTCACTAGTCATTACTATACTTATTACCTTTTCCTTTTATTTATTGACCCTTCTTTCCACTCCTCCCGTTTTTGCCTCTTCTTCTCACTTTTATTTTTGTCTGTTAAGTTGACATAGAGAGTAACTCAACCTGTCAGACCACTAGTAAATATCCCACAGCATTCTGGAAGGGTCCATCTTGGTTACTGTGAAACCCAACTCCCCCTTTGTTCCCATCTCAAAACGTCTCTGGAAAGATCCACAACTCCATACGAGCTTAGAAAGAAATAAAATACAATTAGTGTGTCTCCTTGTTTTCACTCTTAAAACTAACACCTGAAGTAGAGCCTAACAAATAGCGAATCCTCAATAACTGTTGACAAATTAAGGAGTGAATGTTGGATCTGTCTGAAAAGTCTTTTCTCTGGCATGACTCTAGGAATGGGAGGTGATGAGTAATCCTATCTGAAGTCTAAGCACCTTGAAAGCAAACACCCTGTCTAATAGCTTCTGTACCCCAGTTTCTTGTACAGTCTTATCATATCATAGGCCCTCAATGTGTGTTGGAAAAAAATGAAAAAAATAATGAATGGGAAGAGAAGAGGAAGTGGGAGAAGAAACATGAAAAGGAGCATTTCATTTTATCCAGTAAAATTCCTGCCTTCACAAGACAAGTGTCACAGGAAAGTAGAGAATCCATATTGTTGGCCTGCACTCTGACAGCCTCTGCCCTGAGCCACACCACCTCCCACTTTAGCCTGGACCACTGCAGGTCCCTGCCTGGTTCAGGTCCTTGTTCCAGGCCTAGATGGAAGAGAAGGAGTTGGAGAAAGCAGAACAAATGGTCAGCTGTCACCCCACCTCTAGTTTAGTTTCCAAGAGAGTTCTCAGGAAGAGAACAGCAGCAGTTCCCTGTCCTGCTTCAACACAAAGACTAAGAGGTGAGCATCCATCAAGACTGCTTCCATGCCAGCTCCCAGGCCCCTGAGCATCTATTCTTTAGACTCAGATCCTCATACTAAAATTCTCTCTATAAATAAATTCCTATTCTTGTCGAGTTCTTTAAGCAAAGGCCGCTGAAGGTCATATCATCAAACAGAGGTGTACAGGTCTTCAAAGGTGGAATTTTGTGATCTTCTATGTAGGTTGAAGGCCAGAACTGCAGAGCTGAACAACACAGGGCAGTTCAAGCTGCATTTCTGCTTAGCCACTTGATGGAGCTGGTCCCTTACACTTCCCAGAGCACTTGGCTTCCTGCCAGAGTAGCTGAGGCAGGGAATCACCTAAGAAGTATATTGGTGGGGTCGGATGTGGCTCAACTGGTTGGGCGTCTGTCTCCCATATGGAGGGAACAGGGTTTGATCCCCGGAACCTCCCGGTAAAAAAAAAAAAAAAAAAAAAAAGAAGTATATTGGTGAGCTCAGTGGAAAAATGACCCTCCATCCCTGCCCTTGCACAAACGCCTACGCACGGGGTTTATTCATGAAACCCTGTGGACTTGGGAGAATGCTTTTTTGTCCCATAATTAGAAAGGGAATAACATGCAATACCCCTGGGAGAGGTATCATATTATGTGTAAATTCAACAAAAATGATATAACTGATACCAACTTATTTCCTGAAAGTTTGTTTTCATTTGGGTATAGGGGAGGGATGATTTCCCTGACCTCTGCCTGGCCCTAGTGGTCCCTAAACATGCCATGGGGGGCTTCGTTTGGAAGCTGCAGGTCTCTGAGACAAGACAAACCTGGTCTGACAGGCTAAACTTCAATGGGTGTGGGGGTTGGGAAGAGCATAACCAGCAGTATTAGACATCTTAGGAAGGCAAGAAGAAAATGTGAATTTCATTCCCAGTTAATTCAGAAACATGATAAATTAAACAGGAGTTTAGCCATGCTAAATTGTCAAAGTAGTACAAAATCTCAGAAAACCATGGAGACCAAAACACTCATTCTAAGATGATGAAATTGAGGCACAGAAGTGAGAGATGACTTGCTCAGGTTCAGACCATCAGGGAGTAGCAGAAACAGACTCTAGGACCCAAATCTCCTGACTCATTTTTTTTCTGTGTCCCATTCCATCATCATTAGAATAAGTAAAGTTCTGTACTCTCCCTCCTTAAAATGCAAAGCAGCAAAGAGAAGTAATGGAGGGCAGGGTCTAAACCAAAAACCACCAGGGGCTCAGATTCTTTTTTTTTTTTTTTTTTTTTTTCTACTTTATTTTGTACATTTAATAATTGAAAATATAAACAATTAAAAACTAAAAATTAAACACATGAATAAATATATACATTTAACAAATGTAATGGATGCATATAAAATTTTTTTTTAATCAAACAATATATTACACAATATATTTGGTTCATACTAATGCATTCATACAGTATTTGTCCTTTTCCCCTGTTCTTTCTCTGATTCCTGGAGAGACAGTCCCTCTCACAGCTCCTCAGTGAAAGGAATTTCCTTATCTCAAGGGCAAGGAAATCCCCTTACCCTCTGTCCTCAATTATAGATTCTTGGAGCCCCTGTGCATTCTTTTCTTTTCCCATCCCACAGCTCCACCTGTCAAAATTCCACCCATCCTTCAAAACCAGCTTAAATGCTACCCTTTTCATGAATCCTTCCCTCATTTCTTTTTATCCACAGTCCCTCAAATACAAATTATCCTTCCTCTTTTGAATGTCCAGGCACATTTTTTAACCTCTCTCGTGGTTCTTATGACACTATTCTTTGTATTAAAACTATTTATTAATATTGATTCATCTGATCATTCCTTCTAGTCATTGAGGAAAGAGACCCTTTCAGCCAAATTTGTATCCCCTCTATAGTCCCTTGAATATACTAGATGACCAATTAAAGTTAGTTGAATTAAATTGGTACAGAAAGTAACCCCATCATTCCATTATGATTTCTGCCCATTTCCTCCTCAGTTAAGATGGAAAGTGGTGATGACCCGTGGCTCCACTGTCCAACCTCTTTTCCTATTTCCTCCTTTTGCCTAAAGGAAGAACACACAGCCAGACACTCAGTCAGGCCTTTTATTCACGACAAAGGGGAAATCTGCTTCTATAGAAAAGTGCCATCTGGGCACTGAGCAAGGGTCTAAAATCCAGTGCATCAGTCACATATCCCTGGAGAATAGTCCTCAAAAGTCCAATGATATCACTGCAGGTCCCAGGGCTCAGAGACAAATCAACTTCAGGGGGGTATAAAGAAGCAAACCGAGGTAGCTTTAGGGAAGAGGAGTTCTGGGAGAAGAGGAGGGCCAGGAACAGCAAGGGCAGCAGGGTGCTCATGACGTCTTGCAGAGCCACTATTCCAGCCTGTCAGAGCAAAGTGGTTTATGGGTCGACCTGGTAATGTAGAAGGTTACAGGGTTAATTGGCCTGCTGGAATGTATCTGAGGATTTCCAGCTACTGTCATCCCCAAAAGGCAGATGTGGAAGAATGTGCATGGGAACTACAGAAGGACTTTCCCAGTCAGATGGAAAGTGGCTGGGTGACTTCAGTATCTCAATGACTCTACTCTTGAAGTAGAGCCCATAATCTGAAAGCAAGAAAATTATAGGGCTAGAAAAGATGTGCAATGTTAACTACGGCTTGCTTTAAGGTCTAGAACTAAACAAGTGGAATCAGATGTCCAAGGCCAAGTGAAGGGAGGGTTGGATCTGAGCCCCCCATTATGAAACACTTTTATTAGGAGAGTTCCTAGAGAGGAGTGAAGTGAGGGAGGCTTAAGAATTGGATACCATGGGAAGCGGCTGTGGCTCAAACAGTAGGGCTCCCGTTTACCATATGGGAGGCCCCGGGTTCGGTTCCTGGGGCCTCCTGGTGAAGGCAAGCCCGCCCGCACGGCGTGGTTAGCTGACCCAGCGAGCACAAGCAGCAAGGGGGGGATAAATGAATAAATAAATAAAATCTTTAAAAAAAAAAAAAAAAAAGAATTGGATACCATGGAAGCAGAGGTATAGCTCAGTAGTTGAGCACCTGCTTCCCATGTACGAGGTCCCGGGTTCAACTCCTAGTACCTCCTTTAAAAATTTTAAAAGAATTGGAGACCTGAGTCTGCTTGATGGTTCTCTTTGGAGAGGAAATTTTAGATTAAATAATCAGGAGATAGAGAGAGAGGGCAGTGGTGCTGGGGCTAGAGGGATGAAGGGAAGGAAGGTAGGGAAGATAGAAAATAAAATGGGAATTCACCAGTAGCCAATTCCTTCAATATCCAGGATCTTCTTAGCACACATGATGTCAACAGAAAGGTCATCACCCAGGGACTCTAGCATGAGTTACAAGGAAAAGAATGAGGGGACTAAGAAGTATTATTACACAGAAGGGCAGTTAATTTCCCTCATCCCTGGTTCCACTGGGACTGGCCCTTCTCTAAACTGAATCTTATGCCTGTTATCTTCTGTATAAGGAAGCCAATATAGTAACACCTCCCTTCACTTCCCTAGGGCATCTCTGGAGGAGTCATCAACTTCCAATCAAATGATTTATCCTGAAAATGCAGGGTATCAGACTTTAAGTCTCCCACACAGTTCAGATTGTTTACCTACCCCTGAACTTCTGGGGACTTCTGGGATTTGATTATCATGAAAAACCTAAGCATCTTCTTACTCAACACTGTAACACTGTCAATTCAAGTCCTAGAATTGATGTGGAACCCAGCCAAAGTAGTTAAGCCAGAGGTGTGCTTGATACCTAAAAGGAGATAATTACAGGGATAGAATCCAGAAAAATAGAGGAACAGATTAAAAGAGGCCACTCATCATTACAGGTGATGTAACAGATGTTACTTGACTGAGGGATTTGGTGGTCCCTGCACCAACATTTATTACTGATCTGGAAGAGTCCATAGTCTGTGGTGCCATGGATATTGACTTTGGTTTGTGTATCAAAACCACTGATTTGAAATGTGGTACCGATACTTGAAGGAGAGATGAGAAAATAGGTATCACAGAGATGCCCAGGCTCAGCATAAATTATGCCCTGCAGTCCCAAGATTAAAAAGGACTATCCAAGCAATCTTCAGTGATGGTGAAGTCCAGAGTACCTTGATGAAATGAGAAGAGCTCAGAAAAGGATCAGACAATAGAAGAAAGGAAGAATAGGAGAAGAAATGGGATAAAAGAGTACATAAATTAAAAAAGGAAATAATAGGATGATTAGGTAATTAAATGAAAGTGGAGGAGAAAAGGAGAGAGAAAAGGAGGATAGGAAAGTGAAGCAGATGGGGAATGGAACAAAGCAAGGGAGCAGGGAACTCACATTCAGGAAAAGTATCATCTCTATGGCCATCTATGTCTTTAAGCATCTGGAAAGTTCACATTTTATCAGTTGCTTGACCTGGATAACAGGGAACAGGATGCCCATCAGATGCAGATGTACAAGTCGTTATACATTTTGTCAAAACCTATAAAATTGTGTGGTGCCAAGTGTTAAGCATAATGTAATCTATAGACAATGGTTAGTAGCAATGCTTCAAGATGTGTTCAGCAATAGTAACAAATGTACCACACTAATGAAAGATTTTGTTAATGGGGGAAAGTGTGGGAAGGGAAGAAGTTGGAGTATATGAGAATACCATATATTTATGATGTAGCATTTATGTAATCTAAAGCTTCTTTTAAGATAAAGAGAAAAATAACAACTACAAAAAACACCTCTGTATTAGTCAGCCAAAGGGGTGCTAATGTGAAATACCAAAACTGGGTTGGTCTTTATAAAGGGTATTTATTTGGGGTAGAAGTCCACAGATACCAGGCCATAAAGCGTTAAGTTTCTTCTCTCACCAATGTTCATTGCCACGTGTTGGAGCAAGACAGCTGCCGGCATTTGCCAGGGTTCAGGCTTCTGGGTTCCTCTCTTCCCGGGGCTGCATTTCTCTCCGAGCTTAGCTCCTGTTTCCTCCACAAGGTCAGCTGTAGACGATCAGGCAAATGCCTTGCTTCTCTTCTCCTGGGGCCTTCTTTCCAACATCAAAACTGCTTCTCAAAAGACTGCTTCAACTGTCCTTTGCCTTGCCTTTTATATTCTATTCCCCACCCACCAAGGGGTGGGGCTCAACGCCCTAATCATAACTTAATCATGCCCAGATTAACAGATCAGTTTACAAAAATGATCCAATTATACTTTTGGAATTCATAATTACAACAAATTCCCCAATGGTTACATTCCACCCTCTGAATTCCAAAAATACATTACAATTCTCACAAGAAACTTAAATCAGTAACAATTCAAGTACAAAATCATATCATAATCAGTTTGAAGAAATACAATTTGTCTTAGGGCAAAGTCCCATCTGCTATAGACCTCTGAAACTTACAAAACCATTTAACTGCTTCCAATACACAAATGGAAAGACAAAGGATAAACATTTTCAATGTCATAAGAAGAAATTGGGATGTTAAACATGAATTATAGATCCTCTACAGTTCACTAAACCTGCAGGACATCCTCCATTCCATTTCAAAGTCTGAAAGTCATTTTTAAGAAGATGTTTTCTTTTCCTTGGGGCCACATGGGAACCCACCCTTTCCACAGGCTTGCCCAACGGCCATTTTCCCTTATCAAGCATCTGGGTGTTGACCAAGCTCCAGACCTCACCCTCCAAGAGTGTTGGGGTGATTGCCACACCTTACCCAATCTTTGGGCTAGAGTCTTAGCCCCCTTAGTACACTGAGGTGAAGACAACATTCCCCCTAACCTTTGGCATACAGGTTCAACCCTTTCAGAGCAATGAGTTGACCACCTGGCTTTCCCTAACCTTTGGCATACAGGATCAACTCTCTCAGAGCAACGAGTTGACCACCTGACCTTCCCTAACCCATGGGGGACAGGTACACCCCTCTCAGACCAATGGGGTGCTGATCTTAACCGCCCTAATCTTTGAGGAATGTGCTCCAACCTCCCTGCACCCTGAGGTGGCAAAACTCTTCCTGAACATCGGGTGGGGACATCCACCTTCTTCAACTGCTGGGGAAAACTCACCCTCTCTGCACCATGCAGCATCAAAACTTTCTCAGAACATCGGGTAAGAACATCCACCCTCTTCAACTGCAGGGGCAATCTCACCCTCTCTGTACACATGGGTGGGGCTCCTCTCTTGGCCCAAGGAGGTGTCTTAAGTCCAGATCTCTGCTTCCACAGTTTTCTTCTTAAAGCTGATTCTCCTTCAGTCTCTCCTTTCCATGTCCTCTTTTGTCCAAGCTGACAGTGGTTTTGTTCATACTGCTCTCTCAAAAACTTTGTTGGTTTAGCATGCAGGAAGCAGGGGTCCTAGCCATCAGACAGTAAAACTTTCCACAAATCTTTCCTAGATAACTGCATCTTCAATTCTGAGTTACGAGTTCCAAGTTTAGTAAAGTCTTCAAATAGGGCATTTTCATCTGGGAATTTGATTTCCACAAACTTGGAAGTTCCAGAATCAGTTTCTGTTTTCTTTGTGCCCAAAAGTTCAGTCCTTAGTGTATTTCTCTCATCTAGTATTTTGCTATAAGCTGCAAGGAGAAGCCAAGCCACATTCTCCGAGTTTACCTTGGAAAGTTCTTTAGCTAAATGCTCTGGTTTGCCATTTTTAAATTCTGTATTCCATATAACACCAGGAGTTAATCTTGTTAAGTTCTCTGCAACTTTAAAACAATGGATCGCCTTTCCTCCAGTTTCCAATAAAAGTTTCGTCATTTACTTCTAAGGCATCATAGAAAGTCTCTTTAGCGTCCATATTACTATCAACAGTCTCTTCAAAGTGGTCTAGGCCTTTTCCATCAAGCATTTCACAATTCCTCCGAAAAATACGCCTTACCCATTTATAAAACCGTTCCAACATTTTGGTACTTACAAAAGCACTACCCCACTCCTGGTACCAAATTCTGTATTAGTCAGCCAAAGGGGTGCTAATGTGAAATACCAAAACTAGGTTGGTCTTTATAAAGGGTATTTATTTGGGGTAGAAGTCCACAGATACCAGGCCATAAAGCGTTAAGTTTCTTCTCTCACCAATGTTCATTGCCACGTGTTGGAGCAAGACAGCTGCTGGCATTTGCCAGGGTTCAGGCTTCTGGGTTCCTCTCTTCCCGGGGCTGCATTTCTCTCCGAGCTTAGCTCCTGTTTCCTCCACAAGGTCAGCTGTAGACGATCAGGCAAATGCCTTGCTTCTCTTCTCCTGGGGCCTTCTATCCAACATCAAAACTGCTTCTCAAAAGACTGCTTCAACTGTCCTTTGCCTTGCCTTTTATATTCTATTCCCCACCCACCAAGGGGTGGGGCTCAACACCCTAATCATAACCTAATCACGCCCAGATTAACAGATCAGTTTACAAGAATGATCCAATTATATTTTTGGAATTCATAATTACATCAAATTCCCCTACGGTTACAACCTCTCAACACAGGAAATCTTGGGATCATATGTCTTCACGAGTGAATTATACCTATCATTTCAAGATGAATTAACACCAAACTTGCTCAAACTCTTCCAAAAATTTGAAGAGGAGGGAACATTATCTAACTCATTCTATGGAAGCCAACATCACCCTAACACTAAAGCCAGATAAAGAAAAAAAATTACAGAACAATCTCTCTAATGAATATAGATGCAAAAATCCTCTACAAAAAGTGTGCAAATCGAATCTAACAATGCATTAAATGAATTATGCAACATGTTCAATTGCATTTAATCCCAGGTATGCAAGGGTGGCTCAGTACAAGAAAATCAATTAGGGTAATACACCATATTAGTAAGCTGAAGGCGAAAAATCATGTGATCCTATCTTTTGATGCAGAAAAGTCATTTCACAAAATCCAGGAAACTTTCTTGATAGAAAACACTTCAAAAAATAGGAATAGAAGGAAACTTCATCAACATAATACAGGGCATATATGAAAAAGCACCAGCCAGCATTGCATTCGATGCTGAAAGGCTGAAAGCTTACCCTTTAAGATCGGGTACAAGACAATGATGTCCACTGTCACCACTGTTATTCAGCATGTACTAGAAATTTTACTTAGAGCAATTGGAAAAAAAGAAAGAAAGAAAAGTAATCCACATAGAAAAGGAGAACGTAAAACTTTCACTATTTTCAGATGGCATGCTCCTATATCTAGAAAACCCTTGAAAATTCTACAATGAAGCTACAAGAGCTAATAAACAAATTCATCAAAATGGCAGGATACAAGATCAACATGCAAAAATCAGTAGCATTTCTGTAAAATAATGAGCAATCTGAGGAGGAAATCAAGAAACAAATTCCATTTACAATGCAACTAAAAGAATAAAATATCTATGAATATATTTAGTCAAGGATGTAGAAAACTTGTATCCAGAAAACTACAAAACATTGCTAAAAGTAGTTAAAGAAGACCTAAATAAATGGAAGGACATTTCATGTACATAGTTTGGAAGACAAAATATCATTAAGATGTCAATTCTACTGAAACTTATTTATATAATCTCTGCAAATCAAAAGTCTAACAACCTACTTTGAAGAAATGGAAAAGTCAATAACCAAAAATATCTTTTAAAAAGAAGAATGAAGTTAGTGGGCCCATACTTCCTGACCTTAAAACATATTACAAAGCTACAGTAGTCAAAACAGCATAGTATTGATGTAAAAATAGATATATTGATCGATGGAATTGAATTGAGACTTCAAAAATGGTCAACTGTTTTTTGACAAGGCTACCAAGCCCATTCAACCAGTATAGAGCAGTCTTTTCAACAATTGGTGCTGAGAGAACTGGATATTCATATTCAAAAGAATGAAAGAGTACCCCTAGCTCACACCTTATACTAAAATTAACTTGAAATTGATCAAAGTCTTAAATATGAAAGCCAGAATCATCAAACTCCTAGCAGAAAATGTAGTAAAACATCTTCAAGATCTTATACTAGGAGGTGGTTTCTTAGACTTTACACCTAAAGTAGAAGAATGAAAAAAAAAAAAAATAGATGAATGGAACCTTCTCAAAACTAAATACTTCTGTGTTTCAAAGGACTTTGTCAAAAGGTTAAAAGGCACCCTACTCAGTGGGAGAAAGTATTAGGAAACCACATATCCATTAAGGGTTTAATATCCATGATATATAAAGATATCCTACAGCTCAATGATGAAAAGAAAAATAACCCAATTAAAATACGGGCAAAAGACTTGCATAGACATTTTTCCAAAGAGGAAGCACAATTGGCTAAAAAGCACATGGAAAGATGTGCATTACCACTAGTTATTAAGGAAATTAAAATTAAAATTACAGTGAGATATCATTTCATACCTATAGATTGGCCACAATTAAAAAACAGAAAACTACATGTGTTGGAAAGGATTTAGAGAAATAGGAAAACTTATGTCGTTGGGAATACAGAATGGTGCAGGCACTGTGGAAGTCTCTGGCAGTTCCACAGGAAGTTAAATATAGATCTGCCTATGAGCCAACAATCCTACACCTAAGTATATACTCAGAAGAACTGAAAGCAAGGGCACGAACAGACATTTGCACACCAATGTTCATTGCGGCATTATTAGCAATTGCCAAAATATGGAACAACCCAGGTGTCCATAAATGGAAGAATGGATAAACAAAATGTGGCACATGCATATGATGGATTATTATTCAGCTATAAGTAGAAATGAAGTTGTGATGCATATGACAACATGGATGAACCTTGAGGACATTATGTTGAGTGAAACAAGCTAAACACAAAAGAACAAATATTATATGATCTCACTATATGAACTAAATATAATGAGCAGAGTCATGGATTTAATAGCTAGAATATTGGTCACCAGAAGATAGAATGAGGATAAGGAATAGGGAGCTGAGGTTTAATTTGTGCAGCATTTGTAATAAGGTTGATTGTAAATGTCTGGAGTTGGATAGAGGTGATGATAACATGTTAGAGTGAATATAATTAGTAGCACCATTATGGGGGTATGATTGTGGTTGAAAGGGAAAGTTTCAACCCTTTCAACTAGAAAGTTTTGAAGGGAAGCTAAAGATGTAGCATGTGACTGTGTAGCTAGTGAACACTGCTGTGCATGATGAGTGTGGTTTATAGTACAAATATATAAGAATATTCTTCCACGAGTTAGAACAAATATGCGTTGATTTGGCAAGATGTTAATAATGGGGTGGAATTCATGCAAAAGTACACCAAAAGCAGACTATGGACTGTAATGAATAGTAATATATTAATATTTTTCATCAGTTGTACAAGAGAATTATGCTAAATGACAGAAACCAGACACAAAGTACTGCATATTGTTTGACTCCACTTATATAACCTGTAAATATAAATAGATTGGTAGAGATGGAATTGGATTGGCAAATATGTATTGCATTAGAGGGATAGAGGGATTGAGAGGTGACTGCTGGGAGATAGGAGTTTTTTTCTTTTTAGAATGGTGAACACACTCTAATATTGGTTACCATGATGAAAGCACAAGTCTGTGATTATATCAAAAGGCATTGGATTTACATTTTAGATTAATTGAATGGGATGTGAATATATCTCAATAAAATTGTTTTTTAAGAAAAGGACCATGAGGAAACTTTTGAGGTTGATGGATATGTTTATCATCTTGATTGTGATAATGGTATCTCAGGTGTAAACATAGGTCAAGACTTATCATATTACACACTTTAAATACATGTAGTTTATTGTATGTCATTTATAGTTCAATAAAACTAGTTTTAAAATTAAGTTATATAATTCTCCACATTAACTATTAAGTAGAAAATTACATGATTATCTCAATGGATGCTGAGAAAACATTTGCCAAATTCAATATCTATTCACATAGAAATTCTCAGCAAACATAGGAATAAAAGAGAATGAGTATGTATATAATGGTGTTTATGTGCAAAACCTATAGCTAAAATATTGGCAAAATATTGAATATTTACCCCATAATACCCAGAAATAAGTCTAGTATGACTACTCTCACCAACTATTTCCAAATATTGCAAGCCATAAAAGAAAATATTAGTAAACTAGACTTCATCAAAATAATACACAACTGCTCATGAAAAGGCACATTTAAGAAAACGAAACGGCAAACTCCAAACTGGGATAAATTATTCCCCAAAAGAATTCATATCACTTTATATGAAGAACTCATATAAATCTAGAGTGACAGCCCAATACAAAATGGGCAGAAAACTTGGGCACTTCAAAAGAGAGGACATACAAAGGGCCAAAAGCATATAAAAACTTGGTCAACACTAATGTTCAGCTGTGAAATGCTAATTAAAACCACATTGATAGAATTGATGAACACATATTGAAGCATTGCTACTAACCATGGTCTACAGCTTACATTATGTTTTAACAAATGTAACACACTAATGAAAGATATTGTTAATGGGAGAAAGTGTGGGAGGAGAAGGAGATGGGGTATATGGGAATCCTCTATATTTTTGATGTAACAGTTATGTAATCTAAAGCTCTTTTAAAAATAAAACAAAAAATTATTTTTTAAAAAACACATTGAGTTACTACTTCACACCCAAATAACACATATTAAAATATTGAAAATGCTAAGTTACATCAAGGATGTGAAACAAACGGAAAGCTCATACCTTGTTCTTGGAAGTATTAAAAAGGCACAGGGACTTTGGAAAAACAATTGGGCAATTTCTAACAAATTTCAACACGCAAGTATTCTATAATCAACAAATATACTTCCAAGTATATACCAAAGAGGAATGAAAGAATATGTCCATAAAAAAGACTTTTATAGAAATGTTCATAGTAGCTTTATTCAAAAGTAACAAAAAATGGAACCAACTCATATGTCCAACACAGGAGAACGGATAAACAAAGTGTGTTATTTATACAAAAAGAATACTACTTAGAATAAGAAGATATAAACTATTAATACATGCGAAACCATGGGGAAATCTCAAAAACATTTTGGTAAGCAAAAAGGGCCACACACAAAAGAGTATATATTTTATAATTCTCTCCACATAATGATTAAGAAATCAGGATAGCAGTTGCCTCTTAGTGAGTGGAGCAATATGGAATTGACTGAAAAGAGGCTCAAAGGAAACTTCTGGGTGATGAAAACGTCTATATCTTGAATTGGGTGATGGTAACTTGGGTGTATACAACTGACAAAACTTATCAAAGTGTCTACTTATGATCTGTACATTTACTGAAAGTAAAATGTCTCTCTCAATAGAGAAAAGAAATAACTAGCACTTAAAATCCATACAAATATTTTCTGAACACCTCTACATGCCAGGCACTATTCAAGTCACTGGAGAAATAGCATACAAGTCCCTACGCTCATAGGGTTTTTATTGAAATAACTGAATATATTCTCCTGAAGGGTGACGTTACATAAATCAGTTCCTTGATTTGATTGTGAGTTTCTCAAAAGCAAAGTTAGTGTCTTATTCTTGTAGTCCCAATAAATACCTACAATATTATAGGCATTAAATAAATATTTTTGATATTTGAATACATTCTCCATAGTCTCTATTAAGTAAGTAATTTCACCAACTCCCTTTCTTTTTTAATAAACACGTGTCATTATATAACATTATGTTATGACAAGTCTCTATCAAAAAAAGTTGAACTGTGCCTGAGTAAATGCCCCTTTTTTTCTGACCATCCATTTCCATAAATGATGATCCATTTCCATTCTCACCTCCACTGAGAATGCTCTTTAACCTGAAACAGGAACCTATGATTGTGCTATTCCAGTCACTGCTTTGCAGCTCTGTTGTGTAGGATGAGAGTTCACACATGCATCAGATGCAATTGGAAATTTACATATATAGCTGTTCCTGATTTTATAGCTCATTTTATCATCCAAATGTTCAGCTGAGATGTGTTGAAAGATACTGTTCACTGTGAATTTGGGAAAGTAAGGTGTCAGATGAACTATATCTCATTACACACCTCCCTAGATAATTTCCAAAGAAGATATCCTCCCACTGAGTGAAAATACTTCCCACCTATCTATTTTCTACGCCCTTAAAGACCAAGGGGTTACAATAAGAGCTTCAATTCTAAAGTTCTAAAGCCTGTGTCTAAGAAAAATCTCCTAGTGCTCACATAAAAACCAGCTCTCCTTGTTAATGAGTTTCAAATTTGGCATCAGACTATAATGACAAAGAACACAATTTCTTGCATTGCTCAGCACCTCAAGCTCCACCAGTCAATTTGGCATCCCTTCTGCTAGATTGTATCTGATATTCCTTGCTTAGTAGGTTGATCACAAAGGTAGCTTAATGAAGAGAAGCCTCTGTGATAGGGTCTGGAATCACATGAAAGAAGTCTCCCATGTGTATCCTTTCAAACTTTCTCACTGCATTTAGTGAGAGTGGCAGGTCCAAGACAGATTTTAGTCCATAGGTTTCTTTAAGCTTATCCATCAGGAATACTTTGTTTGACTGCCCTCACTGTGACTTACAAATAGGAAAACTTAGTCTGCACTTTCTGCTATAGAAAATTGGTTTTCCTGTGCATGTAGATCACCTGACCAAAGACAACGACTTCTATTAAGGTAAGACCAGAGCCAAAAGATGACTCTCATACTGGAAAAAAGTCAGACTTCCATTATTTCTCTGAAGTTTCCTCTTTTTCCCACTTGCAGATTTTATGGTTCTGATTTCTTCTCCACATTTAGGCTTCTACACCTAGCTTTCTGTGGCAACTCCTTTTACTTTGACTTCTCTCATCACCTTTTCCTTACTGCTGGAGACTGAGTTCTGGAGCATAAGCTCTTAATGGATTTTTCTCTCCTGTGCATGTTAAGTAGTGTTGAATGCACAATGACTGTAAAGCCTACATTGTCCTGAGAAGTTGAGAACAGCTGAGAGATTCCTCTTTTAGGGCACAGTAGGTAAAAGTACATCAGAATTCATAATGATGCTTTTGTGGCCTGGGAAATTCCTCATCTCCTTGTCCCTAAATGCATGCACTATATATATTTTCTTTCTACAATTTTCACACCACTCTATCAATTCTGTTCACCAAAAATAAGGAGAAGGACAAAGTGAAGAATCCTTAGAAATTTCAAAGGAAAATAACAAGGTAGGTGAAGTTTGCCTGCTATGAACACAGACTCAAGCACTGTGACCCTTCTCCCCATTTAAGTGACCCCCGAATACCTGTGGTCTTTATAATTTTCTGAGATTCTTGTATTAACCATATTAGTTATCCATACTCTTTCTGCCTTCCAGCACTAGACCTGTCTCTTACTATTTCATTTAATCAATCTATCCACTCATATATGCAATTAACTAAAATTTTCTGTGTGATCACAAGGAATAGTAAAAATTGTGAGAACTTCCTCCTTGGAACGTTTTCAATTACCTATTTTCTTGGAAATGACATGAGGTCATTGCATTTAAAAGAGTTCATCTAAAATGGTATTAATGTGTTTTTTCTCTTAGAATTTATTGAATTTTAAATTTAACCCCTTATCAATTTGAGTGGAATAAATTCACAATGGTATAACTTTCAGCCATAAATAATAACCATGGAAGGTGATAATTATTTGGGATTATCCTTAAAATGACCCCCCAAAAATGCAATCACTTGCTTCAATTATCTTTAAGATTATATCTAACAGAAACATATACTAGACACCAAGATGTAACTGCATGAGAAGTGTTCAAACACAGCTAACCAGGCAAACTGTTCATACCTTATTAAGGTAGGAGTACATACCTTATTAAGAGAATCATCCTGGGCTCTACTTTCTTATCCTCCACTATTCTTTATATGAACACCCAAGCTTCTCTTCCTTTCTACTTTTTCTATTTCTAAAGTAGGCATTTAAGCCACAGTGTTCACTTTGGCAAGTCATCAAAATTTGAAATTACACTGTACTTTGCACTGAAAGGTTGAAATGAATCATTCTCTTCACTTGGTCTCAGACAAAGTGATCAGGATTAACAGATCACGGAATTCTACAACTTGGGCTTCTTTCCAGGTTGCTGATAGGTTGTGTGGGCCTTGAGTATGTGATGGAGGTTTTTAAATTTTGAATTTCTATCTCAAAGTTTCTCCAATATTTTTTTTTATATTCTGGAGTTTTATCAATATGAATGCTCAGGAACAAAAATGGGATTGCAGCCAGGTCTACATTAAGGGCAAAGATGGGAAAATTTAGAGCAAATGCCTAGACAAAATCAGACAGTAAATTTCAAATGCTGAGAAATTTGTCCAGTGGAAGTGAATGGATAGAATTCATTATTTTACTTTGCTACTGAAGAATAGAGAAGTTGTTTATTTCAAGAATATTTTACAAACTCCAAGATAAGAAAAATTGACTTTTCCATGTGGTCATTTATCTTCACGGCAGAATATGAATTTACTTGTGTCACCATGCTTGGCTACAAATTACCAGACATAGCTGAAAGGTACCATGAATCTGGGTTCTGATAAGAGTTTGGAGTAGGTACACTTGCCTAAATAATAAATATGGCAAGTGGGGAAAGCCAGGAAGAGCAGGGACTGCTCAACGGTAATA
This sequence comes from Tolypeutes matacus, assembly GCA_026826555.1. NCBI lineage: Eukaryota > Metazoa > Chordata > Mammalia > Cingulata > Chlamyphoridae > Tolypeutes > Tolypeutes matacus. Next base: position 1,258,785 of record JAKSZT010053895.1, read on the forward strand.
AAAATTGTTCTGATTAGTCCAGTGGGCCAAAAGAATGTCAGAATCTGTGGTATCAGGTGAAACCCGGGGGCCCTCAAGGTAGATTCACAATTCTAGTAAGTGGATTGAGATTACTATAAAGAGTCACCATGCCAGGCAAAAGGATTCATGAAGGAATAGAATCTGAGTGTGTCGTGTTGAGTCAGGTTTCAAGTTGGGTATGAACAAAATGAACTAGTAAGAGAATTCATCCCTGAATGTTGAAAAAGTACAAGTTTAAAAAAAGGACAAATAAAGAGAATTCAACCAACAGTTTTACAAAGTTAATCAAGATTGTTTGCCAAATCTATTGTAAATAGTCTCTTAAAGTAAATCCATAAATTTGGAATAATTAGATAAATGAAAGAATGGATGAAGTAACTTATGAATGAGTGGGTGGATACATAGTAAGATTGTTGACACCATTGACAAATGGGACTGATAAAGAAGTAGGTCAATGAAAGAGTAGATGGATAAATAAATGGATAAATTGATAAATTTTCAAATGGATGCGTGCATAAGTCTCATGGTTTTAATCAACCCTTCACGTGTATACAGAAATGAGCTAGTAAATGAGAGCTTTTCTCCAAGGAAAAGGAATCTTTAGGTGCTGGTTAGTACAGCAGAAGATAAGTCTCTCTCCAGCCTTACACAGCTGATAGAAAATGAGTATTACACCTACCACAAAATAAGTCCTGAACCCCACAATTCCTTTCCTTTCCTTTTCCTGGTCACTTCCAAGTCTCTCTGAAAATTTGTTTATTTCTGGAACTGGAATTCAAGCTTGGGAAATTACTCAAGAAGCAATCCACATAGTCTATTTGTTTTAGTTTGATAAAGCTCCTGAAAAGCAATATACCAGAAATGGGTTGGCTTTTACAATGGAGCTTTATTGGCTTGAAAGTTTGCAATTTCAAGGCTGAGAAAAGTGTCCAAATTAAGGCATCATCAAGCAGTGTTATCTCCGGTACAGCAGCTGTGGACAATCCCGGACATCTCTGTCACATGGGAAGACACATGGCGACACCTGCTGGTCTTGGCCTTCTCCTCCAGTCTCAGCTGCTTTCAGTTTCTGGCTGCTCCATCTGTGGCTTACTCTCTCAGCTTCTGACTGCGCCATCTGTGGGTTCCTCTCTAAGCTCTTGTGTGTTTTCTCTCTCTGAATTCATCCCATTTATAAATTACTTCAGTAAGAGGATTAAAACCTACACTGGGTCATGCCCTACTAAAGTAACCTAATCAAAAGAAGGTCCCACCTACAATAGGATTACACACAAGAATCTATTTGTTCTAAGGACATGATCTTTTTGGGTCCACAAAAGCCTTAAACTACAACACAATTCTATTTGCATTATCCTTTCGTTCTTTCTACATTCAACAAGTACTGATGCGGACTTATCAGGTGCTTCTGGCCTTTGGTGTGTTCAGGAATTTAAGATAATATACATTATTGGATCCCAATCCCTATCCTCCAGGGACAGAAATTTGATTGAGGAAAAAAGAAATACCAACTGTGCCCAATCCCAGCCTGCCACATATGCCTTACACATACTTCCCCTTTCTCATGATATATATATCACCACCTCCCTCAATAAAGCAGAAGCATGTAGAAAGTCAAAAAAAAAAAAAAAGAAATACCAATCACAACCAACCAAAAGACAGAACAAGATAGACATCTAAGAGAAGGCACAGAAAAGTTTAGAGAGTAGGTTGATGAAAGAACAGTGGAGACAAGCACATGTGCTTCAGTTAAATGAATATCAGGATGTATTAAAAAACATGCATATATTGTAGTTACATAAACATGTGTTGATAGTAAAGCTCACCCTTGCAAGGCACTGCAATAATTTCAGCTTCAGTTTCCTACCTTTAAAAGTTGAGATAATGCAGCCCTTGTAGTTTTGTTGTGATGTTTAAATAGGCATAAAGCTAAATGTTTAACAGTGCCTAGAAAATAATTGACATCAAAGAAATGATAGGTGTCATTATTTTCCATAATCTGTGATGGCAAAGAATGGAGTAATCAAGATAGATGTAATGGAAGAGATAAATATCGAGGTTAGAGTTGAGAAGCAAATAGAATTTAAGTAAGGAGTGGAGGGACAGAATATTTCTACAGAGTATAGCTGAAGTAAAGGCAGAGAAAAAGGAAAGTTATGAGGGCATCCAGACAAGTCTGGCTTGACTGATTGGTGCATCTAAAACATTGATTCTCTAACTTGAAGGCAGATATGAACCACTTGGGGAACATTTCAAAATACCCATCACCGGGACCCACCCAAGTCCAAGTGAATCAGGATCTCTGCAGGTGGAGATGCTATTACAAATGATGGTTGGTCCTTAAATGCCAATAAGAAAAGCTCATCTTATACAGTAGAAACTGTGAAAATGTCACTCTGGAATAGTAGGATGAGCTATTGCCTTCGACACATTTGTAGTGGATATGGATCTTGGCTGTTCAAGTTTGAGAACTGATCAAGTTTTATCAACTCTTGCCTTTAGTTTTTAACACTTAAAAACATAGAATTATCAATCTTCTTCCTTAATCATATTCCCTACCACACACACACATGCATGCATATCAAAATTTACTAATGAATTAAATAGCCTAATAGAGCAGATTCACGTGAATAATATAAATAAATAAAAACAATATATTATCTTTAAATGGGCTATTTAATGGGGAGTCAAAGACTGTGTGATTAAGGAAAAAAAATGATTACTACTGCTTCCACAGTAAATATGCTGGGTACAAATTTAAGAAGTGTTACAGGATAGAAGCAGGGGTGAATTCAAGGACAGGGAAACAATTAGACTATTGTAAAAATTATATGAATTTCTCCAGAGTCTTTGTAGAAAGGGGAAAAAAGCATGGATTGTCTGATTCAGAGTCCAGAATTTGTATAAGACACACGAGTGTTGCAATGATTTTAGGGAGCAAGGGACGGAATAATAAAACCATGAAGAAGATGAGGGGGCTGAAGAGGGAAAGATGTATCTATATAATGAGAAAGGAACTCGAGGTATATGACAAGTAGGTGAATACTTCACCCCGATTCTGTATTTATTCCAGATGAATATCTTCTATAATGGCCTTAGAAACCACAGCACCGTCACTGAGTTCATTCTCCATGGGCTGCTGCTGATCCTCACGTCCAGACTTTGTTTTTTGTGCTCTTCCTGGAGACCTACCTCCTGACCCTGATGTGGAACCTGATGATGCTGGTGGTGATAAGGACTGATTCCCACCTCCACACCCCCAGGTAGTTCTTCTGTAGTCACCTCTCCTTCACCGATATTTGTTTATCTTTCCTCTGGACAACCTCATGTCTCAGAGAGCTGTCTGGCTCAGATCTTCTTTTTGTTTGCCACTTTAGGAATTCAAGTACTTCGGCTCTTGGCAATGGCCTATGACCACTATGCTGCCATCTTCCACCCATTGCTCTATGGACAGATCATGAGTAAACATTTGTGTAGGGGTCTGGAAGGGGACTTTTTGGGACCTCAAAGAGACTGGTCTTTCTGGATGCCCTCATCTACAGCATCCTGGCTTGGAATTTGGAATTCTGTGAGGCTCATATCTTGCCTCATTCCCGCTGTGAGCTGTCCTTTCTCCCTCTATCTTGCTCTGGTGTCTCTACTAACTTTGCACTCATGATTTCTGTTCTCTTACATACCCTGGGATCCTTCATACTATTTTTCTTTTCTTATTTCCACATCTTTTCCACCATCCTGAACATCAGCTCCACCACAGGCCAAAACAAAGTTGTTTCCACCTTCTCCTCTCACCTCACTGTAGGGAGCTTTTTCTGCTTTACTTTTCTCTTTCATGCCAAACTTAAGTTCCCCACAGGAATTTAGTTTTTCCATGAAGTACAGTGTGGTTATTACTCTAGTAAATCCCCTGTCTATTCTCTGAAGAACAAGGATGTAAAAACAGCTCTGAAAACGATGTTACAGAAAGGTTTCTAACAGCATACATAACAGAAAATATGCAGATGATGATTTGGAAAAAGGGAAGAATCACATCAAGGCAGTTAAAAAATAGAAATTAAGGAAATTACTTTTCCTCACATCAAGTATTTTAAAAGTACATTGTAAGACCCTCTTTCCTTTAGAAAAATTCTTGAATAACACAAGGGCAGCCTGAAATCTTTTGCTCATATTTCACTTGTTTAGGGATAGAGTAATTGATCAGATAATTATTTAAACCCAAGAGAACGTGTTACAGAATTATTCTCCCTTTTATTTGTGAAATAATGCCATTAGGCTTGGCATTGAGAAAATTCTCTATGTCCTGAATTCTTATTTGGATCCCTATGGGGCAAGTTCTATTAGAACTAAGAGTAAGAGCCTCTGATAATAAAGTGACATAAACTTGAAAATGAAAAGTAGGAAGTAGGGTGGCAGGATGAGCTTGTACTGGAGGGGGCCTGAAAAAAATGTAGAAGGAGTTAAGAATGCTTGGAAGTGGGAGTCATCTTGGAATGGCAGAGACCACACATGAAGATACTTTCCATACACTCTTTCTCTGCAAGCACCTTCAGCTGGAATATGGCAAAGTGGAGAGAATTCCACTCCATCTAGGGTGGCCAGCAGGGTGACTGAACCCAGGGGTCAACGCTTTTGGACTGATGAGGATGTGCTGGGGCCAGATGGCATGTAGCCAAGAAGGAAAATTGAGCAGCTGATGCTGGGGTTACTGAATACATACTCCATGCCTTTGCCAGAACCAAATTAGCACTTCTTTTCCTTTTCCCACCATGCTTCCCATTAGTCAAACCTAACCAGAAGCCAGTCAGCAAGGGAATCTAGGAAATGGCCTCTGAAGAAATCCAGTCCTAATAATATAAATCAAAGCATTTAAGATGAATGTGAGACTGAGGGCCAGCAGAAAAATGACTGGCCTAAAAGATAATTTTAGAAATATGACTTTTCTTGGGCAAAAAAGAGAAATTAGAAAGGATTAGAACAGGTATGAGAAGAAGAGATAGAAAGGAAAATGAGAGGAATAATGGGAGGCGAATGAGAGGGATATTAAGGAAGGAATTTAATACAGGTCAGAAGAGTGAGAAAGAGGCAAATATTAAACTTAATGGGCCATAATTATTTTTCAAAGTTTTGAACCATTGGAAAAAATTTCCAAGCAGCTTTGAGACACAGAAAATCTTTGGTTTCTACCACATTCCCTTTCTCAGCCCCTCCCAACATTAGTGTCTCTGTTCCCTCCAAGCCATTACATGCTTGGAGGCTCCAAATTCACCTAAATTCTTTTCCCAAAGGAGATTTGGCTTAAGACAATTTTATCTAATAAGCTAGTGAAACATTCATTGAAAATCTGCATTATCGAATTTCATGTAAGACACACTTGATTCAGATCATTCCCACAGTAGTGCCTTATTGTCTATTTTCCTATTTTCCTACACTGAGAATTCTAGGATTTTCAACTAATTTTCTTTTCCCTTTGATAGCATTATTTTAAGAAGGGTTTAAGAAACAGTCAATTCTTAATATGTGATTCACCCAAGTTGCCCATTTTGATGACTACTCTTTAGTGTTTGTTATTTTATTTTATTTTTTTGCACACGTTTATACAAGATGGGGACATACGAAGCAAGTTAGCCCCTGCACAGTTTTTATTGACTTTTTTCTTCATAAAATGAAAAATGTGCAATTGATATTTCAAGAATATTGGGTTCAATTGTGTGTTTATTCACTACTTCAAACTTAAAACAATAATTGATTTCTCTACATCACTAAGTATCCCACATTCTTTTACAGAATTTCAATCATATTTATATGCAATAATGTATCCAACATTTTAACCTACAATGAATAATTATTTTGCGTTTTTCAAAATAATTTCAAGTCTATTACATTCTATAACTTACATAGATCATTTTACATTTAATAACTTACCTAGTGTTTCTAATAGTTGCCTATTTTAATCTTCATGCAGTTGTTCCTAAATATTGAAAATCAGAGTTTCTGCTTTTCTTCCTTCCCTCCTGCATTTCTTTCTTCCTTTCTATTCTATCTTTCATTTTTATCTTTTTGTCCTCATTAGAACATCATGTCACAAAATTAGATGAACCATAATCCTTTGCTCATAATGTATTATCATTTTTCCACACCTGCACAACTTTTATTTTATTTTGTTTATATTTTGTTTGCATATTTGTTGCAACACCTTATGGGACCCTACCAATTATCCTAAATGGTTAAATATTGTTAATACTTGCACCTATTTTGGGGTCCCTCCCCATTCCAAACAATATCATTGCTAGATATTTCACTTGTCTGTTTCTTAACCAAACAAAATAAACGCTAATTTATTATTAGTGTTGGTAAGGATTTACCTATTTTTTAACTATTTTAAATGTTAGCCATTTCTTCTGCCAACTCAAGCATACTTTTGGGATTATTTTAAAATTCCCTCAAGTATATTCTTTAAAAGTTCTTTTTGGGCAAACCTCTAAATTGCAAACTTTTTCAGTTTTGGTAATTTGTGAATATCTTTATTTGTCCCTTATTCAAAAGAGATATTCTTGATAGATACACAATATTGGTGGACACTTGCTTTCTTTGAATAATTTATTATTTCTTGGTAGCCTGATTTCCACTGTTGCTGTTGCGAATTCTACTGTCATTCAGACCATCTTTTAGGGACATCTTTAGTTTCTCTCTTCTTGCTAAAAGAATTTTCCTTAGTCCTTGATAGTAAGTACTTCCTGCAGCTCTTCAGTTATTCCTTTATTTATCATCTTGATCATAAAAGATAAATATCAGAATTTCACTACTCTGAAACATCATTTTAAATTTTGTAACCCTTTCTCTTTTTTGTAAATTTCTAGAGAGGATTTACTATATCAAAGTGTAAGCGAGCCCTTCAGATATCTAATCCAATGTGATTTTCACCCAGTTGTTTATCAAATTACATTGAAATTGCAGTATATGGACTTTTCTTTGACCCTTATATTCTCTAAATTAGATTTTAGGCTTTTTTAAAAATTCACAATACTCTGACAATCAAGGAATTATATCATCGTGGATTTAATTTTCACTGATTTACTTGTGAAGCTGGATTTTATGTTTGGCAGTTATAATAATTTCTTATGTGCTAATGCTAATCTTTATGTAAATAATTTGATTTTTTCCTCATGCATGTAATTAATAATGATTTAGTAGTTTTCTTACAAATTTTATAGTGTTCTTTCTGTAACAAACATGTTGACTATTCTATCTCTATTGATTGCAAACTTTTTTTCAAATCTATTCATCTGTATCGTTTGCAAAAAAAAATTTTCAAGCCTATTGTTCCTTTTCACTTTTCATTTTTATATATTTATTTTCTTGGAAGTTTTTTATTTATTGTTCATATCAGTGGTTCACAATATATTTAAACAACTTCTAAGATCAGTGGGGAGCAATTAAGGGAAACAAGAATATATAGAGAGCTAAGTTCATTAGAAACATGTGCATGCTCTCTTTCCTGGATTGAAGTAGAGCAAAGAGATAATAGGTTTTATAATTCATAAGTCTCTTTAGTCTTATATTTTATAATTGTTCTTTCCTAGTGATTATGTGAAAGAGATAAGGAAACTAACATTGACTGAGCTCCTACTACATGTCAGGCATGATGCTAGGCATTTACACATTTTATGCCCACTTGGCAATTTCTTCTCCCAACTTTTGATAAATAATTCTATTTTCTCATAATTTGTCAATTCTTTGGCATTATATAACATTGTTATTTCTCCAATTACAAAACAATGCACTTTTTTTAAAACTTTATTTTGTACATTTAATAATTGAAAACATAAACAATTAAAAACTAAAAAGTAAACACAGATGAATAAATATATACATTTCTCAATTAAATGTAATGTATACATGTAAATTTTTTTTAATCAAACAATATATTACACAATATATTTGGTTCATAGTAATACATTCATACAGTATTTGTCCTTTTGTGTCTGGCTTGCTTCACTCAACATAATGTCCTCCAGGTTCATCCATGTTGCCATATGCTTTATGACTTCATTTCTTCTTACAGCTGCATAATATTCCATCGTGTGAATAGGACACAGTTTATCCATTTGTCTGTTGATGGACACCTGGGTTGTTTCCAACTTTTGGCAATGGTGAATAATGTGACTATGAACATCATTGTGCAGATGTCTGTTCGTGTCACTGCTCTCAGTTCTTCTGGGTATATACCCAGTAGTGGTATTGCAGGGTCACGTGGCAAGTCTATATTCAACTTCTTTAGGAACTGCCAAACAGTCCTCCATAGTGGTTGTACCATCCTGCATTCCCACCAACAGTGAAGAAGTGTTCCTATCTCTCCACATCCTCTCCAACACTTGTAGTTCTCTGTCTTTTTAATAGTGGCCATTCTGATAGGTGTGAAATGATATCTCACTGTAGTTTTGATTTGCATTTCCCTAATCATGAGTGATGTTGAGCATTTCTTCATTTGTTTTTTTTTTTTTTTTTGCCACTTGTATTTCTTCTTCGGAGAAATGTCTATTCAAGTCAAGTCTTTGGCCCATTTTTTAATTGGGTCATTTGTCTTTTTATTGTGGAGTTGTAACATCTCTTAATATATCCTGGATATTAAACCCTTATCAGATATGTGATTTCCAAATATTTTTTCCCATTGAGTTGGCTGCCTTTTCACCCTTCTGACAAAGTCCTGTGAGGTGCAAAAGTGTTTAATTTTGAAGAGGTCCCATTTATCTACTTTTTCTTTTGTTGCACGTGCTCTGGGTGTGAGGTCTAAGAAACCACCACCTACTACAAGTTCTTGAAGATGTTTCCCTACATTTTCTTCTAGTATTTTATGGTCCTGGCTTTTATATTTAGATCTTTGATCCGCTGACACTACAAGAAATACAAGAACTTAACAAACCAATCACAATTAAGGAGATTGAATCCGTCATCAAAAATCTCCCAGCAAAGAAAAGTCCAGGACCAGATGGCTTCACAGGTGAATTCTACCAAGCATTTAGGAAAGAATTAACACCAATCCTGTTTACAAAGCTACAGTGGTCAAAACAGCATGGTACTGGCATAAAGATAGACATATCGATCAGTGGAATAGAATTGAGAATCCAGAAATAAACTCTCACCTATACAGTCAAGTGGTTTTTGACAAACCTACCAAGCCCAAGCTGATGGGAAAAAACAGTCTCTTCAACAAATGGTGTTGGGAGAACTGGATATCTATAACCAAAAGAATGAAAGAGGACCCCTATCTCACCCCCTATACAAGAATCAAAACAATGCACTTTTATTTTGAACATATGAAAACTTTAAAAGGATAAAAAGTAAAGAATACAAAGATGTGGTAAGTCACTCTTTCTTTGGTAACCCAGAAAAGCAAAATTAAAATTATCTCCCCCTATCTATATATAGATATATTTATAGATATTGTAAATTCACAGGTTAATATACATGTATATATTTCCTTGCTTTGTCAACTCTTTGCACTTGAAAGCAGCAACAACCCAGGAGCAATGAGTGTAGCCCGTACCGAAATCTTGGTTTCTAATCACATTCTCTGATGAAATGAATCAGGGTTCCTTGGAGAAATGGATGATTCTAGGGCTGGGGCAGGGAATATACAAGGTGACTCTGAAGTATCTTGTAGGGTAAGGAAGTGCTCAAAAAACAACAATGATCCTTTCTATGTCAATAGGACACAAGACCAAATGAAAAGCTCCCCCTGAAGCTGGAAAATTTGAGCAATAAAATAAATAAAATATTATTGGATCTGAAGCAAAAAGTATAAGATAAATACTCATGTGCCCATCAAGATATCAATAATATATAATATATAAATAATAATTGAATAAATTAGGGAGAAAAGACAAATCTCTCATTAGAATAATTCCAAATAGTTTAGGTAGAGACTATTCCCTTAAGGATCAGAAGTGTAACATCCCACTCCTCATATATAGATGGCATTTATTGATTTCCTTTCAAAGAGTAAAGGATGGAAAAGGAGAAAAAATAATAACTTTATAGTGGGGAAACCTAACAAACACTCTTAACCATGTGGTCAAGTTCAACAGCAGTGGTAAGTCATGTTGATAATATGTACCCTTGATATGATGTGGTGAGAATGGCACTTTGTCACTGCAAACTTCGTCCCCATAACCCACCACCCAAGTCTAACCATGAGAAAAACATCAGACAAACTCAAATTGATGGAGATTCTAAAAATACCCAATCAGTACTCCTCACCATTTTCAAGGACATTAAAAACAAGGAAAATCTGAAAAACTGTCAGAGCCAAAATATGCCTGAGGATATTAATGACTAAATGTAATATGGTATCCTGGATGGAATTCTGAAATAATAATATTTCAATATTGGTTCATTATTGATGACAGATGTACCATACAATGTAAGATTTCAACAACTGGAGAGACTGAGGTGGTGCGTATGGGATCTCTCTGTGCTATCATTGAAAACTATCCATAAGTCATGAAACTATTCTACAATGAAAAGTTTACCTTGAAAACATTCTTCTCCTCTGCATCTCTAGTTTTATCATCCAGAGTAAAAAATGTTGTGCCTGGGGTGGAAGAGTTCATTCATGAGAAGTACCACAAAATCAAAATTATGCTGGATATTTCTTCAGACTCTGTTCTGGAGGGTGGTGAAATATTCTGAGAATTGACTGGATGAAGTATCTACAAAAAAAGTTTATATTTTCCCATGGGTACTGAGAATCAAAATACATCAAAACATAAATTTAACAATAAATTTACTCCTTTTCACGCTATCCCCTTCAAAACAGGAGCAAGTGGTAGAAGAAAGAAGGAATCATGGGAAAATACAACCCAATTCTGCTATACACTCAGAAACATGCACAAAAAGTCATGTTTACTCAGTCATTTTTAGCTGTGACAAACATGAAATTAAAATGTTTTCACTTGAAAATTTCTTATAAGTCACATTTATAAATATGCATGAAAACATAACTCATTTTTAAAAAATATCTGCCTGCTGTTCTTCTATTATATGCATATACCTTGAGTCATTTAACCAAACCCCAAAGCTGATTCCAATTTCATGCCATTCATGAATGTGGAAATACATTCATTGCCAGAGAACAAACTTTTGGTTATATTGATTCTCTATAATGTTTTTTTTTTTTATTCTATGTTTCATTGATTCAATTTCTCCCGTCTGGAATATTGTTCTTATGCCAGTCCAACTATTGCATATTGGATGCAGATAACTTGTTTACTAGGTTTCACAGGTCCATTGGAGAAGAACTTTTTCCCAGGATCCAACACACCTACAAATGATTTTGATGAACTTTGCTTAAGGCTTTGTTAATTGCTTCTACCCCATCCTTCAAATATGTAAAACACAAACACACACATAGAAATACATACACACACGCAGCCAAAAATGTTAATGCCTATATATTTCCATCTCGTCTAAAATATGAAATTGAAAATATATGTACAAGTGCCCTCTGAAAAACCTAAGGAAGATAAATAATGAAATCAAGCAGTTATGAACTCTTGGTTTTAATAGGAGCAAGAAACTGAGTGATAAAGAAAAACACACAAGCTTTGAAACATGTCCTGGAGGAAGTCCACTAGAATCTGCAAAGTAAGGGAATATTGTTGAGCACAGTTTTAGTGAAAGGAAGGTTACTAACTGAATCATGATCCAGTCTGGGAAATTTTGTGATTTTTTCAGCAATCTCTGAGATAGATAGATCTGCCCATAGAATGATATCATGGTGAAGTTGTATCAGAGTTAAAAATTGAAGCAGCATATCACACAGGAAGAAAGGATTCAAAAGCATCAGTGATGGCAAATATGAACTCTAAGTTAATTTCATGGAAGACCCACTTTCCTAACAAATGAATGTAGTCAATAGAGGTTACACATCTGGCCCTATTTGATTTCTAGACAGCTGCATCTCTAAATGGCCTTGGGGAACCACAGCACCATCCTTGAGTTCATTCTCCTTGGACTGTCTGCTGACCCCCATGTCCAGGCTCTGCTCTTTGTGCTCTTCCTGGGAACTTACATCCTGACCCTGATGGGGAACCTGTTGATGCTGCTGGTCGTCAGGGCAGATCCTCAGCTCCACACCCCCATGTACTTCTTTCTGAGTCAATTCTCCTTTCTGGACTTTTGCTTCTCTTCTGCCACAGTGCCAAAGCTGCTGGAGAATCTCCTGTCTCAGAGGGAAACCATCTCTGTTGGAGGCTGCCTGGTTTAGCTCTTCTTTGTGTTTGAGACTGCGGGCACGGAAGCCTGCCTGCTCTCAGCGATGGCCTTTGACCACTATATTGCCATCTGCCACCTTCTGCTCTATGGACAGGTAATGAGCAACCAGCTCTGTAAGGGGCTGGTGTGGGGATCCTGGGGACTGGGCTTTCTGGATGCATTTGTCAACAGCCTTCTTGCTATGAACTTGGACTTCTGTGATGATTCCATCCCCCACTACAGCTATGAGCTGCCCTCACTCTTCCCTCTGTCCTGTTCAGATATCACAACAAATTTTACTGCCCTGCTATGCTCCAGTATGCTACATGCACTTGGAACTTGCTTACTGATCTTCTCTTATGCCTGCATTGTCTCCACCATCCTGAGCATCACCTCCTCCTCAAGTAGAAGCAAGACCTTCTCCACCTGCTCCTCCCACCTCACTGCAGTGCTCCTGTTTTATGGCTCAGCTTTTCTTCACAATCTATTGCCAGCCTCAGGATCACCATTGGAGTTGATCTTCTCTGTAAAATACAGTGTGATTATTCCCTTAGTGAATCCCTTCATCTATAGCCTGAAAAACAATGAGATGAAAGCAGCTGTGAAAAGGACCTTGAAAAAAATATCTCCAATATTAAGTAACCATACACAAAAGGTGATGTATAAATAGTTTACCACAGCAAATTATCTGGTGAGTGGACAATAGGAGAATTTCCTGATTTCCTCTGATATTGGATTCAAAAAGTTAACTTAGAAATGCAGAGTTCTATCTGAGGATGAGCTAGAAAGGTATGGTTCTGATTCATTCTGGTTTAGAGGCAGAACAAAGTATCAAATAGCAATATTATTCCAGCCTTTTTCCATGGATTGTTGGATCAATAACCATCTTGATTCTCTTTACGATGAATTTCAGTGAGCAACATGGAATAAAATCACCAAATGTCCAAAACATCAGATTAGGGAGTGTAGAACTAGCTAAATGATCTTTAATTTAGAAAGAGGGTTGTGAGGGAGTTGCAATATTAGGTAACTGAAGTGTTTGGAGTCCTGGGCCTAAAATTGGAGAGCATTTAGGGTAGGTAGGACAAACCAGAGAAGAAAGAATCCATCAGGGGATTCACAAAAAGTGAGTTTGCACCATCCTTTAGAAAGTAAAATTAAAGAAATATCAAGGCAATGATTTCATAAAATAGATAATTTAACAGAAAGATATTTTGCTCTTTGTATGAGGTATTAGAATATAAGAAGAAAAAACAAAGTTTGAGGAAGAAAAGATCATGTTTCAGTGAATAAAACAGTCAGAAAGGGAAAAACAGGAAGTACAAGTTTACACCAGCTGAGCAGTGCAGCACATCTGGTTGCCTATAGTTAAAGGGTGTTCCGTGATCCAGGCTTTAAACCAAGGACTACTTGGGGTTTCAGCGAAAGACAGAAATTTTCCTCAAAACTCCACTTTCAGGTAAAAGATTAAGACCTGAGGATGAAAGGGATGTGGGAGGGGGCCTAAAATAAGGGGACCCAGGTTGATTCTCAACTAAGCATGTAACAGCAATGATTGGTGGCCTCCTTCCCTCTCTTTGCCGCTCCCACTTCATGCTGCCTCTTTTCACACCCAGGCACACACTAGCCTCGAAATGCCTCCTGCAGAACTCTCATTCCACCACTTCCCTGAATTTTCTCAAGTTTTTCATTCACTCAATTACAATGAACAAGAGGTAATATTCTTAAAAATCATTTTTCCTTAATGATCAATTTTAAAGGCATATTCATTTATAGTCTACTCTTATAAATTTTTCTAAATGTCTTATGAATAAAATTAAATTATGCCCACAAGTTTATTGTTGGTTTAAGGATATATTTTTCCTTTTTGGAAAAAAATATATTTTTCACCTATGGGCCAAAAATAATTTCCTCTTGGATGTCACAGTTCAATAACCACTTATTACATGTTATGCTTTTTATATTCTCTAATATAATTGAATGTTTTAGATATTTTGCCTTATTTACAAATACTCTCATATTCACTTGATTTTCTATTCAAATTGGCTCCAACTCAATGTCCATTGCTTTATTGTCAAGTGTCGCCATATTGAGAACAGGGTGTAAGAACACAGTGGATACCAAAACAGTTAAAATCTAATTCAACTTATTTTTTCAGCACAATTGTAACATAGAAGAACTTGTAACACTTATTAATACACATATTTTGAAACACATATTAACTAGAATTTGAAATTGTAAATACTAATTTACACTGGAAAATGTTAAAATAATAATTTCATGCAGCCAAGAAAACTTAGTTTACTTTAACTGCATGTCCTTTCCCCTTCTTATTCTACATATATCATGTTTAATGCAACTGGTTTACTTAGAAGACTCATCTCATTGGAGTGAAAACGAGTTTTGCATCCATACTCTGTTGAATCACCCTTTGCCAATCTTTTATGATATCTTGGATATCTGCTTCTCTTCTGCTAGTGCCCAACCATCTGGATAACATCTTGTCTCAGGTTAAAACCATCTGTGAGGAGGACATTCTAGCTCAAGTCTTCTTTGTTTTTCATATTGCAGCAACAGAAATCTGCCTGTTCTCAGCAGTGTCCCAGGACCACCATGCTGCTATCAGCTATCCTGTGCTCTATGAAAATATACAGAATAATAAACTGTATATGCTGTTTGTGTGGGGCTCATGTAGCCTGTGTATGCTAGACAAACACATTAATTTACCTCTGACAGTGAACGTGGACATCTATGAAGCTCTTCTCTTCCCTTTGTCCTGTTCTTATGGCACTACCATCCTCATTGTCCTGGTCTGCATGCTTTGTTACATTCTCTGATTGTCTTCTACACAAGTACATTGTCTCTCTATCCTCAGGATCAGCTCCACCCCAGGCAGAATGAAGGCCTTTTCCACCTGTAGCTCCCACCTCACTGCTGTGAGCTTATTCTATGCCACAGTTTAACTCTGTCATCTAATGAGAACATGAGACCCTTCTCTGGAGCTTTCTTCTCCATAACATATGATATGGTCACTTCTCTGGTGAAACACTGAAACTACTGCCTGGAAAAGTAGTTGATGATTGCAGCTCTGAGGAAAACCTTGGAGATTTATTGCAATGTTACAAATAGCAAAGTATGGATAGAATTGAGGAGGAATTAGATTAGAACTGCATGCAACTGGATATCAAGTGAGCTCACATTAAGTAGACTTTCCTGATTGCTGATGATATGAAATGCTGTGAAGCTGCCTTACAAAATAATTTGACTACCCACATTTAGATATATTTTCTTTTGATGTTTTCTATACATAGAAGTTTTTTTAACAAACCAATTTTATTGATACACATTAACAAAGCATTAATCCATCCAAAATGTACAATCAATAATGATTTTTGGTATAATAACATAGTTGTACAATCATCACTTCAATCATTTTAGAGGATTTTCATTATTCCCATAATAATAATAAAATAAACAAAAAACATACAAACAAAAAACTCAACACCTCTCAATCCCTCTATGCCTCCATTTCCATACATAGCTACTCTTCTGTTTCCATCACTCTAGGTTATTTGTCTTTATATTTTGCATGAAACATACGTATTTGTCCTATTGTGTCTAACTTGCATCACTCAACATCATGTCCTCCAAGTTCATCCAGGTTGGCATCTGCTTCATAGCTTCATTTCTTCTTACTGCTACATAAATATTCTATTGTGTGTATACACAACAATTTGTTTATCCATTCATCAGTTGATGGACACATGAGTTGTTTCCAACTTTTGGAAATCATGAATAAAGCCACTATGAACATCAGTGTGCAGATGTCTGTTTGTGTCACGGATCTCAGTTCTTCTGTATTCCTGGGTCACATGGCAAGTCTATAAGCCACTACCTTATGAACTATCAAACAATTCTCCACAGTGGCTGTACCATTTCTACGTTCCCACCAAAAATGAATAAATGTTCCTGTTTCTCCTCATCCTCTCCAAAACTTGTGTTTCTGACTTTTTAATAGTGGCCATTCTAATAGGTGTGAAATGATATCCGATTGTAATTCTGATTTGCATTTCCCGAATCACTGGTGATGTTGAACACTTTTTCATCTGTTTTTTTGCCATTTGTATTTCTTCTTTGGACAATTGTTTTTGTTTTTGTTTTTGTTTTCAAGTCTTTTGCCCATTTTTTAAATCAGACAATTTGTCTTTTTATTCTTGAGTTGTATGCTTTCTTTGTATATCATGGATATTAAGCTTTTAATGGATATGTGATTGCCAAATATTTTCTCCCATTGAGTCGGCTTCCTTTCCATCCTTTTGGCAAAGTCATTTGAGGTGCAAAAGTGTTTAATTTTGAGGAGGTCCCATTTATTTATTTTTCCTTTTTTTGCTTGTACTTTGAGTGTAAGGTTTAAGAACCTACCACCTAATACAAGATCTTGAAGATGTTTTCCTACATTTTCTTCTAGGAGTTTTATGGTTGTTGCTTTTATATTTAAGTCCTATATCCACTTTGAGTTCATTTTTGTATAAGATATGAGATATGGCTTCCTTTTGGATATGGCTATTCAGTTCTCCCAGCACCATTTGTTGAATATACTGTTCTGGCTCAGCTGGGAGAACTTGGCAGCTCTGTCAAAAATCACTTGACCAAGACTGGCCAGTAAAAGGGACATGAATCCTGGCCATATTTCCTGGTATTGCATTGGCCGGATGACCAGGATTTTGGTGTGCCACACTCCACCCCGGCGAGTCCTTTTGGAATCCAATGCAGAAGTTCAATTTCATTTCAAATGCTTTACAAAAGCCATGCATTGTTCACATTGCCCACATGATGCACTATGGGATGAATTATCAATAAAACTGAGAGAGAAACAGAAAAAGTTGTTCAAGGATGGCAAGAAAAGCACCTATACATCTCAGTGACAACTAATGGATTGAGAGTTTGTTCACAGGATGCACTATGGGATGATTTATCAATAAAACTGAGAGATAAACAGAAAAATTTGTTCGAGGACGGCGAGAAAAGCACCTATTCTTATCAGTGTCAACTAATGGATTAAGAGTTCATAATTTTAAAATGAAGTCCTATCAAAAGCTTTAAAAAAAAGCCATGCATTGTTCACTTTGTCCACATGATGCACTATGGGATGAATTATTAAGAAAATTGAGAGAGAAACGGAAAAAGTTTTTCAAGGATGGTGAGAAAAGTCCCTTTGCATGGCACTGTCAACAAATGGATTGAGAGCAGTGCCTACTCACCTGATGCTGCCTTTTCCATACAGCCCATTCTCCATGCCCCCAAGATCCAAATAATTAGTCTGCAGAAGTGTTTGTGCCTCACCCAGCTAAGGTCCCTGCTTTGGCAGAGCAGAAAGAAGACAAACCTGGACAGTAACTGGAAATGAATCCTGGCCATTTTTCCTGGGACTGCATTGACAGGATAACCAGGATTTTGGTGTGCCAAGCTTTGGTGTGCGAGCTGTTTTGGAATCCAATGCAGAAGTTCGAAGTCATTTTACAAGGAAATGTTACCTATTGCCCTTATCTGGGATATACGTGGTGTTTGGTGACCTTTGATAATGAAGGCTCTTCATTGAGATGGCAATACTTTCTCATTCTATTATAATTTCTTTGCCCTTGATTACATTGCTCTGAGGATCTCTTGTTGGAAATAATATGGTTTTCCAAGTGATCTTGTTATGTGTGGCAATTTAGGCAATGGACATGTGAGCACTTTACAAAGAGGAAATTTTTTACTCACAAAGAATGAATGCCTTAATGTAAACTGCATGATAAAACAAAAATTTATTTCACCCCTAGAGATTATAATGTCCACTATTTCACAGGGAATAAAATAATAAAATTTTGTTATAAAAAAAAAAAAATCACTTGACCATAGATGTAAGAGTACATTTCTGAGTCTTTGATTAGGTTCCATTGGTCAATCTGTCTTTATGCCAGTACCATGCTGTTTTTACCACAGTAGTTAGATAATATCCTTTAAAGTCAGGAGGTGAGAGTCCTCCAACTTTGTTTATCTTTTTAAATATATTTTTGGTTATTTGGTGTCCCTTACTATTCCGAATAAATTTGATAAATGGCTTTGCCATTTCTGCAAAAAAGGCTGTTGGGATTTTTATTGGGATTGATATGAATCTGTAAATAATGTGGGTAGAACGGACTTCTTAATGATATTTAGTCTTTCCACTTATTTAAGTTTTCTTTGGTTTCCTTAAGCAATGTTTTCTACTTTTCTGAAAACAGGTCCTTTATGTTGTTGGTTACATTTATTCCTAAATATTTGATTCATTTAGTCACTATTATAAATGGATTTTTTTCTGATTTCCTCCTCAGATTGCTCATTAGTATTTTTGAGAAACTCTATTGATTTTTGAGTATTAATTTTGTATCCTGCCACTTTGTTGAACATGTCTATTAGTTCTACTAACTTTGTTGTGAATTTTTCATGGTTTTCTAGATCATCAGCAAATAGTGACTGTTTTACCTCTTCCTTTCCTATTCGGTTGCCTTTTATTTCTTTATCTAGCCTAATTGTTCTAGTTAGAACTTCTCACACAGTATTTAATAACAGGGGTGACAATGGGCATCCTTGTTTTGTTCCTGATCTCAGAGGAAAAGAGAGCTCAGCCTTTCACTATTGAGTACAATGCTAGCTATAGGTTTTTCCTATTTGCATGTCACCATAATGAGAAAACTTCCTTCTATTCCTGTATTTTGGAGTGTTTTTATCAAGAAAGGATGCTGTATTTTGTCAAATATCTTTTCTGAATCAATGAAGAGGATCATGTGATTTTTCCTCTTCAATTTATTAATGTGGCTTATTACACAAATTTATTTTCTTGTGTTGAACTACCCTTGCATACTTGTGATAAAACCCACTTGATTGTGGTGTATAATTCTTTTAATATGCTTTCAGATTCAGTTTGCATGTATATTGTTGAAGACTTTTGGATATATATTTATTAGGGATATTTGTCTGTGATTTTCTTTTTTTGTAATATCATTATCTGGTTTTGTGTTAGGGTGATGTTGGCTTCAGAGGAAGAGTTTGATAGCATTCTTTATTCCCCAATTCTTTGGAAGAGCTTAAGCAAGATTGATACTAGATCATCCTTGAATTGATTGGTAGAATTCACCTGTGAAGCTATCTGGTCCTGGAATTTTCAACTTTGGGAGTTTTTGATGACTGTGTCAATCTCTTTACTTGTGATTGGTTTGTTGAAGTCTTATCTTTCTTCTAAGGTCAGTGTAGATTGTTCATTTGCTTCTAGAAATGTATCCATCTTGTGTATGTATATATATATACACACACATATATATATCTGTTTTTTTGGCATACAGATGGTAATAGTAACCTCTTATGATCTCTTTTATTTCTGTGAGGTCAGTGAGAATGTAACCCCCTCTCATTTTTTATTTTATTTGCCTCTTATCTCTTCTTTTCTTTGTCAGTCTAGCTAAGGATTTGTTGTTTTTGCTGATCTTCTCAAAGTCCCTACTTTTGTTTTTTTAATTCTCTCTATTACTTTTTTGTAGATAATTTCATTTTGTAGACAATTTCTGCACTGATCTTTACTATTTCTTTCCTTTGGCTTGGTTTGTGATTAGCTGCAGTTCTTTTTCTAGTTCCTCCAGGTTTGCATTTAGATCTTCAACTTTAACTATTTTTTTTTTATTTTTTGATGATTGCAGGCAGAAGGTTTATTGGGAAGCTCTCCCAGTGGAGGGGATCTGAAGAATAGACTTCAGCTCCCCTGCCGGCATGGTGGGGTTCTGAAGAGAGACTTCAACCTCACTCTTTATTCTTTTTTAATGTAAACATTGAAGGCTATATATTTCCCTCTCAGCAATCATTTTCATTCATTTCAAGATATTTACTGCATTGTCTTGCAATTTCTTCTTTGACCCACTGATTATATAAGAATGTGTGGTTTAATTTCCATATATTTATGAATTTTTCCCTTATTCCATCTATTATTGATTTCCAGCTTGATTCCATTATGATCAGAGAAATTGTTGTGTAAAATATCAATCTCTTAAAATTATTGCATCTTGTTTTGTGACTCAACATATGCTCTATCCCGGGGAATGATCCATGAGCACTTGAAAAGAATGAATATCCTGTTGTTTTGTGGTGCAATGCTCTATAGTTTTGTTAGGTCTAATTCATTTGCCATAGTATTCAAACTTTCTGTTTCTTTATTTATCCTCTGTCCAGATGTTCTAGCCAATACTGAGAGTGGTTTATTACATTTCCAACTATTGTTTTAGAGACATGTATTTCCCCTTTCAGTTTTACCAAAATGCCTCAACATTTTGGGGCACTCAGGTTATGTGCATAAATATTTAGTATAGTTATTTCTTCTTGGTGAATTGCCCTTTTTATTAATATATAATGACCTTCCTCTTCCCATATAACAGTTTAGCATTTAAAATGTATTTTGTTTGATATTAGTATTGCTACTCCAGCTTTTTGTATTACTATTTGCATGGAGTATCTTTTTCCACCATTTCACTTTCAACCTGATTATGTTCTCATGTCTGAGGTGAGTATCTTCTATACAGAATATTGATGGTTCATATTTTTTATGTGTTCTATCAGTCTATATTTTACGAATGGGGAGTTCAAGTCATTAACATTCAATGTTATTACTGTAAAAGCATTACTTACTTCATTCATTTTGTCTTTTGGCTTTCTTTTGTCACATCTTACTATTCTTTGTCGTTTTACCCTTTAATTTACTCTTCCTAAGAATATCCGTTTCTACACTCTTCTCCAAGTCTCTTGCTCTTGTTTTTTCCTTTCAGTCTGAAGCACTCCATTAGTATCTCTTGTAATTCTGGTCTTTTACTAACATACTTGCTCATTTTTTGTTTTTCTGTGAAGAATTTGAACTTACCCTCACTTTTGAAGGACTGATGTGCTGGATACAGACTTCTTGGCTGGCAGTTTTCCCTTTTCTGTACCTTAAATACATCATACTGCTTTATTCTCTCCTCCAAGATTTCTGATGAGAGGTCAGCACTTAATCATATTGAGATTCCCTTGTATGTGATGCTTTGCTTTTCTCTTGCTGCGTTCAGAATCTTCTCTTAATCTCTGATATTTGTTATTCTGAATAGTCGGTGTCTCTGAGTAGTTCTGTTCAGATTTATACTGTTTGAGGTGTGTTGTCCTT
The DNA here is from genome assembly GCA_026826555.1 of Tolypeutes matacus. Classification (NCBI taxonomy): domain Eukaryota; kingdom Metazoa; phylum Chordata; class Mammalia; order Cingulata; family Chlamyphoridae; genus Tolypeutes; species Tolypeutes matacus. The sequence continues at coordinate 1,280,254 of JAKSZT010053895.1, forward strand.
CTTGGATTTTGATATTTATATCTTTCATCAGGGTTGGGAAGTTTTCAGTCATTATTTCCTCAAATATTCTTTCTTCCCCTTTTCCATTCTGTTCTCCTTCTGGGACAACTGTAATGCATATACTTGTGCTTTTCAAGGTGTCATTCTATTCCTTGAAAATCTGTTCAATTTTTTCCATTGTCTTCTCTTTCTTTTCTCCTGTCTTTTCTAGTTCAGATGTTTTGTCTTCAAAATCACTAATTCTGTCTTTGAGCAATTCAAATCTCCTCTTATATGCCTCTAATGTATTTTCAATCTCATCTGTTGTGTCCTTCATTCCCATTAGGTCTGTTACTTTTCTTTTTTTTTTTTTTTTTTATTTATTTATTTTTTATTTGCTTACAAAAATGTTATATATATATATATATATACACATATATTTTAAGAGGTGCTTAGATTACCTAAAATATTACACGGAACCCACTGGGATTCCCATGTTGCCCACCTCCCACGCCTCCCACCACATCCCACACAAACATCTCCCACAGTGTGGCCCACCAACCTCAATGAACTTACACATCCTGGAGCCTTGCCACCAACCATAGACCACAGTTCACACTGTAGACCACACTCTCTCCCACTCAGTTCTGAGTGGTGTGTGCTGATTTAAAATGGCCTACATCCATTGCCACAACAGAACTCAGGACAACCTCCAACTCCCAAAGAAGCCCCTGTATTTCAACTGCTCATCCCCTCCCTACCCAAAAAACTGTCAAGTGGCCACTGGCTCCACCTCATTGTTATAATTTCTTGCATTGCAAGAATCACCATATGTGAGCAAGAGAATACCATCAAGTCCACTCTAGTCCATAGTTCTTCCCCCAATCCAGAGGCGACTGGGATGGTGATGTCCACTCCAACTCCAAGTGAGAGAGGGCTTATATCCCATGGATATGGTGGGTGGGATGATCCTGACTGCAGATGCAGGCCGTCTCCATTCCCTGGGATGGCCATTTCCCATCGTTGTCTCCTCACCAGGTGGCTTGGATGAGTCCATTGAGCTGTAGGGTAGGAGTTGCAGCTCCACCTAGATTTCATGCACACCTGGCACATAGGTAGGCGGGAGGCTCCAGTCTCTGGAAGTATACCTAAGAAACTCCAGCATCACATGTAGGTTTGAATAGAAGGGACTGGTGAACCATGTGCAGGGAGGACTTATTTGAGTCTAATTCTGTCACTCTCAGGAGCACAGATTCCAAAATAGAACCCACTGATAAGGCATCAGTCTCTGGGGCTATCCCCCCGTATATAGGACCAGGGTGTCTCCAGAGCTCTCAGGAACCCCACTGAGTGGGGTGATAGGCACTTAGATGTTCTATGAGCTCAGTGTGCGTAAGAGTTACCTCTGGGATGACCTCCCGACTCTCTTTGAAGTCTCTTAGCCACTTGAACTCATTTGTCTTTACCATTTCCCCCTTTTATTCAAGGTCTTTTTCCAGTTGTGTTGCCAGTTGGCACTTGGGAAAAGTTTTCAAATTGTTCTTTATGCTCACCCAGTGTCTTCATAATATCCTTTATTTTTTTAGTCATATTTTCTTTCAATTCTTTGAATTGATTTAGGAAACTTGTGTAATTATCATTTATTAACTGTCTTAAATCCTCTATCTCTTCAGGATATTTGTTTGTTTGTTTTTTTTCCTTTGGCTGAGGCATGTCTTACTGTTTCCTAGTATGGCTTGTAATTTTTTTTTGCTGATATCTACACATCTGAATATGTTGGTGAATTTATTCTGATGGCCAATTTCTCTCTTGTCAGATGTTTTTTTTTTTTTTTTTTTTTTTTTTTTCACAGCATTTCTTTGATATTTGGCTCAACTTAATCTAAGTCTTTAAAATTGCCCAGCTTAAGTGTTCAAAATCGGGCCAGGGACTCACTAAAGGGGCATAGATTTTCTCTCAGGCATTGGGTTAAGAGACCTAAAAGCAGTTTTTCTCCTTGCAGGTTCCAGTCTGGCCAGCAGATGTGAATCATTGATGAAACTTTCAATGGAAGTGTTTTTATAACTTCTGATTTCCTGTGTTTCTGGTCTGGCCAGAGCCAAGATTCAAAGCAGGCTTTGCTGGCAAAATTCATTGAAGAGACTCCCCTTCCTTTTCCCCTTCTAACAGTTGACAGGAAGGTTGACCAATTTCCTTTCTTCTTACAGTAGCAGAGTATTCTATTGTATGTATATACCACATTTTGTTTATCCATTTATTGGTTGATGGACACTTGGGTTGTTTCCACTTGGCAATTGTGAATAATGCCACTATAAACATCTGCATGCTAATGTCTCTTTGTGTCACTGTTTTCAGTTCTTCTGGATATATTCCTAGTAGAAGGATTGCCAGATCATAAGGCAGTTCTATATTTAGCTTTAAAGAAAAACAACAACAATTTATTGAAGTATATCATTCATACCTGAAGATACATAAACTATAAGTGTTCAGTAAACATTGTGAACTTACAAAACAAATATGCATAACGTCATATAGGGCTCCTACACATCAGCCCCCCCCCCCACAAACACCCTGCATCATTGTGAAACATTTGTTAACAAATCATGAAAGAGCATCATCAAAGATACTAACTATAGTCTGTATCTTCCTCCCCTATACATTTTTTTAAGGATTTATTTATTTATTTACTTTTATCTGTTTTTACCACCCACCCCCTTCATTTTTACTGTTTCTGTGTCCATTCACTGGGCAACTCTCTGTGTCCATTTCCTACTTTATGAGGAATTACCAAACTCTCTTCCACAGAGGCTGTGCCATTCTACATTCCCACCAACAGTGAAGGAGTGTTTCTATTTCTCCACATCCTCTCCAGCACTTTTTTTTTTTAGTTCCATTCTATATGGTGCAAGATCATATCTCATTCTAGTTTTAATTTGCATTTCCCCAATAGCTAGTGATATTGAACATTTTTTCATGTGCTTTTCACCATTTGTAATTCCTCTTGGGAAAAATGTATGTTTAATTGTTTAGCCCTTTTTTAAAATTGGATTGCTTGTTTTTTAATGTTGAGTTGTATGATCTCTTTATATAGAATGGAAATCAAACCCTTATTGGGTATGTGGTTTCCAAATATTTTCTCCCATTAAGTGGTGTGCTTTTTCACTTTTTTGACAAAATCCTTTGAAGCACAAAAGTGTTTTTAAGTTTGAGGAGGTCTCATTTATCCACTTTTTCTTTTGTTGCTCGTGCTTTCATTGTAATGTTTAAGAAATCCCCACCTACCACCAGATCTTGAAGATGTTTCTGTACATTTTCTTCTAGGAGTTTCATGGTTCCCACTTTTATATTTAGGTCTTTGATCCATTTTGAGTTAATTTTTGTATAAAGTGTGAGGTAGACTGAGGAAGCACTGGACCCTTCCTCCTGTGCCAGGGGTAGGAATGAAGCCTCAGGTGTTCTCAGCAATCTAGTTCATTGAGAGGCTGGTGCAGACCCCACAAGTTTCCTCCCTCCCAGAGGTGGGGCTGGAACATAGGCTAAGGCTGCAATCCATCCTGGGTGGAAAGAAGCTGGTCCCTACCCTCACTATGATTTTCATCAGCCCCACTTGCCCTCATGCCAGGGCCAGGGTTAAAATGGAGGCTACTGGCCTCTTTCCAACTTGGACAGATACAAGTGCTAGCTGTTCTTAGGATTGGACCTTAGCCATCCACATTTACTAACTAGTAATTAGAATTGATGCCCAACTGGCTCTTCCTTCTCCATCCTCTGGTTTGGAAATGGAGCTTCCAACTCCAGCCAGAGTGTAGCTCCTGAGGTGGCTTAACACCACCCGTGGAGGATGGGCACTGGCCTCCATGACATGGAGTGCTCCACTCAAGAATATTCACTGCATATGGGCAGACTCCTTCCTTTCTTCCAAGGATGTTGCAGGATGCTGTTCTACCCCCCTGCCCCACACAAACAGGTATTTAGATAGCTTTGTCTCATTACTAACTGCCCTGTAAGACGAGCTGACTCTTGGAGCTCCTTATTCTGTTGCCATTTTGCCCCTTTCCTCTACACTTTTCCTTTTTGTGCTCCTAAAAATACTAGTGTCTCTGTTTCCACCAAACCACTGCATGCTTGGAAACTCCACATGCACAGAAATTCATTTCCCAAAGATGATTTGGCTTAAGACAAACTTATCTAATAAGCTAGTGAAACATTCATGGAAAATATGCATTGCCAAATTTGGGAAATTCATACGATAGACCTGTTTCAGACCATTCTTACATTTTTGATTAATGATTTTCTATTTTCCTATTTGCCTACACTGAGATCTCTCGGATTTTCAGTTAAGGTTATTTTCCCTTTAATAGCATTATTTTAAGAAGTGTTTAAGAAATAATCAATTCTTAATATGTTATTCACCCAAGTTATCCATTTTGAGGTTCTTGTTTTATGTTTGCTATTTTCTTGTTTTCAACATTTTTACAGGATGGGGACATATGAAACAAATTAGTCCCTGCTCAGTTTTTGCTCCCATTTCTCACCATAAGAATGAAAAGATGTAATGGATATTTTGAGAATATTTGGTTATCTTGTGTGTTTTTTCACTAGTTTAAACTTAAAACAATAATTGAAACCGGCACAGCACTGTCACATGTCTTTTGCCTAATTTTTAAAAGGTTTTCAACTCAGAAATTTTAAAATACAAACAAGTTATTCCACTCCTTAAGGAAGATTTTGCTAACATTTACTCCATTTTCTTCCATTTTTTTCTATTGAAAAGATCCCTTGTATGCATTCTTACACAGAATTTTAATCATATTTATATGCAATAGCATATCAATAATTTAACATATCATGAATAATTATTTTCCATGTTTCAAAACATAATTTCAATTTCTATTATATTCCATTATTATATAGGACATTTTAAATTCAATAACTCCCCTAATATTAAATGTTTTTAATAGTCACCTATTTTATTCATGATCCAGTTGTTACTAAATATTTAAGGTCATAGTTTCTGCCTGCCTACCTTCCCTCTTTCATTTCTTTTTTCTTTGTCCAAATTCCTTTTTACTTTTCCATCCCCATTAGATATCATTTCACAAAATTAAATTAACCTTAATCCTTTGGTCATAATGCATTACCATTGTCCACACCTGCACATCTTTTATCTTATTTATTTTAAATTTTTTTTGGCATATTTGCTGCAACATGCTATAGGACCCCACCTTTTAGCCTAAAAGTATAATTATTGCTAATATCATACATCTATTTTGGGTCCTTTCCCCATCCCACACATGTTGTTGCCAGATATTTCACTTGTCTCTTACTTAACACCACAAAATAAGCACTTGTATTATTATTAGTATTGGTTTGGATATACCTTTTTTTTTTTTTTTTTTTTTTTTTGAGGCTAACAGTGCTGGGGATTGAACCTTGCACTTTGTTTGTGGGAAACCAGTACTCAGCCACCTAGACTCACCAGCTCCCTTGAGTTGTTTTATTGTTTGTTTGTTGTTTGTTTTTTGATTTTAGGAGGTACCAGGAACTGAACCCGGGACATCCCATGTGGGAAGCAGGTGCTCAACCACTTGAGCACATCCACTCCCAAGGATATACCTTTTTTTAACATTTCAAATGATAGCCATTTCTTTTTGCAACTTAAACATACTTTTGGTAGTATTTTACTTTTTCCTCAAGTATATTCTCTAACAGGTCTTTTAGGGCACAACCATTTTTTGTTAATATGTGAATATCCTTATTTGTCCCTTATTCATAAACATTATTCTTGATAGATACACAATTTTAATGGACACTTGTTTTCATTGAGCAAGTTAATATTTCTTGGTAGTCTGACTTCCACACTGTTGAGAATTCTGCTGTCTTTCTGACCACTCTTTAGGGACATCTTTAGTTTCTCTCTTCTTCCTAAAAGATTTTTCCTTAGTCTTTGATAGTTAGCACCTTCTGCAGTTCTTTAGTTATTCCTTTACTAATCAATTTAATCATTAAAGATAATTATCAGAATGCCACTACTAAAATATACAATCTTAAGCTTTTTAACCCTTTCTGTATTTTGTAAATCTTCCAAGGAATTACTGTATCAAAGTATATGAGAACTTTACATATATCTAAGCCACAGTTATTTCCAACAAGGATGTTATCAAATTATATTGAAATTGCAGCATATGGACTTTATTTGACACCCATAGTCTCTAAATTATGTTTTATTTGTTTTTAAAAATCACGATACTCTGGCAAGCAAGAAATTATATCATTATGGATATAATTTTCATTCATTTCTTGTGAAGCTGAATTTTTTTGCTTTCTTACCAACTATTACTGTTCTTATGTGCCAATTGTACTATTTATATAAATAATTTGACACATTCCTCAACCATTTAACTAATAATGACTTGGTGATTTTCTTATAAATTCTATGGAATTCGTTATGTAATGAATTCTTAAAAGGGTGAACTGTGGTCTATGGTTGGTGGCAAGGCTCCAGGATGTGTAAGTTCATTGAGGTTGGTGGGCCACACTGTGGGAGATGTTTGTGTGGGATGTGGTGGGAGGTGTGGGAGGTGGGCAACATGGGAATCCCAGTGGGTTCCGTGTAATATTTTGGGTAATCTAAGCACCTCTTAAAATATATGTATATATATATATATATATAAATAACATTTTTGTAAGCAAATACACATATATGCATATATATTTATATATCATTTTACAAATGTTTGTATGTATTGTGAGAATTTTGATTTTTACCCATAATAAAAAAATAATAATAATAAAAAAAATATATATATATATACCAATATGTGGTCAGTCAGTCTTTCTTTTGATAATCCAAGAAAGTAAAACTAAAAATTAGGGATAATAAAATTTATCTCCTGTATGCTGAACATTTCTCCAGATTTTATACTAGAGGGTGGTGAAATGTTCTTACTCTGATACATAACCAGTTGAATTATCTACAAAAAAGATTTATTTTTTCCCATAGGTACTGCTACTCAAAACTCATCAAAACATGTAATTTTAACACATTTCTCACTTTTTTTCTTTATACCCTCTAAAACAGGAGCAAGTGGTGGAGGAAAGAAGGAATCATGGGAAAATACAATCCAATACTACTCTACACTAAGAAACATGCATAAAAAGTCAGGTTTACATAGATATTTTTTAACAACAGTGACAAACATGAAATAAAAATGGCCTTTTCACTTTAAAATATCTTATGTGTCATATTTCTAAAATGTACGTAAAAACCAATCTCATTTGTTTTAATATCTACCTAGTGGTCTTCTGTTATACTCATATACTATACAATTTTCAAGCAAACCCCAAAGCTGTCCCCAATTTCATTCCATTATTTAGAGAGTACTGATAATCATAACACTCCTAAGTTAGTATTATTATAGAATGAATTTCTAGATCTATGAACTTTCTAATATAAAGTGATTATAAGTAGGGCCAATTTTCTTAAAAAATTATTTTTATCAATTTATTACCTGTCAATATTGCATGAGTGTAGGTGTTTCCCTGACACAATTTTCATTTATGGAGCCAAGATGACAGCCAGGGAAAAGCAACTAAAGGCAGCTGAGTATACACCAAAATTACAACTGAAAATTGTCTTTTTCAGTTCGTGCTTCCAGGACTCTCAGAACAGGAAATTCATACAAATCATCTCAATACAGAGAACTAAAAAATTTGGACTAAATGTTTAAAATATCTACTTCTAAATATTAAAGAGCTAATAAGATATTGAGTAATTAGCAGGCCAAAATCAAGGAGAGTCTAAAGTCTCACAAAAATAAGCAAAAATTTGGAGCAATTTTTTCCTGGAAGCATTTGCTCATCCTACATAGAGACAGCTGAGAAGGTGAATACCACTTTTGGTAGCCTTATGAAGTCTGGGTTTCAAAATCCATAATTTAGGAGCTTCCAATGTCCAGAACGTTGGAAAAGCATTGGATATTTGGGCTGACATCTAATGTACCTGTCTAAGAGTAAAGGTGAACTAAAAGATAACTAGTCCTATCCTAGGACTAGTTCAACAATAAATTTCTCCTAGCCTCAAAACCATAAGCTAATAAATTCCATTGTTTAAGCTTAAAAATTGTATGATATTCCTAGCATTTAAAATACCATACTGAAAAAAATCTCTAGGGGATCATACAAATTTCAACTTGTCTAATTAATGATCTAAATTTGGACTTCAGGCTGTGAGTCCAGGTAATAAAGGACATTGGCTTCTCTCTCTCCTGGACTGTCAGACTCAACCAGCCAACTATTGACTGCCTTATCTATACCTGCCCTTTTAAAGAGTTATACAGAATCACTCACTCTACAGTTTCTCCTAGCGCAGTATTTAGGATGAAGGAAGAAACAAAATAGAGTCCACTGTTGCTAGGTCTAAGCTATCAAAAAGATGTCCCTCTCACATTTTGTTGAGGACTTTAGAGGCCTGGAGTCCTAGTGGGAAAGAAAGACAAGAATAAGCCAGAGCTCAAAGAATGTGAGCCCTGAAGTTCTGAAGTACTCCATTGTGGTGCCCTTACTGGGATTTCCCAGTAGAAATAAAAATTCATCTGAAGTTCCTGTACTTAGTCTTCATGAACCTAGAGACCAGTGGCCCCAAGAAAAGACCAGAGCTGCAGGAATTCTTCTGAGCCACAAAAGCCCTAAGGTGGGTAAATTTCCCTATTGTTGACTAACTTCCTCCCCGACCCCTCCTGGCACCTCTCTTGAACCCTTCCTTCCCTTTCCTCATGTGAGGGCTGTTTCTGGCTCCCTGAAATGCATCTTTTCTCAGGGGCTTTTCTGCACATTTTCTATGTGCTATAGACTGAGCCCCACAAATCTGGGCAGACTTTTACTCCAAACAGTGGGGTCTGCGTGTTCACTTACTGTGAGCAGCTACTTGGGGAAAAACGTCTGGCCTCAGTGACTATCTTGGGCATTGGGAATAGGGATTTCATACATTCTGGATTCAAACTCAAAATTACCCCAGGCTCTAGATGTACAATAAAAGCAGTTTCCATTACCTGGAACATAATATTTGGGAGAAGAGTGGAGAGAGTACATCAGAGTAGATGGTGGTTTTTTGGTCATTCTCTACAGTCAAATTGCATATGCCAAGAAAGTTGCTGTTCACTTATTATTAATTCCTTCCATATTCAAAACTGAGCAAACTAATGTAAGTGCTGCATCAAATAGAGCAAGCAGTTAAAACTAAGAAATATTAAAGATAACAATTTTATTCAGCGATGTGATGTTTTTACTACTTTCACTACTCCCCAGTCCGAAAACCTCCCTTTAACCCTGGGATTTATATTGCCTCTGATTTTCAGCATATCCCCATTTTTGGGTAAGTAGATACTTTCCCATGCTCAATGAATAGCAGAATTGCTGAATATCCTTCTTTACCCTTCCAATTAACTCATCAACCCCAGAATTATCATTTATGAAATTAACTAATATTTAAAAATTAAATACATTTGAGTCTGACAAAGTGTTAAGAATATGATGAAACATTTGTTTTACTCAAGAAATGTTTTCCAGCCACCTGTCTTCATGGAAAGGATGTGATAAGTTACTTGCCAAAGAACTGGGCTCAAATTCCAACTTCACTCTTTGATACCTCTAAGGCTTTGGACAAGTTTCCTAACTGTTTTCTGCCTCAGTCGCTCAAATATTTAAAAGAAGAAGGTAAAAGATACAAATGGCCACTATCTCATAAGACTGGTGTGAAAAGTAGGTATGTTAATATTTGTAAAATTAATGGTGTTTAGTATTTTCATCTTCATTATCATCAGCAGTAATATCACCCTTGTTATTCATGAAACCTAAAAGTATTAAGATTGTGACTGATTTTGAAGTGCTATCGTATGTTTAAGCAGAGGAACAGATACTAAAATGGGATGTCACTTAAAATAACCCAGAAATTCCACATCTGCTGGTCTATAAAGTGTTATTATACAAAAGTTTTCTAATGTGGATTCCCATGCAAATTAGCATAGCCAGTTTCCCTTTAATGGAATCATTTTAACTAACACTAACTTTTGCATTGATTCCTCTTCTCTCTATAAGGATCCAGATCATCACTTCTCCAAACACTAGGGATCTGGGCGGAGTCTCCCAAACTTCAGTGTGACTGAAGACACTGTGCTCCTCTGGGAAGGGTAGGTGAAAATAACGTGGACAAAGAGTAAATTCACAAGAATTGACACAATTACCTGCTTAATTCACACAGGTTATTCCAAATGTAAACATATTCAACTTCTTGAACAATGGTTTCAATTTCTTTCCTGTTTTTTTTTCCTTCTTCTTGTGCTTGTTACAGTTTTTTGCTAGTGTAGACACCACAGAAATTATTTACTCCCAAAAGGATTTCACCAATGCAGATAGAGATGCTCTTTAAAGCTGATTTTTTCCAGGATTTTGTTCTCCTTCAGTGCTACATTAGAGTTAATACTAGGCAGAAGTGAGATGTAAAATGAAACTAAAAAGCTCCCATAGGCTACAAAATTGGGTTACTATTTTATAATTACAGTTGGGAAATGATTAGCAAGGACAAGCCCAGAGAAGGTGGCTGGGTCTGTGCAATTTAAATGGTTTGTGAGTCCTTCGGGCAGCACCATTACCAGAATCTGTGGTGTCAGGAAAAAATAGATATCATAGGGCAAGACAAAAGGTCAGACTGTGTTTTAATTTACCAAGCTAGACATGAGGGTTCATGAAAAGGTACAATCTGAGTGTAGAGCCCCATTTCAGGTTTCAAGCTAGGCTTGAGTAAAAAGTGTAAGAAGAAATTTAGATGAATTCTAAAGAAGATTGAAAAACTAAGAGAAAAAAAAGTAAATGACACTTGAATATTAGTATATACAAAATGTCTTCCTCTCAAATGCCTAACATAGTTTAACAATAGCAGGCAATCTCCACATAGTTGTTGTCTGTATAAATGGGCTTTTAGACAGATGATATAAGAATTACCAAATAAAATGGAGGATTATAAATGGAATGAATGGATTACAAAATGAATGAATGGATGATTGAATAGAAGGACAGATGGATGTTGGATTGATGGATGGGTGATTGTAGATTTATGTCATGGGTTTAAACAATTTTTTAGTAGATTTAAAAATTGGCTGGGGAGTATGGGATGACTCAGGTGCAAGGATCTGGTAGATGATGGTGCACCAGGCAAGTCCACTGCCTGACCCTCCATAGCTACAACAATCTGATGGTCCCTACACACACACACACACACACATACACAGACACACATGCACTACCTTTACCTTTACTTTCCTTTTCTTCTTAGTTCTGAGTCTTTATCAAGCTTATGGACCTGGATTCTTTCCCCTAAAATATTAACTGTAGAGTCTATACCACTCATTTCACTTTTTCTGCATTTAACAAATACTCATTGGAATTCCACTACATGCAATTCCCTTGACTAGATAAAGTTTCCTGGATACAAAATACTGTACAATACAATCAATGCCCTCAAGAAAAAAGGAAACATGCTACATAAAACTATACTAACTATGATAGCAAAGGAGTAGTCTATGTGATTCATGTGATGACATACAAGGATGAGAGCTATGTATTGTGATCAGATGAGTTAGATCATAATGTGGAGAAAAATAGCAATTCCTAAGAAATTTTTAAGTAGGGGGAGAGAAGGTCATTATAGAAAGAGTATGGTCTTTGCAATCAGAGAGATAAGAGTTGGAATGATGGTGTTAAATCTTTTAGAAAGATAAACAAATATTTTGTTTCCTTATTGGAAAAAGTTCAATATGATGATTTGCCCCAAATTTATTTGAGGATTAAAAAATAAGGTTTAGGAGCTCTTAACATATATTAGGCACTCAATAAACATTGCTTTCTTATTATTAATTTTAATATTATGGTGAGTTCAGAGAAGGAATTGATCAAGGTAAGACCTCAGAAAGAGGTTGATATTTCAGGGATAGTCAAAATATAACTAAAATTTGCATTGAAGAAAGAGCTTTCCAAGCTAAGCAGTTGATTGAGAAAAGGCAGAAATAGAGAGAGAGAGAGATGCCTAGGGAGTGAACAGAGGCAAGTATACTAGTTTGCTCTCAGCACTGAAGCTTTCCAGTATGTGGACAATCATGAAATAACAGATGACAGATGATTGAGGATTTCAAGGACACATCCTTGGTTGGAAGGCAGGGTATAGTATAATGTCCTCTTGTTCTGGAGGTCTTCATAGAGAGGAATCAGATCTTGTCTGGCAAAATCTTAAATCCAATTTTCTATTCAGTAAATAGATTATGAAAATTCCTTCTTTATTCCTCCTAACAACACTCCAAATAATAAAGAAATACACAAATACTCACTTGCAAAAACACAAAATTAAACAAAAATAAACAAAAAACCAAACCGAAAACCTCTAGTGCCTACAAATTTCAGTCTTGTCTAAAATTTGAAATTGAAAGTGTATGTGCAAGGTCCTGTGGAAAACCAAAGGAAGACATAAAATATCATCAAACAGTTATGCACCTTGAGTAGATTGTAAGAGACAGAGTGACAGAAGAGAAACACAAAGAAGTCCACTACAATCTACAAAGTATAAAGAATATTGTTGAGCACAGTTTCACTGAAAGGAAAGAGATTGAGTCATAGTCCAGATTGGGAAACTTTGTGAAATTCTTCAGCAATCTCAAAGTTAGAATATTACCCATGGAATCATACCATGGTGAAACTGTCTCTGATTTAAGAATTGAAGCAAGCATAATGCACCAAAAGAAAGGATTAAAAGTATCAATGAGGACATATATGAATTCTAAGTTAATTGCAAGGAAGACACGACCCTCCTAAGTAATGAATGTGGTCAATAGAGGTTACAATCTGTTTCTATTTATTTCTGGTCAGCAGCATCTCTAAATGGCCTTGGGGAACCACAGTACCGTCCTTGAGTTCATCCTCCTTGGACTGTCTGCTGACCCCCATGTCCAGGCTCTGCTCTTTGTGCTATTTCTGGGAATTTACATCTTGACCCTGATAGGGAACCTGTTGATGCTGCTGGTCACCAGGGCAGATTCTCACCTCCACACCCCCATGTACTTCTTCCTGAGTCACCTCTCCTTCCTGGATATTTGCTTCTCTTCTGCCACAGTACCAAAGCTGTTGGAGAATCTCCTGTCTCAGAGGAAAACCATCTCTGTTGGAGGCTGCCTGGCTCAGGTCTTCTTTGTGTTTGACTCTGGCGGCACAGAAATCTGCCTGCTCTCAGCAATGGCCTATGACCGCTATGCTGCCATCTGCCACCCTCTGCTCTATGGACAGATGTTGAGCAACCAGCTCTGTAAGGTGCTGGTGTGGGGATCCTGGGGCCTAGGCTTTCTGGATGCATTAATCAACATCCTTTTTGCTTTGAACTTGGACTTCTGTGGAGATGATACCATCCCCCACTACAGCTGTGAGCTGCCCTCACTTTTCCCTCTTTCCTGTTCAGATATCACCATCAATTTTACTGTTCTGCTCTGCTCCAGTATTCCACATGCACTTGGAACCTGTTTTCTGATCCTTTACTCCTACACCCTCATTGTCTCCACCATATGGAGCATTAGCTCCACCTCTGGTAGAAGCAAAACCTTCTCCACCTGCTCCTCCCACCTCACTACAGTGCTCCTGTTTTATGGCTCAGCTTTCTTGCGCTATTATGCATCAACCTCAAGATCACCATTGGAGTTAACCTTCTCTGTACAGTATGGTGTGATTACTCCCTTAGTGAATCCCCTCATCTACAGCCTGAAAAACAATGAGGTGAAAGCAGCTGTGAGAAGGACCTTCAGAAAATATCTCCAGTATTAGCTAATCACATGCATAGCCTGATGGTAATTAATTTTTTACAGCAATATATGTAATGACTGGTCAATAAGAGAATTTTCTGATTTCGTCTGATACTTGGTTCATAACATAACTTAGAAATACACAATGTTCTATGGGGTGATATAGAGAATCGTGGTTCAGGTTTATAATTCATGGTTTAGAGGCAGGGCTAGGCAGAAATGACAATACTAATCCAACCCTTTTCTATGGATTAATATGCCCTAATCCCACATATTGATTCTTTTTACTATGTATTTTATTGAGCAACATGAAATAAAATCACCAATAAGGGAAGGGAGCAATAGAATGGGCTGGTTGAGCTTGAGAGTGGAAAACATGAGAAGGTCTAGAGGAAGGTAAAGTATTTGGATTTGGAAAGTCCTGGACCTACAATGGGTGAGAGCACCCAGGGAATTAGAACAACCCAGACAAGGGAAGGTCCATCAGAGAAATCACAAAAAGTGAGTTTGTAACATCTCTTAGAAAGTAAACTTAAGGAAATATCAGGGTATGATTTCATAAAATAGTGTAACAGAAAGATATTTTGCTCTTTGAGAAAGATGTGAGGACACAAGAGGAAAAAAACACAGTTTGAAGAAGAAAAGTGCATGTTTCATTGCAAAGCAAAAGAGTCAAAGAGGAAAAACAGGAATTACAAGTTCAGACCAGCTGAGCAGTGCAGCACATCTGGTTGCCTTTAGTTGTGCAGTTGTGCGTGTGCCCTAATTCAGGCATTAAACCAAGGACTACTTGGGGCTGCAGTAAGGACAGAATTTCTCCCCAGAACTATACTTTAAGGCACAGTATTGGGATTTAAGAATGAAAGGGATTTGCAGATGGGTCTAAAATATGAGAACCAAGATGGGTTCTCAACTAAGCATACAACAGAAAGGATTGGTGGCCTTCTCCTTCCCTTTCTTTGCCCCTCCCATTCCATGCTGCCCCTTTTCACACCCAGGCACACACTAGCCACAAACTGCCTTCTGCAGAACACCCATTCCACTACTTCCCTGAATTTTCTGAAGTTTATCAATTACCTAAGAAAAATGATTCAAAGGTAATTTTCTTGAAAGTCATTCTTCCTTAATAATCAATTACTTTAGTGGCATATTCATTTAGATTCTTCTGTTATATATTTTTCTGATTTTCTTATAAGTAAAAATAACTTATGCCCACCAAATTATGTAGTTTGAGTAAATATTTATCCTGTTTAAAAAGGTATATATATATTTTCAACTATGGGCCAAAAATTATGTTCTCTTGGTTATCAGTTCAACAACCACTTATTACCTGTTATTCTTTATATATTCTCTAATAAAGTTGGATGTCTTAAGCACTTTTCATTTTACAAATATTCTTATATTTGCTCAATTTTCTTATTCAAATTGGCACTAACTCAATATACATTGCTTTATAGTCAAGTTTTGTCCTATTGAGTGTAGAGTGTAAGACCACTATGGATACCCAAACATTTAAAAATCTAATTCACCTTATTTTTCAACATAATGATAACATAGAGGAACTTGTAATGCTTATTAATCACGTATTTGGAAACATACATTATTTAGAATTTGAAATTATAAATATTTTCTACGTAATATAACAGGAAAATAATAAAATAATAATTTCATGCAATAGAGAACACTTAATTTCCTTTGCCTTCATGCCCTTATCTTTTCTTTTCCTATAAATAAAGGTTTTTATGCAACTGGTTAATTTAGCAGAGTCATCTCATTGGGGTGAAAAAAGTTTTGCATTAATACTCTGTTGAATCTCCCTTTGCCATTCCTTTATGATACCTACATCTCCTTGCTAGTGCCCAACCTGCTGGATAACCTCCTATCTCAGAGTAAAACCATGTTAGGAGAACTTTCTAGCTCAAGTCTTCCTTGTGTTTGATATTGGAGCAAAAGAGACCTACCTGTTCTCAGCAGTGGCCCATGACCACCACACTGCTATCAACTATCCTCTGCTCTATGAAAAATAATGAATAATAAGCTCTATATGCAGTTTGTGTGCTGCTCATGAAGCCTGTGGTTTCTGCATACGCACATTAACCTCAATCTGGCAGTGACCTTATACTTCTATGAGGCCAGAATCATTCACGACTGTAGCCTGTAGCTGTGAACTGCCCATCCTCTTCCCTTTGTACTGCTCTTATGCCATCAACAACCTGTATTAAATACATCTAGCTAAATGGAGAGATATAACTTGTTTATGACTTGGAAGACTCCATTTGTAAAGAAATCAACTATTGTCACCTTGATTTATAGATTCAATTCCAATCAGAATATTAGGCATTTTTTGTTATCGACAAACTGATTCTACAATTTATGTGACAAAACAAATGTCCAAAAATGGTACAAGAAATCTCAAAATAGAATAACTTTGGAGGAACACTGAGGCTACTAGATGTAAAACCCATTATAATAATTAACACATTGAATTATTGGGACAAAAATCAACAAAATTGTCAATGGAATAAAAGTAAGTTTCCAAATACAGACACCTGTTACAGATCTATCATCTATCTATCTATCTATCTATCTATCTATCTATCTATCTATCTATCTATCTATCTA
>JAKSZT010053895.1:1301325-1325970 GCA_026826555.1 Tolypeutes matacus
GATAGATAGATAGATAGATAGATAGATAGATAGATAGATAGATAGATCTTTAACAGGTGTTTGTTTTTGTAAACTTACTCTATTCCATTGACACATTTGTTGATTTTTGTCATATTAACATGTGTTAATTATTTTAATAGCTCTAACATTTGATAGTATAAATGTTCCACCAAAGTTACTACTCTTTTTTGGGTTTCTTGGGCCATTCTTGGCAATTTGTTTTGTCACATAAATTGTAGAATTACCTTGTCAATAACAAAAAAATGCCTAATAATTTATTGGGATTGAATCTTTAAATCAAGGTGACAAGGGCTGATATCTTTACAAACTGAGTCTTCCAATTCATAAACAAGTTATATCTCTCCATTCGAGTAGATGTATTTAACATCCTTCAGAAATATTTTGGAGCTGTAATTGTAGATTTCTTCCACATATTTTGCAAAATGTATTACAAAGCATTTAATGAGTTTTTGTTCTATTTAAGTGGTATAATTTTTAAGTATCCAATGTGTTTTGTTTGTGTGTAGATATGCAATGGAGTTTTGCATATCCAATGACCTTGGGCCAAGTTAATAACAGGTCCAAGTAATAACTGATCTGCTTTTTGTTATTTAAAATCAATTTTTTGTTGTCTAGAGTTTTATAAATGGAATAATATATTTTACAGTTTAGCTTTTTTTTTTTACTCTGCACACTGTTTCTGAGATTCATTGATGACCTTTCATACTTTTAACTGCTGATGGACATATGTGTTATTTCTCACTTTTTACTCTTATGGATTATATTGCTAGAAACAGTAGTTTATAAATCTTTTGGGGGACATATGTTCTCATTGTTTTGGAGCAAATATTTAACAGTGGAATTGATGGGTTTAGGATACTTGTATATTTAACTTTTTAAGAAACTGTGAAACTACTTTCCAAAATGGATTTACTACATTACATTGGCACCAGTAACTTTTGAGGATTTCAGTTGCTCTACAATGTCTACAATACTGGGTAGTCTTTTTTGTATTTTTTTTTTAGTAGAGAAAGTGTGAGTTTACAAAAATACCTTTTATTAAGATTTTTCAATTCTGTTGGGTTTGTAGGAGCATCTCATTATGGTACTACAATTGAAATTTCCTAACTTTGAATGATGTTGAGGTTTTTTTGTGTGTATTGCCAATATCTGTATCATTTAATATAATGTTTACTACAATATTCTGTCCAAGTTTATTTAACTTTTGTATACTTATTATTGAATTTTAAGAATCTATTATATCTTTTTTTAATTTTTAATTTCTTTTAAAAAAGAAATTAAAAATACATTAAAATTACATAAAAAGTATAGGGGATTCCCATATGCCTTGTTCTCCCCACTACCCACATTTGACCCCATTAACAACATCCTTCATTAGTGTGGTACATTCATTGCAATTGATGAACACATTTTTGAACATTGCCACTAAGCATGGATTATAGTTTACATTGTAGTTTACACTCTTTCCCACACAATTCTACAGGTTATGGGAAGATATATAATGTCCTATCTCTGTCGTCGCAATGTCATTCAGTATAATTCCCAAGTGCTGAAAATGCCCTAGTATTACACCTGTTTTCCCTCTCCCTGACCTCAGAACCTCCAGCGGCCACTGCCTAAATATCAATGATAAAATTTCTTCCATTGCTAGAATCACAATAAATCTATAGAATATCTGTAAGTCTACTCTAGTCCATAGTTCATTTCCCAATCCTGAGGATTCTGGGATGGTGATGCCCACTCCACCTCTGATTGAAGGGGGCTTCAGTCCCATACGGCCGATGGATGGGACTCTCTTGCTTGAAGCTGTAGGCTTTCTCGGTTCCTTGGTATGGTGGTTGTCCATCATCACCTCCTTGTTAGTTGTCCTGGATGAGTCCAATGCACTGGAGAGTAGGTGTTGCAACTCCATTGAGGCTCAGGGCCTGGTTGGCACATGGACAGTCCAAAGATTCAATCAAGTCTCTTGGATGTACACCTACCAACTCTAGCACCGACTAAAGATTCAAATAGAAGGGATCAAAAAGTCATGTGTAGGGAAACTACAAATGAGTCCAATTCTGTCACACTGGGGAGTACAAACTCCAAAGTAGGGCCCACTTGCAAGGCAACAAATTCATGAACTATCTACCCTGGCAATAGTGCTTGGGTGTCTCCAGAGGCCTCAGGAGCCCTGGTAGTTGGAGTAGTGTCTAATTTGGCAGTCAATGAGATCCTGCTGAGAAATTCATAAGTGTAACCTCTGTAATGACCTCCCAACTCACTTTGAAGTCTCTTAGTCATATAAACTTACTTGGCTTTACTTTCCCCCCTTTTGGTCAAGGTCTTTTTCCAGTTACATTAATAGTTGTTGCTTGGAAGTAATCCCTTGGTGCCAGGGAGGCTCATCCCTGGGAGTCCAGTCCCATGTTGGGGGGAAGTTATTGCATTTATATGCTGAATTTGGCTTGAGAGAGGCCACATTAGAGCTACAAGGAGGCTTTCAGAGGGTAACACTTAGGCATCCTATAATATAATGCTATTTTTCAATTTCAAGAGTAAAGGTTCATAAGCACAGCCATCAATATCAAGGTTCCATCAATGGACTCTATCCTCCTTCACTAGCCATTACCTCTGTACTTGGGGGATTCATGCTGCTCCATCAGCGAAAGTGGCAGTGCTCCCCAGGATGGGAATTCCATATTCTTTCAGTTATTGTGTGAATCTCCAACCACCATGACAATGACCCATGAACATTTGAACACATTTATATGCCTGCTATGTATACCTAGGTCAACCTCATCGCATGTATCCCCCTTCACTGACACCCCACACAAATGGTCCTCCCCTGCCACAGTTGTAACCCTTCTGTGATCCAAAACTTCTTAAAAAATGAAGCCAATAAAATACCCAAATACAATTAATAAGAATATGAAATAATAATGATAATTTTAAAACTAAGAAATAAAATTTTTAAAAAACCTTAAAAATAAAAAAATTGGGATAATAAAAAAATAATAAAAAATTTTTTTGACATTTTGTTTTTCATCACTGTAAGATCCGTTGTCCTGTATGTACAGTAACATTTTCTTCCATTTATTTCCCCAGTGTCTTACTTTTTTTATTTTGTGTTCAAAGAAGTATTAAGTCACAGCAAAGTCACATACAGAATATAGGGGACTCTCAGATATAAAACATCCTCCCCCTTTCCCTCCCTTCCCTATTAATAACATTTTATATGTGGATGGTACATTTGTTACAACTGATGTACAAATATTGAAATGTAACTACCATCCATGGTCAGTGGTTTACATTATGGTTTACATTTTGAACCATACACTTTTATAAATTTTGATGAAATTTAACGTGGCGTGTGTTGCAGTCTGGCAGTTTGATGTAATTATGAATTCCAAACATAGATATTGGATCATGCTGTAACCTGGTCTGCTAATCTGGGCATGATTAAGTTATGATTAGGGTGTTAACTGGGCCACGTCAGAAGGGCAAAAGCCCCACCCCTTGGTGGGTGGGGGAATCAAATATAAAAGGCAAGGCAAAAGACAGAGAGCGCAGTTTTGATGTTGGAGTTCTGGTCAGGAAGGAAAGAAGGCCCCGGGATAGAGATGAGCCATTTGCCTGAGAGTTCACAGCTGGCCTTGTGGAGAGAAGCAAAGCCTAGAGAGCCTCATAGTCTACAGCTGACCTTGTGGAGGAACTGGTGGAGCTAAGTCGAGAGAGAAATGCAGCCCTGGGAAGAGAGGAACCCAAGAAGCCTGAACCCTGGCAAATGTCACCAGTTGTCTTGCTCCAACACGTGGCAATGGACTTTGGTGAGGGAAGAAACGTATGCTTTATGGCCTGGTAACTGTGGACTTCTACCCCAAATAAACAATCTTTATAAGGACCAACCAATTTCTGGTATTTTGCATCAGCACCCCTTTGGCTGACTAATACAGCATGTATCCATCATTGCAAGATCATGCAAAACACTCCCATTGCCCTCAAAATGCTGCCTGTTACATCTATTCAATTCTTCCCTCCCTCTCCCCTCAGGACCCATGGAAACCACTGGGCTTCACTCTTTTCAAGACCAGAATCATAGTTACTTGCAACAACACTGAGGACTTGACACCCTGGTCTGTTCTCCCTATTGGATACCACCTATGCTCTCAAGAGACTCCTGCTCCTCTGTTTGAGAACATAGCAGGCCTCCCCTGGATGGAAGTCCACCACTTTGCTGCTCCTTATGTGGGTCTCCACCCACTAATATAAAATACTATGTCAAGATGAACATTCTCCCTCACCCTAGAAGCCTGCCTCTGATGCACCCTGTCCTGAATACCTCACACATCCAACACCATAAACCAGTTTTAACTTTACCTTGCCCTATTGCCAAAAGAGTATTCCCAACATTTTAGTTTTAACCACATATCCACCAATCCCCAGTGTTTACCTGCTCCCTCTCCCAACCCTCCACACAGTTCAATGGACAATCCAACCCTCCTTACACAACCTACCTCCCTGAAATACCTGCACTGCCTAACCCATTAATATCACTGTACCACTGTCATGTCCCTCCACTGTATAACTACACACTTCCACCTTATCATAGATTTTGCCCATAGGGGCATTGGCTCACAGCCTTCTCCCTTTCTAATTCCTGAAAACCAATCTTCCAGACTCTAGTTCTGTGAGTCTGCTCAATTTGCTAAATTCCTATCAGTGAGGTAATTTAATATTTGTCCTTCAGTTCCTGGTTTGGTTCACTAAACATAAGGTCCTCAAGATTCATCCATGTTATCCCATGTGTTAGAATTGTATTCCTTCTTACAGCTAAGTAATATTCCATTGTATGCATTCAGCACAATTACTTTATCCATTCATCTATTGAAGAGCATTTGGGTTGGTAGCAACTTTTAGCAATAGTGAAAAATGCCACCATGAACATTGGTGTGCATATGTTTGTTCATGTCTTTGCTTTCAGTTCTTCTGGATATATACCCAGCAGTAGAATTACTGGATCATATGGCAGTTCTATAGTTAGTTTTCTATGGAACCACCATACTGTCCTCCACAACGGTTGCACCATTCTACATTCCTACCAACAGTGGTTGAGGGTTCCCATTCCTACACATCCTCTCCAACACTTGTAGTCCTTTGATTTTTAATAGCCCCAGTGTAACGATATTAAGATGGTATCTCATTGTAGTTTTGATTTACATTTCCCTAATAGCTAGTGATGTTGAGCATCATTTCATGTTCTTTTTCGCCATTTGTATTTCTTCTTTGGAAAAGTGTCTTATCAAATCACTTGCAGATTTTATAAAAGGGTTGTTTGTCTTTTTATTTTTGATGTGTAGGATTTGTGTATACATGCAGGATATTAGGCCTCTGTCAGATAAATGGTTACCAAATATTTTTTCCCATTAACTAGGCTGACTTTTCACTTTTTTGACAAACTCCTTCAAGGTGCAAAAGTTTTTAATTTTGAGGAAGTCCCATTTATCTTTTTTTTTTTTTTTTTTTTTTTTGCTGCTTGTGCTTTTGGTGTGTTCTTGAAACCATTTCCTATTACAAGATCCTGTAGCTGCTTCCCTACATTATCTCCCAAAGTCTTTATGATCTTGGCTCTTAAATTTAGATCTTTGAACCATCTTGTGTTAATTTTTGTATAAGATGTGAGATAGTTTTTCTTTCTCATTCTTTTGGATATGGGTATCCAGTTCTCCAAGCGCCATTTGTTGAAGCAGCCATTATCACCCAGTTGAATGGGCTTGGTGGTCTTGTCGAATATCAGTTGACTGTATATGTGAGAATCTATATCAGAACTTTCAATTCATTTCCTTTAGTCAGTATGTCTATCCTTGTGCCAATATCATGCAGTTTTGACAACTGTAGCTTTGTAGTATGTTTTAAATTCAGGTAGTGTGATTCTTCTAATTTCATTTTTGTTTTTCATAATGTCTTTGGCTATTCGGGCCCTTTTGCCCTCCATAAATTTCACAGTTTTTCCAATTCAGGAAAAAATGCTGTGGTGATTTTTATTGGGATTGTGTTAAATCTGTAGATCAGTTTTCCGTAGGATAGACATCTTGATGTTTAGCCTTCCTATCCATGAACAGGGAATATTCTTCAATTTATTTAAGTCTTCTTTGATATCCTTTAATAGTGTTGTGTAGTTTTCTCCATATAACTCATTTACATCTTTAGTTAAATTTCTTCATAGGTATTTGATTCTTTTAGTTGCTATCGTAAATGGGATTTTTTTCTTGATTTCCTCTTCAGATTGCTCATTATTGGGGTACAGAAATGCTACTGATTTTTGCACATTGGTCTTATAACCTGTAACTCTACTGAACTTATTTATAAGCTCTAGACTCTTTGTTGTAGATTTCTGAGGGCTTTTTATGTACAGGAGCATGTTGGCTGCAAATAGTGAAATTTTGCTTCTTCCTTTCCAATTCGGAAGGCTTTTTAAATCTTTTTTCTTCTCTAAATGTTCAAGCAAGTGTTTCTAACAGAATGTTAAATAGGAGTGGTGAAAGTGGACATCCTGGTCTTGTTCCCAATCTTAAAGGGAAAAACTTTAGGAATTCTTCATTGAATATGATATTAGCTGTGGGTTTTTCATATATACCCTTTATCATGTTGAGGAAGTTTCCTTCTATTTTTATCTTTTGTAGTGTTTTTATCAGGAAAGGGTGTTGTATTTTGTTGAATGCATTTTCTGCATCTATCAAGATATTCCTTTGATTTTTTTTTCTTTTGATCTGTTTATGTGGTGTATTATGTTGATTGATTTTCTTATATTGAACCATCCTTTAATACCAGGGATGAAACTCACTTGATCATGGTGTATAATTCATTCGATGTGTTGTTGAATGTGATTAGTAAGTATTTTGTTGAGGAGTTTAGCATCTAGGTTCATTAGAGAGATTGGTCTATAGTTTTCCATTTTTGTGGCATCTTTCTTTGGCTTTGGTATTTGGGTGATGTTATCATTGTAGAATGAGTTAGGCAATGTTCACTCCACTTCTATTTTTTGAAAGAGTTTAAGCCGGATTGCTGTTAGTTTTTTTCCAGAATGTTTGGTAGAATTCACCTGTGAAGCCATCTGGTCCTGAGCTCTTCTTAGCTGGGAGGTTTTTGATGACTAATTTTATCTCGTTACTTATGATTAGTCTGTTGAGTTCATCAGTTTATTCTTTCATCAATGTAGGCTGATTGTGTGATTCTAGGAAATTGTCTATTTCTTCTGAATTATCCAACTTGTTGGCATACAATTTTTCAAAGTATCCTCTTATGATACTCTATTTCTGTGGGGTCAGTGGTGATATCCCCTTCTTCGTTTCTTATTTTTTGTATTTTAATCTTCTCTCTTTTTTTCTTTCTTTGTCTAGCTAAGGGTTTGTCAATTTTATTGATTTTCTCAAAGCATCAACTTTTGGTTTTGTTTAGTTTTTTTAGTGCTTTCTTATTTTCAATTTCATTTAGTTCTGCTCTAATCATTGCTATTTCCTCCTTTCTACTTCCTTTGGGGGTAGTTTTTTGTTGTTTTTCCAGTTCCTCCAGGTGTGCAGTTAGGTCTTCAATTTTCAATCTTTCTTCTTTTTTGATATATGCATTATGGCTATGAATTTTCCTCTTAGTAAAGCTTTTGCTGCGTCCAGTAGGTTTTGATATGTTGTGTTATCCTATACATCTGTGTCAAGGTAGATACTGATTTCTTTTGTGATTTTCTCCTTGACCCATTATTTGTCCAAGAGTGTGTTGTTCAACTTCCATATCTTTGTGCCTAATCTGGTTCTTGGCCCCTTGCTGATTTCCAGCTTCATTCCATTGTGGTCAGAGAAATTATATGTATAATTTCAATCTTTCTGAATTCATTGAGAGTTCTCCTGTGGCCTAGCATGTGGTCTATCCTGGAGAATGTTCCATGTGCCCTCAAGAAGTATGTATATCCTGCTGTATTTAGGTGTAATGTTCTGTATATGTCTATTAAGTACAGGTCTTCTATTGTATTATTCCAAGTCTTGTTTCTTTATTGATTCTCTATTAAGATGTTCTGTCTAATTGTCATAATATTGTATTAAATTCCCAAGTATAATTGTAGAGGCACCTATTTCTCCACTTAGTTTTTGCAGCCTTTGCCTCATATATTTTGAGGCACCCTGTTTAGGTGCATAAATGTTTATGATTCTTCTTTCTTATTGATAGATGACCCCTTTTATTAACAGATAGTGTCCTCCTTTTTTATTCTTACAATAGTTTTGCATTGAAAATCTATTTTGTCCAATATTGGTACATTTACTCCCCCCCTTTTTTTGGTTATTGTTTGAATGTAGAATTATTTTCCAACCATTCACTTTCAGCCTCCTTGCATCCCTGGGTCTAATAGGTTTCTTGTAGACAGCATATAGATGGGTCATATTTCCTTATCCATTCTGTCTATCTTGACTGGTGAGTTTAATTTATTAACATTCAATGATATTACTGTCAAGAAATTACTTACATTAACCATATTTTCTTTAGGTTTATATATGCCTTTTTTTTTTTTATTTCTTTTCTTATCTTTTTATTTGTTCTTACACTGTCCTCCAGCTCTCTCTCTCCTGTTTTTTCCTTTCACCCTGCATAACTCCTTTTAGTATTTCCTGAAGTGCAGGTTTCTTCCTAACATACCCTCTTAATTTTTGTTTATCTGTGAATATTTTGAACTCTCCCTCATTTTTGAATGCCAGTTTTTCTGGATAGAGAATTCTTGGCTGTAATTTTTTTTCATTTTAGCACCTTGACCATGTCATACCTCTGCCTTCTTCCCTCCATGGTTTCAGATGAGAAATCAGTACCTAATCTTATCGAGCTTCCCTTGTATGTGATGGATCTCTTTTCTCTTGCTGCTTTCAATATTCCCTCTTTGTCTTGAGCATTGGACAATTTTGCAAGAATATGTCTTGAAGTAGGCCTCTCAGGGTTTATACTGTTTGTGGTGGGCTGTGCTTCCTGGACATGTACATCCATCTCTCTCAATAGGGTTGGGAAGTTTTCAGCATTATTTCCTCCAACACATCTCTGTCCTCTTTCCCTTCTCTTCTCCCCTGGGATGCCTATAATGCATACGTTTCTGCGTTTTGTGCTGTCATTGAAATCTCTGAGTCTCTGCCGAATTTTCTCTATTTCTTCATCTATCTGTTCTACTATCTTTTTTATTTCAGATGTACTGTCTTCCACATCACTGATTCTTTCCTGTGCATGGTCAAATCTGCTGTTATGTGCTTCCAGTGTATTTTATATTTCTTGTATTATGCCATTCATCACCATCATATCCGTTATCTCTTTATGTATGTTTACAATTTCTTCAGTGTGTTGTCCCAGTGTCTTCTTCAAATCCCTTATCTCTTCCTTTTCTTCTTTAAGTTGATTCATGATATCTGTTTGGTCATCTCTGATTAGTTGTTCCATGTTCTGCATCTCCTCCTGTTTTATACTTGTCTCATTGGACTGGGCTATATCTTCCTGTTTCTTAGTATAGGTTGTAATTTTTTGTTGATGTTTAGGCATCAGTTTATCTTGATGGGTTTGTTCTGTTAATTAGCTTCTCTTGGAAATCTAGGCTTTTATTTTATTGTTGTTTTTGTGTGTGTGGTTAATTTTCACTTTGACCCTTCATTCCTCTTATTCTATTTCCTTGCTGTTTTCCATTTTCCCTTGAAAAAAATTAGGGCCAGAGAAAAGGAAAGAAGTAAGAAAAGAAAAAGGATAATAGCAATAATAATAGTAAAAGGCAAAAGAGGAACTGTATAAGGACTAGAAAAATGCATAATTAACTCAAGTGAAAAGTGCAGAGGATTAAGAATAAAAAAGTGGAGTACAAGCAATGAGATGAGAAACCAAATAGAGAATAAAAAATAGGATGGATTAAAATGCCAGAATGATGTCAAGGGAGGGAAAAAGAAAAGAAAAGACAAATGGAAAAAACAGTAAAAAAGAAAGACAACAGAGAAAAAAGGAGAGAGAAAGAAAGACAAGGAAAATTGAAGAACAAACAAAAAGTGGTAGAATGTAAGAACAATAACAGAAAGCAGAAGAGAGAAAGATAAAGGAAGGAAAAGAAATAGCATAGCACAGGGAAAATTGGTGAACAAAAAAAAGTGAAACAAAGGAAGGGGAAACACAGTAAATGAGAAACAAGACAGCAGCACCTGATTAAAAAAACAAAAAGGGGGAGCAAGAAAGATGATTTAAAAAAGAACAAAAACAAACAAACAAAATCATGGAAAAACAACTTTCACTCTTAGACCCCTAAGTAGCTTCTCAGGCTGCCAACATTCATCCATCAATAACACAGCAACCTGCCTTCTCCAGTTGTGAACTGGGTTTTAGCAAGTAAGCTAAATTAAATTTTAAGAAGGAAGCTTTTTTAAGAAAAATAAGAGATCCAAGAAAAGCTTGTACAAAAAGAATGCATATATGTTATCTGTCCTAAAGTATCAACTGGATGTCTGATAACCACGTGGATCACTTCTCTAAGAACCTGGAATCTAACCAGGGACCACGTATATTCAAGGTGAGTACTCCTCCACTGAGCTAAACTTTCTCCTTGGGCTAGTTAGTCTCTGAGAAAGATATCTGCCCACTTTCCATTGGGGAGGTTAGAATGTTCACAGTTGTCCAAAGTCTTCCTGATTAGGTGCCTGTCTGTCCCTGCCCCCTTTTTATTCTAGTTGCTTTCTTTCCCAGGGCAGCTGGGCGTGACAGCCTATGTGAGTGAATCCACCCTCCCATCTCCTGGTCAGGTCGAAGTCCCTTCTGAGATTCAAAGAGGACTTTGGTGACTGAGCTCATAGCAAAGAAACCACTCTTGACCCTCTTCTAGAACCCTCCTCCTCCCAGGGGTCCCTAAATAGACCCTTGAAAGCTTATTGAGGCTTTCTTCTGCCTGCCTCCTTAAGGGAAGTTGGAATTTTGATAGTTTTCATCACTGGACTAGTCAATTGCTTGTCTCCACCCTCTCCTGCCCAAGTTGCTCCCTCCCAGGGTGGCTGGATGTGTCTGACTGCCTGAGCAGATTCCCTTCTCCCATTTCCTGAGATGACCTAGGTGCTGGCTAGTATGTTCCGCAAAGTTCAACGGGGACCCAGGTAACCAAACCTACAGATAGGAAACCCCTCTCCACACTTCACCAGAACCCTCTTCCTACCAGAGAATGCTCCCTCCCACTCGGTGTCAGGTGGGAGTCAGGGGGTTCATGAAGGCTTTTGCTTTGAGGGTGGGGCTTAGCCTCAGGTAGTTGCCAGTCATAGGGGCAAGAAACTCACAGTTTTCCCTTGGGCTCTTTATCTCTTTGTCCAGTTTCCTCCAGATCAATGTCCTGAAGACTCCTGCTCTATGGGTTCCCATAACAGCTCACTTATGTAGGATTTTTCACCTTCTCAGCTGTTTTTTGTAAGAGAGGTGGGGAGTGCACACTTAAGCCGATGCCATCTTGCTGGAACTCTCCATTATATCTTGAAAACAGTACCTATATCAGATATATAATGCAGTAGGCATAATTCTAAGATGGGCCCAGTGATTCCCAACACCTGCCATTACTCCCTATACAACATCCACTCCTTGACTGCGGGCAGAATCTATGATAATTTCTATAATTTGCCTTCTGGAATTTCGATGGAAACTATAATGAATCTATAGATCAATTTGGGGGATAATTATAATTAATAAAATTGAGGATTCGAAAACATGAACATGGCATAGCTGTTTATTAATTCAGGTCTCAATAACCAAGTTTATTCAGTATATTTTCAGCTTTCGAAGTAACTATAGACAGCATTGTCACTAAAATTTATGCCATTACATAACAAAGATTCACATTCTCCCAATTTCCAATAATATTTCCCTCAATTCCTTTTAAATAATCCCAAACAGCATCTTCAGGGACCAGTTTCTACTAACTGTCCATTCAGGTAATTTAGGCTTTCTCTATCATGGTACACAAAAATCCCTCAGCCTCCACCAGCTGCCCATTCCACAGCAAAAGCTACATATATAGATATTTGTTATGGCAATGCTCAATGTCTATATGCAAAAATCTTTTTCTTCATAACATAAACCTCCAAATCTTGGAGTCTTAATAAAACAATGTTTATTATCTCACAGTTTCTTTCTCTTAAGAAACTGAGGATGGCTAAGTGGGATCCTTGGCTCTGGTTCTATCAGAAAGCTGTGATAATCTCAAATCTCAACTAGAAAAGAGCTAATACCTATCTCACTCATGTGGTTAGTGACAGGATTCAATTTTCCTTGACTACTGGACTGAGTCCTCATACCTCACTGTCTTTTGACTAGAGAAATCCTTTGGTTTCCAGCCATGTAAGTCTCTCCATAGACCATCTCACAATGTTGAAGCTCACAACATCAGACTGGGCATACAAGAGGACAAAGTTAACAGCAACTGAGAGAGGGCTAGCAAGACAAAGGTCACAATATTTCTAACCTAAGGAGTAACACCCTTTAATTTATTTATCAGAAGCATGGAACTAGTTCCATGCATAGTCTATGGGAGTGTTTAATGTGAGGATATAAATACTATGAGTTGGGAATTATTGGGAGCCACATCAGAAGATTCTTACCACACAATGGCATAAAAAAATATGAAATACTTGCAGTTATATCTGAAAATGTGTGTGCAAGATATCTGAACTGGAAACCACACAAAATTATTGTGAACAAATTAAACAATACCTAGGTAATTAGGGAAATGTACAGTGTGCATGGATTCAAAGTAGTTATATTGTTAGGATGTCAATTTTCCTCAAAATAATCGATATTTCAACACAATTTGTATTTCAAATGGTGGGTTCATCCAAAAATGTAAAAATGGAAAAGACCATTTGAAAGAAAAAGCAACGTTTAAAAAGAAGAACAAAATTTTAGTAATAAGCACAACCTGACTTCAAATCTATATATAAAGTTATGGTGAAGAAAATTGTAAAGTATTGCCATAAAGTTAGACAATCAGATCAAAGGAATAGAATAGAAAGACCTAAAATAGAACCACATGAATATGGTCCATTAATGATTTTTAACATAGATATAAATACATTTCAATGGAGAAACAATAGTCATTTCAACAAATGGTTCTAGAACAGTGGATATCCATAAGAAAATAAAAGTACCTTTGATTTATACCTTTGATTATAATGTAAAAGTACTTCAAAATGTATCATTTATATAAAATTAGAAACTAAAGAGCTTCTAATAGAAAACATAAGATAAACTGTTTATGACCTTGGTTAGGCAAAGATGTTTTAAATATGACACAAAGAGATAAACCATAAAAGAAAAAGTTGATAAATTGAACTTTATCAGAACTAAGTACTCCTGCTCCTTAAAGGCTTTGTAAAAGTAACAAAAAGATAAGCCTCACACCAGGAGAAAATATTTTAAACCCATATCTGATAAAGAAAATGAATCCAGAATACATATTTAAAACTACCAAATTCAGTAATAATACTGAAAATTTTTAATGTGCAAAAGAGATGATGTCAGCATAAATGGGGAAATAGGGAAGTTCAAAACTCCATCCTTCGACAGATGCAATGAATGAGATGAAAAATCTAACAGAATCAACTTTTTCTGAGCTCTAGATTCTAACAAGTATATAACCCAGGAAATGCTATATGATGAAAAAAGAGTTGATTATTAGTAAGAAAGCTTTGTCATAGTTTAATTTACCTTGTTATCATTCCCATTCCCCAGTTAGATGGTGGCCTTGAGATGGTATCTCACAGTTCTGGCACAGGTTCTGGTACAACAGAGGGTAATACAGACATTATTCTCAAAGAATTGTGGTACTGTTTTTGGACATGTTTGGTGTGGCTCCCTTCAGTTTTTTTTTTTTAATCAATTTTATTGATATATATTAATAAAGCATAAATCCATCCAAAGTGTATAATCAATGGTATGTTGTGCATCCATCACTTCAATCATTATTATTTTCATTATTCCAATAATAATAAAATTTTTAAAATAGACAAACATACAAACAAAAAAACCCTTACTACCGCTCAGTCTTTCTATGCTTCCCCTGCTGTGCATAGCTGCTATTCTGATTCTGTCTCTCTAGTTTATCTGTATTTATATTTGTAAAAACTGTCTTATATATGCAAACTACCCATACTTGTATTTCACATGAGGTTTCACTATGTTATACAGTCCCATGTTACATTCTTTAGCATTTCCTGTAGTAATATACAGGACCTTGGATTTTCCCCTTCAACTACTGTAACACCCATATAATAGCTCTGCTTGTTACAAACACTATGTTGTCCTTTCACCATTTCTATTCTTTTCCAAAGACTTACAAACCTTTACAACCTTTTTACCAATTCTGCAAAGACTAGCCCTCAGCTTTCCATTCTCTACCTTCATTCTATTGTCTGATGACTTATATTCTTACTGTTGACTCTATGAATTTACATAATATATTTGGTTCATACAAGTGCAATCATACTGTATTTGTCCTTTTGTATCTGGCTTCCTTTACTCAGCATAATGTCCTCCAGATTCATCCATGTTAACAGATGCTGCACAACTTCATTCCTTCTTACCACTGCAGAATATCCCATCATGTGTATACACCACAATTTATTTATCCATTCATCAGTTAATGGGTTGTTTCCATCTTTTGACATTCATGAATAACACCACCATGGGTATTGATGTGTAGATGTCTGTTCATGTCCCTGTTCTCAGTTCTTCTGAGTATATACCTGGTAATGGTATTGCCAGTTCATATGAGAAGTCTATATTCAATTTCCTTTGGAACTGCCCAAAAGTCCTCCACAGTGGCTGTACCATTCTGCATTCCAACTCTGATGGTTAGGCTAATGTGTGAACTCAGGCTGGTATGTGTGTCCAGTTGTTTGATCAAGCGAGCACTGGGCTAATTGTAATACAAGGACATTTATGAACTTTAGTCACCAGTGATTTTACTGCATAGATAGCTGATTACATCTACATCAATCAGGGAGATTGCCATCAGCAATGAGTGACACTTTATCCAATCAGTTGAATGCCTTAACAGGAGAAGTGGTTTCAGCAATTGGAGAGAATTTCCCAGCTCGTCTTTGGACAGGCTATGTATCCCAGAAACACATCAAGGACCTTCATTGGACTTTCATTGAAGGCCCTGGTTTGCAACCTGCCTGCAGAACTTAGACTTGTGCATTCCCATGGTCATGTGAGGGACACATATAAAATTTCATATTATTGACAGATATGTCCTGTTGATTCTGTTTCCCCAGAGAATGCTGACTAATACAGCTTGGTACTGGGAGTGGTTCTTGAAGAACAGAATCTTAAACATGGGGTGTCTGAGGTGCTTCTGGGAGTTTTCCCAATGGCTGTCTACTCTAATTGGACTCAAGGGTACTAATGACTCCCTTTCCAATAATGAAGAGGCCACTAATAGCCCATGGCATGAGCTTGCAATAGAGATACCCAAAATATCATCACTGCATTCCCCTACTTCCACACGTATAAGAAGCAAGGATCTGGATGAGAGTGTTTTCAACAAACTTAACAGAGTTTTGTGGAGTCAAAAGGTATAATGATGTTGGCTGGCTCCTCCAACTCCGGATACAGTTACGAAAGAAAGAGATGAGGTAAAGTCTTCACATTTGAAACTTAAATGCTGCATGAATGATATGAAAATTTCTATGTGTGCTATGAAAGAAAATCTTGTCATCTGTAGCCACAGACTTGAGATATCTGAGATCCAAAGTCAGACTATCATTGTATGAGTAGCAGAGTTACAAATGAAACTAAAATCTCAGCCCCACAGGTTTTCTGCAGTTAAAGGAAGGCATTGATTGGAAAGGAGTAGAACCCAGAGGATTGAGATGGAGACCTATGGGATGATGATCATTTTGATGGGGACATTGGAACCATAAATTCTGCTGAAACTTTGCCAGCTGGTGACTCCAATTTCAGCTGTTCTCCCAGATGTAGTATCATTGCTTGAGCAAATCACCACATCCCCTGGTACGTGGTATGCAGCTGTTGATCTGGCAAATGCTTTTTTCTCAATTGCCATTAGTAAAGACCACCAGAAACAGTTTGCATTCAGCTAGAAAGGCCAACAATATACTTTCACTGTCCTGCCTCAGGGGTATATCAACTCTTCACCCCTGTCATAATATTGTCTGCAGGGAAATTGATCATCTATCCTTCCCATGAGACATCACACTGGTCCCTTATACTAATGATATAATGTTGATAAGACCTGGTGAGTAAGAGGTAGCAAAGACTCTTATTATTATAAGGCATTTGCTTGAGAAATGATGGGAGATAAATCCAACAATAAATACAGTGTCCTTACACCTCAGGGACATTTCTAGTATCCAGTGGTGTGGGCCATGTCAAGATATCCCTTCTAAAATGAGGGATAAGCTGTTGCTTCTGTCCCCGCCTGCAACCAAAAAAGAGGCACAATGATTAGTTGGCCTCTTTGGATTTTGGAGACAACATATTCCTCATTTGGGTGTGTTACTGTGGCCCATTTACCAAGTGACCAGTAAAGCTGCTGGTTTTGATTGGGGACTGGAACAAGAGGAAGCTCTGCAACAGGTCCAGGCTGCTGTGCAAGCTGCACTACCACTTGGACCATATGATCCAGCAGATCCAAGGGTGCTGGATGTTTCAGTGGCAAATGGAGATGCTGTCTGGAGCCTTTGACAGACTCCTATAGGAGAATCACAACGCAGACCCTTAGGATTTTGGAGCAAAGCCCTGCCATCCTCTACAGATATCTACTCCCCTTTTGAGAAACAGCTTTTGCCCTGCTACTGGGCCTTAGTAGAGACTGATCGCTTAGCCATGGGCCATGAAGTTACCATGAGACCTCAGTTGCCTATCATGAGCTGGGTATTGTTTGGCCCACCAAACCATAAAGTTGGGCGTGCACAGCAGCACTCCATAATAAAGTGGAAGTGGTATATACGAGATAGGGCTTGAGCAGGTCCTGAAGGCACAAATAAGTTACATGAGGAAGTAGCCCAAATACCCATGGTCAACACCCTTGCCATGTTACCTTCTGTTTCCGGGCCCACAGTTTTGGCCTCTTGGGGAGTCCCTTATAATCAGTTGACTGAGGATGAGAAAACTCGGGCCTGGTGTACAGATGGTTCTGCACGATATGCAGTTACTACCTGAAAGTGGACAGCTGCAGCACTGCAGCCCTATTCTGGGACATCCTTGAAGAATAGTGGTGAGGCCAAATCCTACCAGTGGGCAGAACAGAGCAGTGCACCTGATTGTTTATTTTGCTTGGAAAAAGAAACTGCCAGAGGTGTGTTTGTACACTGATTCTTGGGCCATTGCCAATGGTTTGGCTGGATGGTCAGGAATTTGCAAGGAACATCGTTGGAAAATTGGTTACAAGGAGGTCTGCGAAAGAGTTATGTGGATAGACCTTTCAAAGTGGGCAAAAAAATAAACATTTGTGTCCCATGTGAATGCTCACCAGAGAGTGATTTTAACAGAGGAAGATTTTAATAATCAAGTGGATAAGATGACCCGCTCTGTGGTAATGCTCAGCGTCTTTCCCCAGCCACTCCTGTCATTGCCCAATGGGCTCATGAACAAAGTGGCCATGGAGGTAGGGATGGAGGTTATGAATGGGCTCAGCAACATGGACCATCCCTCACCAAGGCTGACTTGGCTACAACCACTGTTGAATGCCCAATCTGCCAGCAGCATAGACCCACACTCAGCCCCTGATATGGCAACATTCCTCAAGGTGACCAGCCTGCTACCTGTTGGCAGGTTGACTACATTGGACCACATCCACCATGGAAGGGGCAGTGACTTGTTTTTTATTTTATTTTATTTTATTTTATTTTATTTTTTTATTTTATTTTATTTTATTTTATTTTATTTATTTTATTATATATATATTTTAAAGGTGCTTAGATTACCTAGATATTACACAGAAATTACAGGGATTCCCATGTTCCCCACCTCCCACACCTCCCACAACATCCCACACAAACATCCTTCATCAATATGGCACATCACCCATAATGGATATACACATCCTAGGGCCTTGCCACCAAGCATAGACCACAGTTCACATCATAGACCACACTCTCTCCCACACAGTTCTGCATGGTATATGCTGATGTAAAATGGTCTACATCTGTCGCCGCAACACCATTCAGGACAACCCCCAAGTCCCGAAAAATCCCGTTTTTCAACTGCCCTTCCCCTCCCTGCCCTGAAAACATCCAGTGTCCACCGGCTCCACCTCACTGTTAGAATTTCTTCCCTTGCTTGAATCCCAATATGTCTACAACAGAATACCATTAAGTCCACTCTAGTCCATAGCTCTTCCCCCAATCCTGAGGGGACTGGGATGGTGACGTCCCCTTCACCTCCAAGTGAGAGAGGGCTTATATCCCATGGATATGGTGGGTGAGATTATCCTGCCTGCAGCTGCAGGCCCGCTCCATTCCCTGGGATGGCCGTTGCCCATCGTCATCTCCTCGCCAGGTGATTTGGATGAGTCCATTGAGCTGTAGGGTAGGAGTTGCAGCTCCACCGAGATTCCAGGCACAGCTGACACATAGGTAGGAGAGAGGCTCCAGTCTCTGGAAGTACACCTAAAAACTCCAGCATCACATATAGGTTTGAATAGAAGGGACTGTTGGACCATGTGCAGGGAGGACTTATTTGAGTCCAACTCTGTCACCCTCAAGAGCACAGATTCCAAAGTACAGCCCACAAAAAAGGCATCAATCCCTGGGGCTATCCCCCCTTATATAGGACCTGGGTGTCTCCAGAGCCCTCAGAAGTCCCTCTGTGTAGGGTGATGTCCACTTTGCTGTTCTATGAGATCCTACTGACGTGTGCGTAAGCGTTACCTCTGGCATGACCTCCCAACACTCTTTGAAGTCTCTTAGCCACATGAACTCATTTCTCTTTACCTTTTCCCCCATTTATTCAAGGTCTTTTTCCAATCGTGTTGCCGGTTGGCACTTGTTATTTATCCCTTGTTGCCAGGGAGGCTCATCCCCGGGAGTCAAGTCCCACACTGGGGGGAAGGTAATGCATTCATATGCTGAGTTTGGCTTAGAGAGAGGCCACATTTGAGCAACAAGGAGGCTCTCAGGTGGCAACCTTTAGGCACCCCATAACAGTAGGCTAAGTTTCAATTACAAGAGCAAAGACTCATAACACTAGTCATCACTAACAAGAACCCATCAGTGGGCCATCCTTTTTTTGCCAGACACTGCCCCTGCACTCAGGGGACTGTTGCTTCTCCTCTGGAGAATGTGGCAGAGCTCTCCAGGCTGGGAATTCAGATTCCGTCATTTATTGAGTGATTGACTACCCACCATGACCATTCCCTATCCCTTGATCATTTGAACATTTTTATATATCTTTCATGTATATTCAGATGAACTTACTCCCATGAATCCCCCCTCCAAGACACCCACCACCAATGCTCCTCTGCAGCCCCCATTGTAACTCTTCTGTGATCTAAACCTTCCTTGAACATGAAGCCCATATAATAACCAAATAAAATTAATAGGAAAAGAAATAATAATGATAAGCATAAATGCAAGAGATAGGTACAAGGAAACTAACAAGAAAAAAAAAACTAAACTAAAAATAAAATATAATTAGCAGATTGGGACATTCAAAAAAATGGGAAAAAAACAAAAAAAGATTCCTTTTTTAAAAAAAAATATTCTTTTTTCCTTTTATCACTGTATTATCAGATGTCCAGTGTACCATGGCACATTCCCCCTCTCGTTCACCAGTGTCTCCCAAATTTTCATTTAATTTTCAAAGAAGTTTTAGGTCACAGCAAAGTCACACATGGAATTCTAGAGACTCCCACATACCCAACCTCCCTCCCCCTTCCCGACCCCATATTAAAACCTCTTTTTTTTTTGTATGGATGTTAGCATTGTTATAACTGTTATACAGATAGTAAAATATAGCAACTAAACATTGTCAATGGTTTACAGTATAGTTTACAATTTAGATGGTACAGTTTAATAATTTTTGATGATATTTACCATGTCCTGTGTCCATTACTGTAAGGTAATGAAAAACCTTTCCCATGACCACTAAATACCCCTTTGAATCTTAACTGTTCCATCTTCCCCATCTCCCAGGGGCATATGACACTCCCCTCTCTTAACTCATGGCATGACAGGATTCATAGTTATATGCCCTGGGTATTCCAACCTGCCCTTCCTAATCTACCCACCTGTCAACACTGCACCCCCAAACCCAGTAATATCGCTACCGATCTGTCCTATCCTTCAATATGCAACTATACTCTTTCCCTTTACCATAGATTATGTCCATATGGGTGATGGCTCAAAGCCTACTCTTCTTTTTCTCTCCCTTGTTAACCTATCTTTCAGATAATGGTTCTCAGAGACTACTCACTTTCCTCACTTCAAATCAGTGAGGTCATATATTGTTCATCCTTCAATGCCTGGCTTGCTTCACTCAACATAAGGTCTTCAAGATTCATCCATGTTATTCCGTGTGTTAGCACTTTATTCCTTCTTACAGCTGAGTAATATTCCATTGTATGTATGTGCTACATTTTGCTTATCCATTCATCTGCTGAAGGGCACGAGGGCTGATTCCAGCTTTTGGCAATGGTGAACAATGCCGCTATGTACATTGGTGTGCATATATCTGTTCCTGTCTTTGCTTTCAGTTCTTCTGGGTATATACCCAGCAGTGGAATTGCTGGATCATGTGGAAGATCTATTGTTAGTTTCCTGAGGCACCGCCAAACTGTCCTCCATAGTGGCTGGACCATTCCACAATCCCACCAGCAGTGGATGAGGGTTCTTATTCCTCCACATCCTCTCCAACACTTAGAGTCTGCTGTTTTTTAAATAGCTGCCATTGTGATGGGTGTAAGATGGTATCTCATTGTAGTTATGATTTGCATTTCCCTGATAACAAGCGATGTCGAGCATTTTTTCATGTGCTTTTTAGCCATTTGTATTTCTTCCTTGGAGAAGTGTCTTTTCAGTTCATTTGCCCATTTTTTAAATGGGTTGTTTGTCTTTTTATTTTCAAGGTGTAGGATTTCTTTATATATGCAGAATATTAGGCTCCTATCAGATATATGGTTGCCAAATATTTTCTCCCATTGGGTAGGCTGCCTTTTTATTTTCTTAATAACATCCTTTGAGGTGCAGAAATTTTTAATTTTGCGGAGATCCCATTTACCTATTTTTTCTCTTGCTGCTCCTGCTTTGGCTGTGAAGTTCATGAAGCCATTTCCCATTACGAGGACCTGTAGATGCTTCCCTACATTATCTTCCAAGGTTTTTACGGTTTTGGCTCCTATATTTAGATATTTGGTCCATCTTGAGTTGTTTTTTGCATAAGGTGTGAGATGGTATTCTCTCATTCTTTTGGATATGGATATCCAGTTCTTCAAGCACCACTTGTTAAAGAGGCCATTCTTTCCCAATTGAGTGTGCTTCGTAGCCTTGTCGAATATCAAATGACTGTATATGCAAGGATCTATATCAGAACTCTCAATTCGATTCCATTGGTCAGTAGGACTATCCTTGTGCCAATACCATGCAGTTTTGATCAATCACTGTAGCTTTGCAATATGTTTTAAAGTCCAGTAATGTCATACCTCCTACTTCATTTTTCTTTTTCAATATGTCTTTGGCAATTTGGGGCCTCTTATCTTTCCAAATATATTTTGTGGTTAGTTTTTCCAGTTCCTTAAAAAATATTGTGTTGGTTTTTATTGGTATTGCATTAAATCTGTAGATTACTTTGGGTAGGATAGACATCTTGATGATGTTTAGTCTTCCTATCCATGAACAGGGAATATTTTTCCATTTATTTAAGTCTTCTTTGATTTCCTTTAACAGTGTTGTGTAGTTTTCTGTATATAAGTCCTTTACATCTTTAGTTAAATTTATTCCTAGGTATTTGATTCTGTTAGTAACTATTGTAAATGACATTTTTTTCTTGATTTCCTCCTCTGATTGCTCGTTATTGGTGTACAGAAATGCTATTGATTTTTGAACATTGATCTTATAGCCTGCAACATTACTGAACTCCTTTATAAGTTCTAGGAGCTTTGTTGTAGATTTCTCTGGGCTTTCTATGTATAGGATCATGTCATCTGCAAATAAGGAAAGTTTAACTCTTCTTTTCCAATCTGGATGTCTTTTATATCCTTTTCTTGCCTCAGTGCTCACACAAGTACTTCTAAGACAATGTTAAATAGGAGTGGTGATAGTGGGCATCCTTGTCTTGTTCCCGATCTCAGAGGGAAGGCTTTTAGTATTTCACCATTGAAGATGATGATAGCTTTCGGTTTTTCATATATACCCTTTATCATATTCATAAAATTTCCTTCTATTCCTATCTTTTGCAGTGTTTTTATCAGGAAAGAGTGCTGTATTTTGTCGAATGCTTTTTCTGTATCTATAAAGATGATCATGTGATTTTTTTCTTTCAATCTGTTCGTGTGGTGTATTACATTGATTGATTTTCTTATATTGAACCATCCATGCATACCCGGGATGAAACCCACTTGGTCATGGTGTACAATCCTTTTGATATGTTGTTGAATGTGATTAGCAAGTATTTTGTTGAAGATTCTAGCATCTAGGTTCATTAGAGAAATTGGTCTGTAGTTTTCCTTTCTAGTGTTATCTTTGTTTGGTTTTGGTATTAGGGTAATGTTGGTATCGTAGAATGAGTTAGGCAATATTTCTTCTACTTCTATTTTGTGGAAGAGCTTAAGTAGAATTTGTGTTAGCTCTTTCTGGAATGTTTGGTAGAATTAAGCTGTGAAGCCATCCGGTCCTGGGCTCTTCTTAGTTAGGAGGTTTTTGATGACTGATTCTATCTCTTTTCCTGTAATTGGACTGTTGAGTTCATCAAGTTCTTCTTTCGTCAATGTAGGTTGATGTGCGTTTGTAGAAACTTGTCAATTTCCTCTAAATTATCATTTCTGTTGGCAAATAATCTTTCAAAGTATCCTCTTATGATAGTCTTTATTTCTGTGGGGTCAGTAGTGATATCACCTTGCTCATTCCTTATTTTGTGTATTTGCATCTGCTTTCTTTTTTTCTTTGTTAGTCTGGCTAAGGGTTTGTCAATTTTATTGATATTCTCGAAGAACCAGCTTTTGGTTATGTTTATTTTTTCTAGTGCTTTCTTATTCTCTATTTCATTTAGTTCTGCTCAGTGAGTAATAGCACTGAATGTTAATGGATTAAATTCACCACTCAAGAGACAAAGATCGGCAGAATAGATAAAGAAATATGATCCACCTATATGCTGTCTACAAGAAACCCACCTTCGGCCCAGGGATTCAAGGAGGCAGAAAGTGAATGGCTGGAAAACAATTTTACAAGCTAAAAATAGCCAAAAAAGGGCAGGAGTAGCTATTCTAATATCAGACAAAATAGACTTTAAATGCAAAACTATTGTAAGAGACAAAGAAGGACACTCCATATTAGTAAAAGGAGTAATCTCTCATGAAGAGAGAACAATCATAAACATTTACGCACCTAATCGAGGTGCCCCAAAATATGTGAAGCAAACTCTGGAAAAACTAAGAGGAGAAATAAATGCCTCTACAATTATAGCGGGGAACTTTAATACACCACTATCATCATTAGACAGAACATCTAGACAGAGAATCAACAAAGAAACAAAGACTCTCAACAATACATTAGAGGACCTGGACTTAATAGACATATAAAGAACATTACACCCAAATACAGCGGGATTTTCATTCTTCTCGAGTGCATATGGCTCATACTCCAAAATAGACCACATGTTAGGCCACAGAAAGACTCTCAATGAATTCAGCAAGATTGAGATTATACAAAGTAGTTTCTCTGATCACAATGGAATGAAATTGGAAGTCATTAAGGGCCAGAGAAACAGGTTAGGCACAAGGAGATGGAATTTAAACAACACACTCTTAGACAAACAGTGGGTCAAGGAGGAAATCTCGAAAGAAATCAGTAACTACCTTGAAACTAATGAAAACGACAACACAACATTTCAAAACCTATGGGATGCAGCAAAAGCAGTCCTGAGAGGGAAATTCATAGCCACAAATACATATATTAAAAAAGAAGAAAGAGCTAAAATTGAAGACCTAACTGCATACTTGGAGGAATTGGAAAAACAACCACAAACTAACCCTAAAGGAAGCAGAAAGAAGGAACAACATACACAACATATCAAATAGGAGCTCATAGAACATCTAAGTGCCTATCACCCCACTCAGTGGGGTTCCTGAGAGCTCCGGAGACACCCTGGTCTTATATAAGGGGGGATAGCCCCAGAGACTGATGCCTTATCAGTGGGTTCTATTTTGTAATCTGTGCTCCTGAGAGTGACAGAATTAGACTCAAATAAGTCCTCCCTGCACATGGTTCACCAGTCCCTTCTATTGAAACCTACATGTGATGCTGGAGTTTCTTAGGTATACTTCCAGCGACTGGAGCCTCCCACCTACCTATGTGCCAGGTGTGCATGAAATCTAGGTGGAGCTGCAACTCCTACCCTACAGCTCAATGGACTCATCCAAGTCACCTGGTGAGGAGACAA
>JAKSZT010053895.1:1368987-1399134 GCA_026826555.1 Tolypeutes matacus
AAAACTGGGATCAGGGGACTCTCCGTCCGAACTGGAGAGAAGAGCCCCCTGATCCCAGTTTTTCTTCTCTTTGTCTTATTCCTTTTTTCTCATCCGCGGCACCGTTTTCACGGACCCAGAGCCTGACCGGCTCTTCTCTCCAGTTCGGACGGAGAGTCCCCTGATCCCAGTTTTTCTTCTCTTTGTCTTATTCCTTTTTTCTCATCCGCGGCACCGTTTTCACGGACCCAGAGCCTGACCGGCAACATGTTTGTATTTTTGTTTTCAGTTCTTCTGGGTATATACCCAGCAGTGGAATTGCTGGA
Organism: Tolypeutes matacus; assembly: GCA_026826555.1. Classification (NCBI taxonomy): domain Eukaryota; kingdom Metazoa; phylum Chordata; class Mammalia; order Cingulata; family Chlamyphoridae; genus Tolypeutes; species Tolypeutes matacus. The sequence continues at coordinate 1,369,293 of JAKSZT010053895.1, forward strand.
TCATACGGAAGATCTATTGCTAGTTTTCTGAGGAACCGCCAAACTGTCCTCCACAGTGGCTGGACCATACCGCAGTCCCACCAGCAGTGGATGAGGGTTCCTATTCCTCCACATCCTCTCCAACATTTAGTGTCTCCTGTTTTTTTAATAGCTGCCATTCTGATGGGTGTAAGATGGTATCTCATTGTGTTTTTTTTTTTTTTTTTAAAGATTCTATTTATTTATTCATTTATCCCCCCCATGCTGCTCGTGCTCGCTGGGTCAGCCAACCAGGCCGTGCGGGTGGGCTTGCCTTCACCAGGAGGCCCCGGGAACCGAACCCGGGGCCTCCCATGTGGTAAATGGGAGCCCCACTGATTGAGCCACAGCCGCTTCCGTCTCATTGTAGTTTTGATTTGCATTTCCCTGACAGCAAGTGACGTTGAGCATTTTTTCATGTGCTTTTTAGCCATTTGTATTTCTTCCTTGGAGAAGTGTCTTATCACGTCACTTGCCCATTTTTTAAATGGGTTGTTTGTCCTTTTATTTTCGAGGTGAAGGATTTCTTTATACATGCAGGATATTAGGCTCCTATCAGATATAGGGTTGCCGAATATTTTTTTCCATTGGGTAGGTTGCCTTTTTATTTTCTTAATAACATCCTTAGAGGTGCAGAAGTTTTTAATTTTGAGGGGATCCCATTTATCAATTTTTTCTCTTGCTGCTCCTGCTTTGGCTGTGAAGTTCATGAAACCATTTCCTATTACAAGGTCCTGTAGATGCTTCCCTACATTATCTTCCAAGGTTTTTATGGTTTTGGCTCTTATATTTAGATCTTTGATCCATCTTGAGTTGATTTTTGTATAAGGTGTGAGATGGTATTCTTCTCTCATTCTTTTGGATATGGATATCCAGTTCTCCAAGCACCACTTGTTAAAGAGGCCACTCTCTCCCAACTGAGTGGGTTTCCTGACCTTGTCAAATATCAGATGACTGTATATGCAAGGATCTATATCAGAACTCTCAATCCGGTTCCATTGGTCAGTAGGTCTATCCTTGTGCCAGTACCACACCGTTTTGATCACTGTAGCTTTGTAGTATGTTTTAAAGTCAGGTAATGTGATACCTCCAACTTCATTTTTCTTTTTCAATATATCTTTGGCAATTCGGGGTCTCTTGCCTCTCCAAATATATTTTGTGGTTAGTTTTTCCAGTTCCTTAAGAAATATAGTGTTGTCTTTTATTGGGATTGCATTAAATCTGTAGATTAGTTTGGGTAGGATAGACATCTTGATGATGTTTAGTCTTCCCATCCATGAACAGGGAATATTTTTCCATTTATTTAAGTCTTCTTTGATTTCCTTTAACTGTGTTGTGTAGTTTTCTGTATATAAGTCCTTTACATCTTTAGTTAAATTTATTCCTAGGTATTTGATTCTTTTGTTTACTATTGTAAATGGTATTTTTTTCCTGATTTCCTCCTCAGTTTGCTGGTTATTGGTGTACAGAAATGCTACTGATTTTTGAGCATTGATCTTATAGCCTGCAACATTACTGAACTCGTTTATAAGTTCTAGAAGCCTTGTTGTCGATTTCTCAGGGCATTCTATGTAAGGATATTGTCATCTGCAAATAATGAAATTTTTACTTCTTCTTTTCCAATCTGGATGCCTTTTATGTCCTTTTCTTGTCTCAGTGCTCGTGCAAGTACTTCTAAGACAATGTTAAATAGGAGTGGTGATAGTGGGCATCCTTGTCTTGTTCCCGATCTCAGAGGGAAGGCTTTTAGGATTTCACCATTAAAAATGATGTTAGCTTTGGGTTTTTCATATATACTCTTTATCATTTTCAGAAAGTTTCCATCTATTCCTATCTTTTGTAGTGTTTTTATGATGAAAGAGTGCTGTATTTTGTCGAATGCTTTTTCTGCATCTATAGAGATGATCATGTGATTTTTTTCTTTCAGTTTGTTTATGTGGTGTGTTACATTGATTGATTTTCTTATATTGAACCATCCTTGCATACCTGGGATGAAACCCACTTGGTCATGGTGTATAATCCTCTTGATATGTTGTTGAATGCGATTAGCAAGTATTTTGTTCAGGATTTTAGCATCTAGGTTCATTAGAGAAATTGGTCTGTAATTTTCCTTTCTTGTGGTATCTTTATTTGGTTTTGGTATTAGGGTAATGTTGGCATCATAGAATGAGTTAGGTAATATTCCTTCTACTTCTATTGTTTGGAAGAGCTTAAGTAGAATTGGTGTTAGCTCTTTCCGGAATGTTTGGTAGAATTCAGCTGTGAAGCCATCTGGTCCTGGACTCTTCTTAGTTGGGAGGTTTTTAATGACTGAGTCTGTCTCTTTACTTGTAATTGGGCTGTTGAGTTCATCTATTTCTTCTTTCATCAATGTCGGCTGTTTGTGGGTTTCTAGAAACTTGTCCATTTCCTCTAAATTGTCATTCTTGTTGGCATATAATTTTTCAAAGTATCCTTTTATGATACTCTTTATTTCTGTGGGGTCAGTAGTGATATCACCTTGCTCATTCCTTATTTTATGTATTTGCATCTGTTCTCTCTTTTTCTTTGTTAGTCTGGCTAAGGGTTTGTCAATTTTGTTGATATTCTCGAAGAACCAGCTTTTGGTTTTGTTTATTGTTTCCAGTGCTTTCTTATTCTCTATTTCATTTAGTTCTGCTCTAATCTTGGTTATTTCCTGTTTTCTACTTCCTTTAAGTTTAGTTTGTTGTTGTTTTTCCAATTCCTCCAAGTGTGCAGTTACGTCTTCAATTTTAGCTCTTTCTTCTTTTTTAATATATGAATTTATGGCTATGAACTTCCCTCTCAGGACTGCTTTCGCTGCATCCCATAGGTTTTGATATGTTGTGTTGTTGTTTTCAGTAGTTTCAAGGTAGTCACTTATTTCTTTTGAAATTCCTCTTTGACCCACTGTTTGTCTAAGAGTGTGTTGTTTAACTTCCATATCCTTGTGCCTAACCTGATTCTCTGGCCCTTATTGATTTCCAACTTCATTCCGTTGTGGTCAGAGAAATTACTTTGTATAATCTCAATCTTTCTGAATTCATTGAGTGTTGTTTTGTGGCCTAGCATGTGGTCTGTTTCGGAGTATGTTCCATGTGCACTGGAGAAGAATGTAAATCCCGCTGTATTTGGGTGTAGTGTTCTGTATATGTCTATTAAGTCCAAATCTTCTAATGTATTGTTGAGTGCCTTCGTTTCTTTATTGATTCTCTGCCTAGATGTTCTGTCTAATGATGATAGTGGTGTGTTGAAGTCCCCTGCTATAATTGTAGAGGAATTTATTTCTCCTCTTAGTTTTTCCAGAGTTTGCCACACGTATTTTGAGGCACCTCGATTAGGTGCGTAAATGTTGATGATTGTTCTCTCTTCTTGAGAGATTACTCCTTTTACTAATATGTAGTGTCCATCTTTGTCTCTTACAATAGTTTTGCATTTAAAGTCTATTTTGTCTGATATTAGAATAGCTACTCCTGCCCTTCTTTGGGTATTGTTAGCTTGTAAAATGGTTTTCCAGCCATTCACTTTCAGCCTCCTTGAATCCCTGGGCCGAAGGTGGGTTTCTTGTAGACAGCACATAGATGGATCATATTTTCTTATCCATTCTCCCAATCTGTGTCTTTTGATTGGTGAATTTAATCCATTAACATTCAGTGTTATTACTCGTAACGAATTTCTTACTTCAGTCATTTTTTCTTTGGGTTAATGTATGTCATATGTTGTTTTGTTTCTCTTTTTGAGTTTTCAGTTGTTTTTAAACTCTCCTCCAACTCTCTCTCCCTTGTTTTTTCCTTTCAACTTGTAGAGATTCCTTTAGTATTTCTTGAAGTGTTGGTTTCTTCTTGACATACTCTCTTAATTGCTGTTTATCTGTGAATATTTTGAACTCTCCATCATTTTTGAATGCCAATTTTGCTGGATAGAGAATTCGTGGCTGGAAGTTTTTTTCTTTTAGTATTTTGACTATGTCATACCACTGTCTTCTTGCCTCCATGGTTTCAGCTGAGAAATCAGCACTTAATCTTATTGTGCTTCCCTTGTATGTGATGGTTCTCTTTTCTCTTGCTGCCTTGAGTATTTTCTCTTTGTCTTGAGCGTTGGACAGTTTGACAAGTATATGTCTTGGAGTTGGCCTGTTGGGATTTATACTATTTGTGGTGCGCTGTGCTTCCTGGATCTGCACATCCATCTCTCTCAATAGAGTTGGGAAGTTTTCAGCCATAACTTCCTTCAACACTCCTTCTGTTCCCTTTCCCTTCTCTTCTCCTTCTGGGATGCCCATAATGCGTATGTTTGTTCGTCTTGCATTATCAGTTAATTCCCTGAGACCATACTGGATTTTTTCTATCTTTTTGTCTATCTTTTCTACAATCTCTTTGATTTCAACTGTATTGTCTTCCATATCACTAATTCTTTCCTCTGCCTGTTCAATTCTGCTGCCATGTGAGTCCAGCGTCTTTTTCATTTCTTGACTTGTGTCTTTGTTCGCCATCATATCCATTACCTTTTTAGGTGTGTTAGCTATTTCTTCAGTATGTTCTCCCAGTGTCTTCTTTATATCCTTAATCTCTTCCTTCAGTTCTTTAAGTTGGTCCATGATATTTGTTTGGATAGCTTTGATTAGTTGTTCGATGTACTGCATTGCTTCCTGGTTTTTATTTTGTGCACTGGACTGGTCCATGTTTTCCAGTTTCTCAGAGTCATTTGTATTTTTCTGTTGCCCTCTGGTCATCATATTATCTTGATGGGTTTGTTCAGTTGATTAGCTTTTCTCTATGCTCTAGAATTTTATTTAGCTGTTGGTTCTGCGTGTGAGTTAAGTTTTCTCTTTGGCAGTTTTTCTTCTTATTTTATTTCCTTGCTTCTTTCTATGTTCAAATCTCCACCGTTCGGTCCACGCCGCCGATCCGCGCAGATAGATGTCCCAAGCTTCTCACTCCACGTGTGCACAGCACAGACCCCCGGGCAGGACCCCGTCCACAATCTGCCTCGCTCTGGGAGCTTGCAGTGTGCGCCCTCCTACACCAACGCCATCTTGCCGCTTCTCCAGCAGATGCATTTTACAACACTGCATTTTAAAACATACAGAAATGTAGAATAAAAAGTGTGAATTTCATATATAAATACAATGGAAAAATACTGTATGAAACCTTTTATGCAAAGTAGGTATATTAAAATAGCATGGTATATTTTTTCACAAGTGTATAATAATATATTGACAAGGAATTGAAATGTGTTAAGGAAATGGTTACTTATGCAGGGGGAAGAGTATACAAAGGGAGTTTCAACTTTATCATTAAAATTTTATTTCTGAAATTAAAAAATGATCTGAGGTAAATATAAGAAACAAAGAGTTAGGTGAGACCAAAAATATTACCCTAAGTAAATTATGTCAAGTTTAATTTGATTCAACTTTGCCTTCGGAATCATTGGTGATTTGCCCATTAGCAGAAGAGTGTCTTGTAAGAATAAAGACAAAGGAATAATTTTCAAATTAGTGCACATATTTGATATTAAAAGTTTGAAACCTTGGAATCATTGATAAAAAGGAAAACACACAATAAAGTGCTTTTAATGATTATTGACATTGTGGTAGAGAGAACAATGGTTCTCCGAATATTTCCATAGAACCTGTGACTATACTATCTTAAATGCCAAAAGGCTCTTTGCAGATGTGATAATGTTAAGTATCTTAAAATGGGGAGATTATCCTGGATTATTTTTGTACACCCAGTGTAATCACAAAAATCCTTAGAAGAGTGAGGTAAGAGGATCAATATCAGATAAAGAGATGTGGAGGTGGAAGCAGAGGTTGGAGTGATGTCCTTTGAAGGTAAAGGAAGGCACCATGACACTTGGAATACAAGGAGCTGGAAAGGCAAGGAGAAGGTTTCTCTCCTGGAGACCCCAGAGGTAACCAGCCCTGCTGCCACTTTTCCTTTAGCCTATGGATCTAATTTTAGACTTCTGTGCTCCAGAACTGAAAGATAATAAATTGTATTGCCTTAAGTCAATAAGATTGTGGTAACTTGTTTCACCAGCAGTAGGAAATTGAAATGACAAAGCAAGTAATGTTATTTTTAAATATTAAAACATAACCAAATTCATAAGAAAACCATTAAGTCTATAGTAATTAATTCATCTACATATAAATTTATAGTGTGGGAGGGACTACAATGATAAATTAGGAAATAGTCAAATTCATCATGACTTTTTTTTTATCAATACTTCATGGTTTTTAAAAATTGCAATAAAGGTGAATATGTAGTTAAATAGTTTCCATTTATTTTTCATTGTTAATGCCTCAATTAACTGAAAGATCTAGAATTCAGACACTATTTAGAAAATTTGTTAGTAATCTTTTTCCTTTAATCTTAAGAGCTTCTAAAGAAACTAAGATTAAAAAAGAGGCAGTGTGAAAATAATGGACATTGTCACAATACAATCTTTTGTTTTAATTGTGATATAGTCTCTACTTAAGAAATGAATTCATTTTAAATTGCTCTCAAGTTTATATAAATCATTCCATGTATTATAAATATTTTCTAATAATGTTCCTGATAAGATGAATTTATAAAGACTAGAGTTTTAAAATATAAATAGTATTGTCCTTTAAATATTTTATTCATTACAATATTTATGTATAATATGTTAAGTTAAAATGATATTTATGTACATGTATAAACATAAAAACACATCACAGTACATGAAATATACTGAATAAAAACAGATTTAGTGTCCCAGAAGAGAGTGGTATGGTACCTTAGAGAAAAGGATTTTGGATATGCAAACTATTTTCAAAATGAAGAAGTAAAACTTTCTTCTTTTCATTGCATGCATTCTACCCGGGTAGAATATAATGCCTAAGTGTGTATTTTTCTTAACATTCTATTAACATATCAACTCTTACTGTGCTTTAGTGTACCTGAAGACGAGAGAATTGTGACCAGCTACAGCTTCCTTACTGGTCTTAGGTTGCCTTCTGTTGTGGCTGTTATAAATATTGTTATTTTGGATGGTAACACAGCTGAGATTTTGGCCATTTCTAATGCTCAAGCACATTTCCTTTTTTGATCAACTGCCATTTACTGTGCAAATATTAGCCTGTTTCCTCCAGCAAGATCATGCCCCAATTCAGAACTTTTGGAGAATGAGAATGTGTCCTTTGTGCGCAGACTTTTTCCCCAAATGAGTCCTTAAAAGCCTTTAGATTTACTCCCCATTTTACTTGAGTAATTTATAATACAGGGTATGCAGATTAAAAAGGGATTGATACAGGATTAAATATTTTTGTGTTCCAAATACTTGCAAATTTCCTCAAGAGCATAGAAATAGTTTCCCTGTTTTTTTCAGACTCAGTGTTATAAAACTTTCCAGACAAAGACTGAAATTCATTCCTTAACCTATGGGAGACTTTAGTAAATATTCAAGCTGACTTCATACAAGCAGTTGCCCTATACAGGCTGTTGGAAAAATGGCACTGATGGATTTGTTTGATGCAGGGTTGCTACAAACCCTCCTTTTGTAAAAAATGCAGTATTTGTGAAGTGCAATAAATTGAAGTGAAATAAAACAAGACATGCTTGTATTTACATTTTGAAGATTTCCTGAACCTTTTCTGAGCATGCAAACATGCTACTCTGCAGGGTTTAAAATAATTGTAGGCATTCACTCAACAAGACAGATAGGTAGGAAGTTTGTAAAGCTTCACAGACTCATCATTGCCTCTAATGTCCACTTTGTCTGGAATCAAGTTGGGTAGCAAAACATCAAATTTAATTCTCATAAATATGTGCTAAGCAAGATTTGTGCAGAACCTGGGATGTGGTGGCCTGGTGCACTGTCCCTGGCTTTTAAGAATCTGAAATATCTAGCAAATAGAAGACTGGAATTCTCCAAAAAAAAAAAAAAAAAAAAAATATATATATATATATATATATATATATCAATGGGTAGTGGCCACTTTCCAGCAAGGAGTACATTTGTTAGATTATGCTTTGCTAGATATTTTACAGAACATGATTAGGAAATGAAAGAACTCCATTTTCAGGTGAGCAAGATTTAGATTGTGGTGATCAGTTTTATAAGAAGTTTTCTGAATAGAAAACGTCACTCAAAAATCTCGGGCAATCATCTTATCAGTGTCTACTGACTACCACTATATCAGTCAAGAGCAAAGATCTGTTCTGCATCTATACATTCCAATGTAAGACTTGGTGGTTCTTCTGCTTTTAAATCTTACCACCTCTATTTTTCTCTTAGAGAAGTTGACCAATAACCCACTTCCCACTTGACTTCAAGATAGGAACATCATCGTACTTCTCATAGCTGCCTTCATCTCCCTGTTCTTTAGGCTGTAGATGAGAAGATTCACTAGGGGAGGGATTTCACTGTACTGGGTGGAGAGGATCAACTCCAGTGGGGAACCTGAGGGTGGCATTAGATGGTGAAGAATAGCAGCCAGAGAACAAGGTCATGCAGTGAGGCAGGAGAGGAGGTGGAGAAGGCCTTGGCCAGCCTGTGGAACTCATGCTCAGGATGGCGGAGCCTGGCTCTTGGGGTCAGCAAACAGCTTGAGGAGGAGGAGGAACTCTGTAATAGCGCTGTGGTTCTCTAAGGCCATTTATAGGCTCTGCTCTTTAGAAATAAACTGGGAGTAGAACTGAAATGTCTTCTTTCCACAACAGTTGCCAGGAGGCATGACCCTCTTCTATTTCACTATCTACAGCCTCCTACTTGGTCAGATCTTCATTTTTCATAAGCATCATATTGACCCTCAATGGTTCCATGGAATCCTTGTCTTCCCTGGCTCTCTGCTGCAACATGTCTGAGCTTTGGATCAGCCCCCCATGGCTCTGTCTTGATAAAGTCAGTAAGCAAATTATTATAGAATATAAAGGTCTGCTGGAACATTTCCCCATGTCTAAATATATCATCTCCTTCAGCTGGGCCTTTGTGGTCCGCAACACTTTCCAACATCTCTTAGGAATTGAAACATCCTGGAGAGGCAGAGGCAACTCTATGCTCACCTCAATCACCCAGGCTGTTCTTCTCCATTCAAAACCCTCTGATGGTTGCTCAACTGGTTATGTTAAGTTAGTATGTTGTGTTTGTTTAACAGTTTATAATTGAACAAATGGCTTTCCCATGTTTTCCACTGTGCATGTGTGTGTGTTTGGGGTGGGTATTGTTGAGAGAAAAAGACCACTGAACTCACTTCATAGGTAAATGCATTAGTCAAGATTCTCTTGGGAAACAGTACAGAGGGGAGATACCTGTAAATATATGAGATTATATAAATCTCTCATGTGATTGTGGTGATGTGCAAGTCCAAATTCGTAGGGCAGGCTGCAAACCAGTAGCTTTGATGAAAGTCCTTGATGAGTTCCCAGGAAATGTTGGCTGTCCAAAGTGGAGCTGGGAATTCTCTCCAAAGGCTGAAATCAATTCCCCTTTTAAAGCATTCAAGTGATGGATAAAACGTCACTCTTGCTGATGGTGATCTCCTTGGTTGATTGTAGATGTAATCAGCCATCTATGCAATTAACTCTTTGATGATTAAAGTCCATACATGTCCTTGTATTACAATTAGCCCAGTGCTTGCTTAGCGAAACAACTGGGCATATTTACCTGGCCAAGATGACACATTACCCTAACCATGACAATGAGTATTTTAAGCCTGGTGATTGTATTTCATGTTTAGAGCTCCACACTGATTAGTTCTTGATTTGACTTTTCCATATTCAATTGTAGGAGCTTTTCTAACGTAACATATGCTTAGAGAAAAGAATCAAACTTCTCACTAGGAATTCCAGGTCCTGGTTAATCCCGCATTAATCACCTTCTAACGCACATTGCCCACTGTCCCCAGATACCCCCCTGCTAAGATCAGACATCTCTGCTCCTGACCATGATCCTCCTGTCTCTCTGACCTTCTTCATGCTGATATATGGTCAGGCCATATAGTGATATGTGAGTTTGGTGTGGTTCTTGTCTCTACAATGAGAGTGCAGTTTCAAGAATGGCAGGTATTATGCTTATTTTCTATCCTCACAGCACAAACACATACACATACAGTGAAACACTCACTCTCTTTCTCTCTCACACACAAATGGTGGACAATGCACAATTGAGCCTTTATCAATAATTATTAAATTAATTGGGACAGAATTAGGAGAACTTCTTGAGGATTACCTCCATTCCAAGGACTAACATCAAGTTGCTGTCAGTGGATGAAAACAGGAGGCACAGATTTAGGAGAGAAAGGGAGGTATGGATTGCTTAATATCTCAGTTTAGCCAGCCTCACCTGGGGCTGTTAATTGCATTCACAATAATGTGCTAACACCACCACCATCCATTTCCAAATCTTTGTAATCAACCTAAATAGAAATTCTTTAGAAATTAAGTATCAACTCCCCAATCTCTAACCCCAATCTATCCACTGGTAATTTATATTCTCAAATCTAACACCATGAGTTTGCTTAGTATAATTAGTTCACCTCAGTGAGATCATACAATATTTGTCCTTTTGTGCCTGGCTGGCTTATTTTACTTAGCATAATGTCCTCAAGGTTCATCCATGTTGTCTCATGTTTGAAGACTTCATTCCTTTTTAGGGCTGAAAATGCTCCATTGTATGTAAATTGTTTATCCATTCACAGGCTAAAGGAAACTTGGGCTGCTTCCATCTTTTTGCATTTGTGAACAATGCTGCCATGAACAGCTGGGTGCAAATATCTATTTGAGTCCCAGATTTCAATTCTTCTGGGTATATACCTAGTAGTGGGATCGCTGGGTCATTTTGCAATTCTATACTTAGCTTCCTGAAGAACTGCCAAACTGTCTTCCACACCTGCTACACCATTTTACATCCTCACCAACAATGAATGAAGATTCCTATTTCTCGACATCTTCTCCAGTACTTGTAATTTGCTGTTTTTTAAAAGTAGCCATTCTAGTGGGTATGAAATGGTATCTCATTATGGTTGTGATTTGTGTTTCCCTAGTAATGAGTGATGTTAAGCATCTTTTCCTGTGCTTTTTAGCTATTTTTATATCCTCTGTGGAGAAACTTCTATTCAAGTATTTTGTCCCTTTTAAAATTGGGTTGTTTTATCATTTTATTGTTTAGTTGTAGTATTTCTTTATTTATTCTGGCTGTTCAGTCTTATCAGATATTTGGTTTCCAGTGTTTCCTCCCACTGAGAAGGCTGTCTTTTCACTTTCAAGACAAAGTCTTTTGATTCCCAAAAGTTTTTAATTTTGTGACAGGAAGATGTTTTTTGCTAGGTTTAAAAAATTGTAAATATATTTTAAAACTTTATTTTTAAAGGAATTTAGATTAAAGTAAATTTTCCTCAAAAATACAGGGATTCCCATATGCCCTCCTCACATTTTCCTCTATTAATAATATCTTTCTTTAAAGTAGTACCTTTGTTACAATCAATGTACAAACATTGAAGCGTTGCTACTAACCATGATTTGCATTATGGTTTACACTTTACAGATACAATTCTGTATGTTTTGACAAAATGTATAATGACCTGTATCCATCATTGCAATATCATGCAGAACAATTCCAGCATCCCAAAAATGCCTCATATCACACCAATTATTCGCCCTCTTTCCCCTCAAAACCCCTGGTGAAGTGCTCACTTTATATCAACATTACAAGTTTGTCCATTACTAGAATAATAATAAGTCTACTTTAGTCCATAGTTGCATTCCCCCTTAAGTTTGTTGATTCCTCAATCTTGAGGATATGGGGATAGTAATGCCCACTCTGTTCTCAATTGAGATGGGGCTTAGAACCCCTGGGGAAGATGGACAGAACTGCCTCATTTGCAGTTGTAGATACTCTCTGATTTTTGGGGATGGGCATTGTCCATCATCATCCTTCTGTTAGTTGTCCTGGGTGAGTCTGATGAACCGGAGTGCATGTATTGGCTGCCACTCTGTTGAAATTCAGGGCTCATCTGGCATATGAACTGATCAAAGATTTAAGTCTCTAGGACATATATTTAATGGGTATAGTGTTAATCATAGGTTCAAATAAAAGGGGCAGAATAACCATGGGTAGGAAAGTTACAAATGAGTCCAATTCTGATATATTGGTGAGATGGGTCATCACATATTCCAACATAAGGTCCACCAATGGGGTGCCGATTTCTTAATGTTCTGTGCCCTGTCCATAGTGCCTAGATGTCTCCAGAGCATGCAGGAGAGCACCCAATTGTGGCACTGTTCAATGTTGCAGTCAGTGAGATCCTCCTGAGATGTGCATGAGCACAACCTCTAGAAGGACTTCCTGACTCACCCGGATGTCTCCTAACCATAAAAACTCACCTGTAAAAAAAAAAAACTCACCTGCATTCAGTTTTTCCCTCTTTTGATCCAAGTCTTTCTCCAAATGCATCCCAGTTAGCACTTGGTAACAATCCCTTTGTGCCAGGGAAGTTCATCCCTGGGATTCATGTTCCACACCGGGGGGAAGGTAGTGAATTTATATGCTGAGTTTGGCTTAAAGTGAGGCCACACCTGAGCAACAAGGAGACCTTCAGGAGGCAACTCTTAGGTAACATATATTGCAAGGCTAAGTTTCAATTTCACAAGAATAAGGTTCAAAAGCACAAGCATCAGTATCAAGGGTCTGGCCTATTGGTCTGTCTTCCTTTGCTAGGTATTGTCCATGTATTCCAGAGATTCCTGCCACTCCAACAGAGAATATAGCAGGACTCCGTAGGATGGGAATTTAACATTCTGTCAGTTATTCTTTGAGTCTCTGCCCCCTGAGACAACACCCCACAACCACATGAACACACTCAAACTCCATAGAGATATGCCCCAGGTGCACCCCTCCTTACAAATCCCCCTATTACTGACACCCCAGAGCAGTGATCCTCCCTTGCCACAGTTGCAACCCTCCTCAATGCAAAACCTCCTCCAAAACAAATCAAATATAAAATTTTGCATTGTGCTTTTCATTTCTGTAATTTCTGTTATCTTTTATGTATGTTTATAATTTCTTCTGTATGTTTCAACTATCTTCTTTTTTTATTCACTTTGTTTTCTAAGAAACTTTAGGTTGCTGGAAAGTCACATAAAAAAATATAAGGGATTCCCATATATGTCACCCCTTGCCCTCTCACTGTTTCTCCTATTAATAACATCTTACATGAGTATGGTACATTTGTTAAAATTGATGCAATATTGAAACATTGCTATTAATCATGGTCAATACTTTACATTATGGTTTACAGTTTGCACCATACAATTTTATAGGATTTGACAAAATATATAATGGTTTATATCTGTCATTGCTACATCATGCAGAGCAATTCCAGTGCTCTAAAATGCCCCATATTCCACCCATTCTTCTGTATTAGGGTTTTCTCTAGGGAAACAGAACCAACAACAGATTTTTGTAAATAATATGAAATTTTATAAAATTCTCTCACACGACCATGGGGATGTACAAGTCCAAATTCTGCACACAGACTGAAAACCAGGGGCTTTCATGAATGTCGTTGATGAGTTCCCAGGAGATGTTAGCTGTCCGAAGTGGAGCTGTGCATTCTCCCTGAAGGCTGAAATCAATTCCCCTTTTAAGGCCTCCAACTATTTGGAAAATATGTCACTCTTTGCTGAAGCAATCTCATTGGTTGATTGCAGATGTAATCAGACATCTATGCAATCAACTCACTGATGATTAAAGTCCATGAAATGTACTTAGTATTACAGTTAGCTTGACGAAACAAATGGGCACCATTACCTGGCCGAGTTGAAAGACATTAACCTAACCATCACATCTTCCTGCCCCCTTCCCTCAGAACCTATAGTAACCACTAATTTTCAGTTTTTCAAGAATAAGTTTCATAGATATATGCATTAATATTGAGAGCTTATCGTATTGGTTGGTTTTCTTTTATTAGGCACTGTCTAAGTACTTGAAATATTTTTGCACCTCAATTTTAGAATGTAGCAGGACCCCACAGGATGGGAGTTTAGTATTTGTTGTTTATTGTGTGGGTCTCCACCCTCCAAGAAAACACCTTCTGACAAGATGAACACATTCATATTCCATAAAAGCAAGTCTCAGGTGCACCCTTCCCCACATATCCATCCCAAGCTAATACCCTGCACCAGTGACCCTCCCTTGCCATGTTTGCCAGAAGAACATTTTTGTAATTGTATTTCAACCACAGACTTATACCTCCCCAGAATTCACCTGTTCCTTCCTCCAGCCCTCTCTTCAGGTCCAAAGGTAGTCCAATCCACCCCCCAAAACCTGCTCACACTCACACTCCAGCACTGTCGACCAAACTTGCATCCCTGCCCCCAACCACTACCAAACAATCCCCTTCCACCTTATCATAGCTTCTGTCCAGATTGAGCATTGGCTCACCTTTCTCTAGTCCCTTTCTGTCTCCTGATAGGCTATCTTCTAGACTGTAGCTCTGTGAGTCTGCTCAATATGCTTAGGTCAATATATAGGTTATGCTACATTTTTCTTCATTGACTGGCTTACTTCACTAAACATAAAGTTTTCAACATTCATCCATAATTTCATGTCTGTCAATACTTTATTCCTTACAGCTGAATAATATTCCATTGTGTGTATATTACCATATTTTGCTTATCCATTCATCTGTTAGTGGACACTTGGGTTGCATCCAACTTTTGAAATAGTGAATAATGCCACTGTGAACATTGGTGTGCACGTTTCTGTTTGTGTCCTTGCTTTCAATTCTTTTGAGTATATACTTACTAGAAGGATTGCTGGATCGTATGACAAGTCTATAGTTAGCTTCCTGAGAAACCACCAAGCTATCCTCCACAATGGCTGCAGAATTCTACATCGCCCCCAGCAGTGGATGAGTGTTCCCTTTCCCACACTTCTTCTCCAACACTTGTAGTTTACTATTGTTGTTTTTTTTAAAGCCACCTGTCTTTTGTTTTGATTTGCATTTTCCTAATAACTAGTGATATTGAGCATCTTTTCATATGATTTTCAGTCATTTTAAATTCCTCTTTGGAAAATGTCTACTAATGTATTTTGACCATTTTTAAAAAGATCGTGTTTTTATTTTTGAGATGTAGGATTTCTTTATATATGCTAGATATCAGACCCTATCAGATAAATGATTCCGAAATATTTTCTCCCATTGAGTATGTTGCCTTTTCACTTTCTTTACAAACTCCTTTGTAGTATAAAATTTTAAATTTTGTGGAGGTCCCATTTATCAATTTTTCTTTCATTCCTTGTAGTTTGGTTGTAAAGTTTATGAAACCATTACCTACTACAACTCATAGATGCTCCCCTACACTATATTATAGGAGCTCTAAGATCTTGATTCTCATATTTAGGCCTTTGAGCCATCTTGATTGAATTTTTATATGGGGTGTGAGATAGTGATCCTCTCTCATTCTTTTGGATATAGATATTCAGTTCTCCCAAAAGCATTTGTTGAAGAGGCTGTTCTGTTCCAGGTGAGTGGGCTTGGTGGCCTTGTCAAATTTCAATTGTTCGTAAATGTGCAGATCTATATCAGAAATCTCAGTTCAGTTCCATTGGTTAGTATGTATAGCCTTGTGCCAGTACCATGCCATTGTGACCACTGTAGTTTTGTAGTATGCTTTAAAGTCAGGTAGCATAATTCCTCCACTTTTGTTTTTCTGTTTCAATATGTTTTTGCCCATTTTGAATCTCAGCTCTGAGGAGAACTAAACACAGGAAAATGGAGGTTGAAACACCTCTGTGGAAACATTCGTGAGGAACATCATAAGCTGGTCAGTTTGGAAATTGCATGGACAAAAACTACTTTTGGTGCCCTCTGAACCCTAACTCCTGCGAGAAAATCTGCGCTCCATTAGTGAGTCCCTGGTCCAAATTTCATAACTTAAGCTGGGAAATTTGAAAGACTTAGAATAACTTAAACCAAAATATCAAAGAAGAGCTGTGAAAAAAAGGCAAGAAAGAGAAATTGGACATCAAAGTAAATTCACCAACATATTCAGATTCCTAGACTTTAGCAAAACATCTCAAGCCTTGCTAGGAAACAGGAAGAGATGACATCGCCAAATGAATAAGCCAAAATATCCTGAAGAGATACAGGATTTAAGACAATCAATGATAATCACACAAGTCTCCTGAATCAGTTCAAAGAATTGAGAGAAAATATGACAAAAGAGATAAAGGATATTATGAAGAAACTGGGTGAACAAAAAGAACAATTTGAAAGCCAGCAAAGAGCAGTATGAAACCTTATGGGAATGAAAGAAACAATGGATGAGATTAAAAATCCCTATTTTTGGTGTAACATTTGTGTAACCTAAGTAGCTCTAAAAAAATGAAAAATACATTTAAAAAATACATTAGAGGTACATAAGAGCAGATATGAATAGCTTGAACACAGAATTAGTTATTTTGAAGCCCGAACATCTGAACTGGAAAAGACTGGGAAACAGAAAGAGAAGAGAATGGAAAAAATGGAAAGGAGTATCAAGGAATTGAATGACAACATGAAATGCACAAATATATGCATTAGCATTGTCCCAGAAGAAGAAAATGGAAAATGGGTAGAAAGAATATTTGAGGAAATAATGACTGAAAACTTCCTAAAACTTATGAAAGACATAAATATCAATATCCAAGAAGGACAACATAATCAAACAATATAAATCTGAATACACCTACTCTAAGACACCTACTATTCAGAAATACAAATATCAGAGATAAAGAGAGGATTCTGAAAGCAGCAAGAGAAAAGCAAAGCATTCCATACAAGAGAAACTCGATAAAATTAAGTGCCAACCTATCATCATACTCTATGGACGTGAGAAGAAAGTGTTATGATTTATTTAAGGTACTGAAAGAGAAAAATTGCCAGGCAAGAATTCTGTATCTGGCAAAGCTGTCCTTCAAAAATGAGGGTGAGTTCAAATTCTTCACACACACACACACACACACACAAATACAAAAACTGATAGTATATGTTACCAAGAAACCAGAATTACAAGAAATACTAAAGGAAGTGCTGCAGCCTGAAAGGTAAAAACAAGAGAGAAAGACTTGGAGAAGAGTGTCAAAGTGAAGATTATTAGGAAGGATAAATTAAAGTGTAAAAAGACAGACAGTAGTACAATATGACAACAGAAACCCAAAGGACAAAATGGATGAAGTAAGCAATACCTTTACAGTAATAACATTGATGGTAATGGATTGAACTCAACAATCAAAACACATACACTGATAGAATGGATTAAAAAAATATGAACCATCTATGTGTTGTCTACAAGAGACTCACTTCAGATGTAAGGACACAATGAGGGTAAAAGTGAAAGTCTGGAAAAAGATATTCCAAGCAAATAGTAACCAAAAAAGGGCCGGGGTAATGATACTAATATCAGACAAAATAGATTTTAAATGCAAAACTGTTATAAGGGATGAAGAAGGTATGTTAATAAAAGGGGCAATTCTCCAGAAGAAATAACCATACTAAATATTTATGAACCTAACCCTACTGCCCCAAGATATATCAGGCACACAGTGGCTGAACAGAAGGGAGAAATAGATGTCTCTACAATTATAGTTGGAGATTTCAATACACTACCCTCAATATTGGATAGAACATCTGGGCAAAAGATTAATAAAGAAAGGGAACTTGAATAATAAGATAAATGAACTAGACTTAATAGACATCTATATTGCACTGTACCCCAAAACAGCAGGATATATATTCTCTTCAAGGGCTCATGGATCCTTCTCCAAGATAGACCACATGTTGGTCAGAGACAAGTTTTGATAAATTTAAAAAGATAGAATGTTTTCAAAACACTTTCTCTTATCATAACGGAATGAAACTATGGCTCACTAATGGACAGAAAAAGAGAAAATTCATAAATATATGGAGATTAAAAAACATGCTCTTCAACAATCAGTGAGTCAAAGAAGAACTTGCAAGAGAAGTCAGCAAATATCTTGAGACCAATGAAAATGAGAACTCAACATATCAAAACCTATGGGACACTGCAAATGCAGTGCTGAGAGGGAAATTTATAGCCCTAAAGCTTACATTGAAAAAGAAGAATGAGCTAAATTTGAAGATCTAACTGCACACCTGAGGAACTAGAAAAAAACGAATCCCAGACTAAGTCAAAGGAAAGAAATAGTAAAGATCAGAGCAGAAATAAGTGAAATCAAGAACTAAACAACAACAAAAAATACAGAGAATCAACAAAACCAAAAGTTGGTTCTTTGAGATCAACAAAATTGACAAAAAACCTTAGCTAGACTGACAAAGATAAAAAGAGAGAAGATGTAAATGAATAAAATCAGAAATGAGAGGGGGGACCTTACCACTGATGACTCAGAAATAAGAGAGATCATAAGAGATACTATGAACAACTGTATTCCAAAAAAAAAACAACAAAAAAAAACTAGACAATGTAGACAGGTTGGGCAAATTCCTCGAAACACAAGAACCACCTACACTGAACCTAGAAGAAATAGAAGACCTCAGCAAACCAATGACAAGTGAAGAGATTGAAACAGTCATCAAAAAACCTCCCAAAGATGAAAAGTCCAGGATCAGATGTCTTCACAGGTGAATTCTACCAATCATTCAAAGATGATCTATTAATAATACCAATCTTGCTCAAGCTCTTCCAAAAATTGAACAGGAAATAATGCTTCCAAACTCATTTTGTAAAGCTAAAATCACCCTAATCCCAAAACCAGATAAAGACACTACAAAAAAAATTACACAACAATATCTTTAATGATTGATGCAAAAATCCTCAACAAAATACTTGCATACTGAATCCAAAAGCACATTAAAAGAATTATAAACCACGATCAGATTGGTTTTGTTCCAGGTATGCAAGGTGGTTCAATACGAGAAAATCAATTAGTGTAATAAATGACATTGATAAACTGAAGAATAAAAATCACATGATTCTCTTGACTGGTGCAGAAAAGGCATTTGACAAAATACAGCACAATTTCTTGGTAAAAAATCCTGCAAATGATGGGAATAAAAGGAAACTTTCTTAGCATGGTAAAGTGCATATTTGAAATACCTGCATCTAGCATTGTAAACAGTGAAAGACTAAAAGTTTTCCCACTGATATCAGAAACAAGACAAGGATGCCCACTGTCACCATTATTATTCAATATTGTTCTAGAAGTTCTAACTAGAGAAATTAGGATAGATAAAGAAATAAAAGTCATCCAAATAGGAAAGGAAAAATTAAAACTTTCACTATTCACTGATGATATGATCCTATATCTAGAAAATCCTGAAAAATCCACAACAAAGCTACAAGAATTAATAGACGAATTCAGCAAAGTGGTGAGATACAATATTAAGTAAAAATCACTAGCCTTTCTGTATACTACTGATGTGCAATCTGAGAAGGACATAAGAAAAAAATTCCATTTAAAATAGGAACAAAAATAATCAAATATTTAGGAATAAACATAACCACAGACATAAAGGAATTGTATTCTGAAAACTACAAAACATTGTTAAAAGAGACCAAATTAGACTTACATAAATGGAAGTACATTCTGTTTTCATGGATTTGAAGACTAAATATCATTACTATGTCAATTGTACCCAAACTGATTTACAGATTCAATGCAATCTCAATAAAAATCCTACCAGTATTTTTTTTGCCAAAATGGAAAAGCCAAATATCAAATTCATTTGGAAGGTTAATGGTCCCTGAGTAGTCAAAAATGTCTTAGAAAAGAAGAATGAAGTTAGAGGATTCTCACTTCCAGACTTTAAAGCATATTACTTAGCTTATTACTTATTACATTGCTAAAACTAGGATGGTACTGGCATAAAGACAGAAGATTGACAAATGGAACCGAACTGAGAACTGAGAAATACACTTTCACCTCTACAGTCAAGTGATTTTCGACAGGACTGTCAGGTTCCCAGCTGGGCCAGAAAAGTCTATTCAACAAATGATGCTGAGAGAACTGGATAGCCATATCCAAAAGAAAGAAAGAGCACCACCATCTCTCACCTTATACAAAAATGCACTCAAAAGGTATCAAGGACATAAATATAAAACCAACAACCATAAATTTCTAGAAGAAAATGTAGGAAAACATCTTCAAGATCTTGTGTTAAGGAATAGTTTCTTAAATCTTATGCCCAAATCAGAAGCTCAAAAGAAAAAATAGAAAAAATTAAGCACTTTTGCACCTCAAAGGACTTTGTCAAAGTTTGAAAAGGCAACCGACTCAATGGGAGAAAATATTTGACAATCACATATCAGGTAAGTGTTTAATATCTATGATATAAAAAGAGATAATAAAACTCAACAATAAAAAGACAAGTTACCTAATTAAAAATCAGGCAAAAGACAATTGTCCAAGGAAGAAATACAAATGGCAAAAAAAAATCACATGAAAAAATATACAATACAACTAACGATTAGAGTAATGCAAATAAAAATTACAATGAGATATCATTTCACACCTATTAGACTGGCCACCATTAAAAAGTCAGAAAACTGTAAATATCAGAGAGAACGTGGAAAGATAGGAATACATATTCACTTTTGGTTGGAATATAGAATGGTACAGCTACTGTGGAGGACTGTTTGGCAGTTCCTAAGAATTTGAATATAGACCTGCCATAAAACCTGGCAATAACATTGCTAGGTATATACCCAGAAGAACTGAGAGCAGTGACACAAATAGGCATCTGCACACCGATGCTCATAGTGGCATTGTTCACAACTGCCAAAAGATGGAAATAACCCAGGTGTACATCAACCGATGAATAGATAAACAAATTGTGGTTTATACACATGATGGAATATTATGCAGCAGCAAGAAGAAATGAATTCATGAAGCATATGACAACATGGATGAACCTGGAGGATATTATGTTGAGTGAAGCAAGTCAGACACAAAGGACAAGTACAGCATTACAGCATTATTATGAACTAAATATATTATGGAAACTCATGTAATTAATAATTAGAATATAGGCCACCATAGAACAGAATGAGGGTAACTGAGGATTAGTCTGTGCAGAATTGGTTAAAAGGTTGTAAATCTTTGGAAATGAATGGAAATGGTGAGAGCACATCATGATGTTTTTGACTAGCAGAACTATTATATGGGTATGACAGCAGTTGAAAGGGAAAGTCTAAGGACATGTATATTACTAGAAGGAAAGCTAATTAATGTAATAAGGGACTGTATAAAAGTGAAACCTCATGAGAAATACAAACATGGGTAATACTGCATATGTAAGACTGCTTTTACATGATATAAATACAAATAAACTAGAGAAAGGAAAACAGAATAGCAGCTATGTATGGCAGGGGAGGCGAGAGACAGATGTGATGAGTTTCGTTTGTTTGTTTTTTGTTTACTATATCTATTATTATTATTATTATTACTAGAATAATGAAAATGGTCTAGAAATAATTGAAGTGATGAACGCACAGTTATGTGATTGTACCAAATGCCATTTATTGTAGACTTTGGATGGATATGCATTTATTTATTGTATCAATAAAATTGATTTGTTAAAAAAAAAAAACTTAGTTAAATTGTTTTTTGACATTTCTAGGTTATTCGTCCCTGTGTTCTAAACAAAGTACCATGAACTAATATAAGTTAATCTTCAAAGTATAGATTTATATGATCTTTTATTCCTGGCTTCTTTCACTTGGCATAATGTTTTCAAGGTTCATTCATATAATAGCATGATGTAGCAGTTGGGGTATATTTGGACTGTTTCTGCATTTGGCTATTTTAACAGTGCTGCTTTGAACATTCATGTACAAGTTTTTGTTTGAAAACTTGTTTCCAATTCTTTTGTATGTATTCCTTTTGAGAGCTCATATGGTAACTGTAGGTTTGCTTTTTGAGGAACACCAAACTATTTTTCACAGTCACTGCACCATTTTACACCCCACTAGAAATGCATGAAAGTTTTAATTTTTCCATCTCTTCCTTAACAGTTGTTATTTTCCATTTTTAAAAAAATTATAGCCATCCTAGTGGCTTTGAAGTGGTAGACTTTTTTGTTTTACTCTTGTGGTTTTGATTTTTATTTTGGTGAGAACTAATTCTGTTGAATTAACTTTCCATGTGCTTATTGACCAATTGCACAGCTCTTCTGCAGAAATGTCTATTCAAATACATTACCCGTTTTTTAGTTGCTGCTTTTATTTTGATTGCTGAGCTGCAAGAGTTTTTTTAATGTGTTTTAGTTACTAGACCCTTATTACATACATGATTTAGAAATAGTTTCTCCCATTCCATAGGTTATTTTTTCACTTTGTTGATAATGTCCTTGGATGAACAAATGTTTTGATGAGTCCAATATAATTTTTTGTTGTTGTTGCTTGTGGTTTTGGTGATATATCTGATATATCTAAGAAACAATTGCCCATACTGAGATAATGAAGAATTACACCTATGTTTCTTCTAAGAGTTTAGAGTTTTTGCTCTTATTTTTAAGTAAAATTTTTTTTTTTTTTTTAAGTTAATTTTTGTATGTGGAGTGAAGTAAGGGTCCAACTTCATTCTTTTACATGTGAATATCTAGTTTTCCTTATTCCATTTATCAAAAAATCTTCATTGACCATTGAATGGTTTTGGCACCTATTTTGAAAATTCATTGTTTAGATACATGTGAGTTTATTTTTGGAATCTCAATTCTATTCCATTATTGTATGTCTTATCCTTATACTAGAGGCACACTCTAAATTACTCTAAAATTGTAGTTATATTCATTTCAGGGTGTTTGAATCCTTCAAATGTTATTCTTTGCAAAATTGTTTTAGACATTTTAGATCCATTCAGATTTTATGTGAATTTTAGTATAGGTTTTTCTGTTTCTGCCAAAAATGCAGTTAGAATTTTAATAGGGTTCAAATTGAATTGATAGATCACTTTGAGGAGTAATGTGATCTCATTAAATATAGTCTTCCAATCCATGAACATGAGATATTTTACCATTTTTTAATATCTTCTTTAATTTCTTGCAGCAAAGTTTTGTCACATTTAGCGTCAAACCTTGAGCCTCCTTGGCTAAATATATTCACAAGCAATTTATTCTTTTTGATCCTATTTTAAGTGGAAATGTTTTGTTAATTTTCTTTTCAGGTTGTTTGTAATTAGTGGAGACAAATAAAGCTAATTTTGTGCAACATTTCCGAATTCATTTCTTAGCACTAATACATTTTTTATTGTTTAGGATATTTTCAATATAACATCATGCCTGCTTTGAATAGATATTGTCACTTTTTTTCAAATTTGCGCACCTTTTATTTCTTTACTTGCTTCATTGCTCTGACTAGAAATTCTAGTACTGTGTTGAATATACTTGGTGAAAATAGAATTATTTTCTCTTTCCTGATTTTAGGAGCAAAGATTTCAGTCTTTGACTATTGAGTTTAATGCTAGCTATGTTTTATTTCCATAATGCCCATTAACATGATGAGGAATTTCTCTTATATGTTTAGTTTAATGAGTGTTTTCTTTTAAAATCTTGAATGGACATTGGATTTTGTTATATACTTTTTTGCTTCATTGGTGATGTTCATGTCTTTTTTCCTCTTCATTATATTAGTATTATTAAGTATATTTATTGATTTTACATATGCTTAAACATCCTTCATTATTGCAATTAACCCCATTTGTTTTTGGTACATAATCCTTACATATGCTGCTTGATAACTTTGCTACTGTTTCAATGAAGATTTTTGCATCTAAATTCATATGGATATTGGTCTAAAGATTTCTTTCTTGGATTGTCTTTTTCTGGCTTTGGTATCACGGCCATCCTAGCCTAATAGAATGTGTTAGAAAGTATTTTTTGAAATACTTTTTGAAAGAGTTTAGGAAGAATTGGTGTTAATTCTTCTTTAAGTATTTTGTAGAAATTCATTAGTGATAGACTATCTGCTTTTGTGTTTTCACTGGGAGGTTTTTGATTTCTTGTTATATGTTGGTTCAAACTTTTTCTGTTTCTTCTTTAGTTAATTATTATAGATTGTATTTTTCTAGTAAGATTTCCATTTCAGCTAGTTTGTCTAATTTTGGGGGTACAAATGTTTATATATCCCCTTATATTGTTTTCATTTCTGTAATGTTGGCAGTAATGACCACATTTTCATTAGGTTTTGGGATTTAAGTCTTTTTTTGGTCAGTCTTGGTAAAGTTTTGCTATATTTTTAATTTTTCTCTTTGACTCTCCAATGTTTTCTGTTTCATTTATCTGTACCCTAACTTTATTCTTTCATTTTTACCCTATAATTTGATTTTGTTTGATGTGTATTGGGTTATTGATGTGAGATTTTTTCTCTTTTAATGAAGGACTTTACAGGTATAAATTTCCTTGTACTTCTTTTACTAGATACCATATGTTGATATGTGTATTTTTGTTTTCCTTTACCTCAAAGTATTTTCTAATTTCTCTTGTGATATATTTTTTGACTCATTGGCCCTTTAAGACTGTGTTATTCAAGTTCATGTAATTGTGACTATTCCAGTTTTTTTCTGTTATTATTATTATTTTTAGTTTTATTCCACTGTGGTTGAAGGGAATACTTTCTATGATTTTCATATTTTTAAATTTATTGAGCTTTGTTTTGTGGCTTATTCTATGGTCTATCATGAAGAAAGTTACATGGACACTTGAGGGGAATGTGTATTTCTTGTTGCTGGGTGGATAGTTCCTTATATACCTCTTTGGTTTAGGTGGTTAATGGTCTGGTTAAGTTCTTAATTTCCCATTTAATCTTATTGTGAGTTTCTTGATACTAGCTTCCTTGGAGTTTGTTGAGGTTCTCAAATGTTTAGATTCACTGGTTTCATTAAATTTGGGCAGTTTTTGGTTATTTATTCAACTATATTTTTGTCTCTTTTCTCTTTTCCTCTCCTTATGGATTCCCTTTTTGAGCACATGCGTACATGTGCGTGTATATGCTGATGGAGTCCCACAAGTCTCTTATCTCTTCACATTTTTTCTTCAGTCTTTTCTCTTTCTTCTCTGACAAGTTAATACTAAATGACTGGTTTTAACGTTCACTGATTCTTTCTTCTGTCTGATAGAATCTGACATGGAAACACTCTTATGATTTTTTAATTTCTTTCATCTTACTTTTTAGCACCAAAATTTGTATTTAGTGCATTTTTCTAATTTCTATCTTTTTAATATTCCCTATTTGTCGAGATCTACTTTAGCCATTTGCATATGTTTTCTTTTAGCACGTTGAGGACATTTAAAAGAGTTGATTTAAAATCTTTTTCTATTCGAGCTAATGTCTGGGCTTCCTCCTTTACAGTTTATATTAATTCCTTTCAATACCCTGTGAATGGGCTATGATTTCTTATTCCTTTGCATGACTCTTAAATTTTTCAATGTGGATATTTTGAATATTATAATGAGCCATCTTTTATCAACCTTCTCCAGGGTTTATTGTTGCTGCTCTTTGTGGGTTTTGTTTTGTTTCCTTTAATGACTATTGACACCTAATTTTGTAAATTCTATGCTCTTTTTCATGTGTGGCCACAAAGCATCTCATCCATGATATTACTCCCCAGCTAGTGGTTTGACAGAGAAGTTCTAAATGCCTGGAACAAAAAGAAGGTGAAGAAAAAAATGAAAACAAAAATATAAAGTTTCTCCAAGTCTTTGCATATTTGCTATGCTTATGCTTATCTGGCAGTGGACACCTATGTCTCAGTGAGTAGGTCAGCAAGAGTTGAGAGTTTGAAAGTCTTCTCATGTCTTTTCTAAGCATGCATCTTGCCCTGAATGCTTGTTTATCCTTCTTCAAGTTATGCAGAGCATTTCGGAGGTCTTCTTCTCCTGAATATGTCCTTCTCCTGCAGGAATTTGTTTTGGGATTGTTTTAAATCTATAGATAATTTGGAAGAGAATTGACATCTTAATAAGATAGCTTCTTCTGATACATGAACACAGTGTGTTCATTTACTTATCTAAGTATTCCTTAATTTTTTTCTCAACAAAATTTTATGGCTTCCATTGCAGAGATCAAGCACATACTTTGTCAGATTATCTTCAAATATTTCATATATTTTGATGCATTTGTATGGTAAACATCCTCTGCTTTGGTTCCCACCTTCTAGTATTTATGTCCTTGCATATCCTTTCCTCTAGAATATGGGCTGAAACTAGTATTTTGCTTCTTTAATATGAAAAAATGATGCGAAGTAACATTTTATCAAGTTAAATAGATTGAAACATTTCCCTTTCTAATACCCTCTCGCTTTTGTCCATATTGCCCTCTTGTATGCTTTTTCAAAAATGTAAACCTCTATGTTATGTAGAGTTCCTCATGGTGAGGAACCAAAGGAGGTCTCCAGCCAACAGCCTGTTAGGAACTAAGGACTCAATCCAACAGTCCAGGAGAAGCTGAAATCTGTTGTCAGCTACATGATTGAGCTAGTAATTATATCTTTTTCAGTTGGATCTTGAGGTAACTCCAGCATTGTGAGAGACCCAAAGTCAGGTGACCCAATTAGCCTCCCCAAATTCCTGAGTCATGAACTATTTGAGTAGACTGTAAGCCGATAAACATCTTGGTCACCAGACACACAAAAATCAATTGCATTTCTACATACTGACAAGATACATATAAAATGATATTTAAATGTTATACCATTTAATAGAATAAGAAACACTAAATGTCTAGTAATATATGTGCAGGAAATCTATAATAATATGTACACATTTTTGAGAGAAATTAAAAATACCTAAATAAGTGGAGAGATGTAACTTGATTATCAATTGTTGGAAGACTCAGTATTATAAAGATCTCAACTTTTCACTTTGCAATATAGATTTAATCTATGTCAGTATACTAAATATTTTTGTTTTTTGACATGGTGATTCTGCAATTTATGTGGTAATAAAAATGACTAAGATGGCCAAGTATGGCCATTTCAGATTATTTTATTAATCCCCAAAAGAGAAAGATTAGTTTGTAAACTAATAAACTCTTTTTTTTTCAGGCTACAGATGATGGGCTTCAGTAAGGGAGTAACACCCACTACCGTACAGAGAAGATTAACTCCAATGGTGAACGTGAATTTGGCATGAGATAGCAAAGAAAAACTGAACCATAAAACAGGAACACTATAGTGAAGTGAAAGGAGTAAGTGTGGAAGACCTTCCTTCTACCTGAAGAAGAGGTGATGCTCAGGATGGTGGAAACAATAAGGAAGCAGCTTCTAATCCCATGCAGAATACTGGAGAAAAGAAGGACTTTAAAATTGGTGGATACATCAGAATAGGACAGTGGGAAGAGAGAGGGCAGCTCACAACTATAGTGGAGGATGGAATCATCTCTACATAGCTCCAATTTCATAGCTAGAAGGATGTTAATGAATGCATTCAGAAAGCCCAGGACCCAGGATCCCCATCCCAGCCCCTTACAGAGCTGGTTGCTCATCATCTGTCCTTACAGCAGAGAGTGTCAGATGGCAACATAGTGGTCATAGGCCATGGCTGAGAGAAGGCAGGCTTCTGTGCCTGCAGACTCAAACGCAAGGAACACCTTAACCAGGCAGCCTCCAGCATAGATGGTTTTCCTCTGAGAAAGGAGATTCTTTAGCAGCCTTGGCACTGTGGCAGAAGAGAGGCAAAAATCCAGAACGGACAGGTGACTGAGGAAGAAATACATAGGGGTGTGGAGGTGAGGATCTGCCCTCATAACCAGCAGCATCAACAGGTTCCCCATTAAGGTCAGGATGTAAATTCTTAGGAACAGCAAAAAAAGCCGAGTCTAGTTATGGGAGTCAGCAGAGAGTCCAAGGAGTATGAACTTGAGGATGGTGCTGTGGTTTCCCAAATCCGTTTAAAGGGACTGTCCTTAAAAATAATAGAGACTGATTTGAAATTCTATGGACCACACACAGTTACCAGAGGGTTGGAGCTTCCCCCCAACCAATTTAGAGTTCATATATGCTTTCCCTGATTCTTTTGAATTTGTCCTTCTTGTGTTGATATTTTCCTTCAATCACTAGCCCTAAATAAATGTTACCATAATAACCGAGGTTGATCATCTACCTCAGCTATTGGTGAAAGAATTTATGGATATTCTCAATCTGGACTATTACCAGTAGTCACTTTTTAATCTATAACTGTGCTCAGCTACGTTCCCTATACCTTGTAGTTTCTAATGGGCACCTACACTGAATGTTCCAAAATTTTCTTCTCTCTTCTCTTACTCAGACTCTTATTCCCATTCAAAACCTAGTCATGATGTTATTATTTTGTCTTCTATTAGATTTTTCACAGGCATTTTCATATAAAATGTTCATTTCATCTTTGGGAAAAGACTGAAATGTGTAGACACTAGCACATATATTCATAGTATGTGTGAGTTTGTGTTTGAATATTATATTGTGTTTTATTTGGAAGATGGAATAGAAATATTAGAGAATAAATTTCTGCCTCTATTTTGCAGTAGAGAAAATTGAGTATCAGATGTTATATAACTTGTCCAGATTGACAATTTGAACAGTCAAGATTTAACTCCATTATGTAGGACTCAAGACAAAAGGTCATATTACCATTCAGTGCCTTCCATTCAAGCCTTGGTCTTTCATGTCCTCTATCATCTGGCATCCATTGACATTCATGATAGTCCAGATACTACTCTATTCAGGGCCTCAATGCTGGGGGCAGACTAGGGTACTTCCCTCTTATCACCACATGGGTGTATCTTTCTGTTTCCCTTTTCTCAAGCATGTGCTGCACATGAAATCCCCTCTCTCTAAATCTTACTTATGTTTTGCCTCTTACCAAAATTTCAATGTCTTTCTGAGAACTTCCTTCATCATCTCCCTGTATGAGCTCACCAATATGTGTAATAATTGGACAATTATTATTCCTTGAGTGACTGATAAGTGATTGGTCATCCTAAACACATTTTGAATCCCCAGAAACAATTTGGGACAAATCACTGCCTTGAGATTTTTCAAATTGGGAAACAAAAGTATTTTGGTACCTTAATAACACTTTAACATCATTATTCCCACTTTTACCTCTCTGATTTGAAGAATTTTCTCTTTCTCTCCTGGCCCGATAGCACCCTGTTAAGGATTTCTTAGGCATTCCTGCTTTTCTCCACAGTATGAACTAATCTATCCACTCAAAACAACTAACTCTTTTCCCTGTATAATATCAGATGAATCGTTCTTTTACTCTGGTATCTAATATAGCATTTGTTTAGTATAATTGTTCTTACTTTCTTCTTTGATATTATGGTTTCTTGATGGCAATGATTTTGTTGTATAATATTCTGCACCCAGAAAATTGCATATATTAGAATTCCAATGATTTTTTGCTAAAGAAAAGAAAATAATCAAGTGAATAGTACAGATGGTATAGCTTATCTTATTGGGGAAAGCCTCCAAATGTATAACCTTAAGAAAGACCAAGCACTAAGGC
The DNA here is from genome assembly GCA_026826555.1 of Tolypeutes matacus. NCBI lineage: Eukaryota > Metazoa > Chordata > Mammalia > Cingulata > Chlamyphoridae > Tolypeutes > Tolypeutes matacus. The sequence goes on from JAKSZT010053895.1 coordinate 1,398,778, forward strand.
TACATTGAAAGTGAAGGTGAAGAAATGTGTTGTGTGTGTGTGTGCGTGTGTCTAGAGGAAATCTGATTGTTGTAACCATGTAGGGAGTAGACTTTACTTGTGTCACCTATCATTAACAAGCAAATCCTTGTACCTGAGGATTCATTCCATACCCACTAAGCTATATAGTTTAAAATCATGATAGCCATCCACTACCACACAGTCATCAATACATCATCATCCATTTATCCTTTAGTTCATTTGTTCATTCATCTATTCACTTTGTAACCCATTCTTTTCAGTAATGACCCACCTTTCTATCTGTTTTTTCTTCTAACACCTCTCTACAAACCCCTTCATTCAGATAACAAACATTCA
>JAKSZT010053896.1:0-16116 GCA_026826555.1 Tolypeutes matacus
GATCGCCACCTACCGGCGCCTGCTGGAGGGCGAGGAGCAGAGGTGGGCTCCAAGCCAGCTGCTTGTGTAGACTCACCCTTTGATTCCTGCATATCTCAAACTCAGTCTAATAACTGGCCCCAACTAGACTCTTAATTTTGTGGATCCAGTCTCAAAGGACTGGATCGCAGACATTGTTCTCCTTGTATAGAGGAGAAACTAAAGTTAGGGCCACTGCACTGTGCAGAGTCCCAGAGAGCACAGGGCCTCACCATGATTTGAACCTAAGTATCCTGACTCAATCCAAAACATCCTCACTCTTCCAAGATCCACTCCCCACCTGGTTCCTAGGAAGTCACCCTGCCTAGGGTAGACTTGTGGCCAAACTCTGACCTCATATGACTGCCCGAGAGGACCTTCCCTTCCCTAAAGCTGAGCTCATCCAAGTCTGTCAGATATGGTTGTTCAGGCTGTGCACTGCTTAAAAAGGCAGCCAGCTGAGGGGCAAACAGAGCTGCAATCCAGCCATACTCTGCTGGCCAAAATAGTGTGGCCTGGCATGGCTGCAGCTGCCTGAAAAGGCACCTTTTTCTAAGTTGCACAACGACATTAACATAGACCAGAAATAGCCTTGAGAAGACCCATTTCAGTACCGAGGTGAAATTTGAGAATCTCTTTCTGACTTCTTTTCTCTTCCCCCTTTCTCACCTTTTCTCCACTCAGGCTGTGTGAAGGTGTGGGAGCTGTGAATGTCAGTAAGTATCTTGAGCCCTGAAAAGGAAAATTTTAGGTTGGGCAACAAAAAGGATTTCCTGGCTATAGTGTATAGAGACACTGGGAGGCGTATTTCCAACAAATACCCCAGGAAAGAGGAGTAGGTTGTTCATGAAGCAGAGGAGAGACTGGGGTGAGCTTGCAGGAAAAACCTCATAGCACAAATGGGGTTGGAGAGGGAAGGAAAATAAAATGTCATGGCTGGAAGGGACCGCAGATGTTGCTCAGTACAACCACCACCTGGTGTAGATAAGGAAACTGAGGCCGAGAGAGGGGAAGGGTCTGGCCCAAGGCTTCAAAGCAGAACCAGGGCCAGAAGCCAGGTCTCCTGACTCCCAGGCTAGTGTTCCCTCCATGCCTTCAGAACTAGGACAGAAGTCCTCTGCATCCTTCCCTGGAGGGCTAGACAAATCAGAGGCCACGGGAAGGCGGCTGGACAGGTTGGCTACCAGCAGGCCTCCTGACCTTGTCCTTTTCTGCAGGTGTCAGCAGCTCCCGAGGCGGAGTGGCCTGCGGTGGCCTCAGCGTGTCCGGCTCCCGGCCCGTGACAGGCAGTGTCTGCAGCGCCTCCTACAGCGGGAACCTGGTAGTGAGCACCGGAATGTGCGCCCCCTGCGGCCCCAAGAAGTGTTAGGCTGCCCCACCAAGCCAGGGAAGCCCTGCCTACCTGCCAGACGCCGCTGCGCCGACCCAGCTGAGAACAGCGGCGCCTCAGTAGCTTTCCCCCTCGTGTTCTGAGAATACATCACCCGGCTCCTTCCACTAAACCCCTCATCCTGTCCTCCTGGAAAGAGACCTGCTGCCTGGGAGTGGACCCCATTCCTTCTCCCCCAGAGACCCTCCCAGGAAGAAGTACTTTCCTTCCCTCAAAGGAGCACTGCCCAACTGTCCTCCCCCCACCCCCCATGCCTCTCTGGCCTCTTGTCTCCCATTTTTCTAATAAACTGGGGACCTGCTTTCTGTGCTACAATGTCTTGCTTTTTCTTTTTTTTTTTTTTTTTTTTTTTTTGTCTTGCTTTCTTAAAGTGAGCCCATGTCCACTGACTGGTGGGCGCCCCAGCCTGGTGAGATGGCCTGAGGACTAGGGTCACTCTGGCCTTTCCTCAGCCTGTACACCTACAGGACTTGTCCCCAAATAGCCATCTGCCCCTGGCCAGGCAGTGCTGACAGAGCTCACGACACCTTCCACCTAAGTCACACCTGTCAGCCTGGGGTAGTTTGGGGTCTTGTACCTCCAAGCAGTTCTGCAGGGAACCAGGGGGAGGCCATAGACTCTGTTGGAAGGCAAGGTGTATATGGTGAGGGGTGGGGGTTGCCCTGCACACACTACTTTCATTTGTGGCACATGCTCTCTCTGCCCCCAACCACCCACCACACATGCCCCACCACAGCAACCAGTCATCCACCCTCGGGATGGGTCTGGACCCCACCTCTCCCATTCCCATAGTCCTCCCCTGATGCCTATCAAACAAGGGGAGATGAGACCCTTGCTGCCCACTCACACACCCCCAACCTCCTCCCCCACTCCATGCACATACAGCCTTCTTGAAAGTCCTGGAGCTGGTCTGTAAGAGGATACAGTCTACTCTCCTGGACCCCCCCACATGCTGCCCTCACCCCTTCATACCTCCAAACTTCAACCCCAAGGCTCAGATGGCTCCAATTCCCCCTCTCATGGACCACCTCCTGTTCCCTGTTCAGGAAGAGTCTGGAGAGCTCTCGGGAGGAAGACTTTGAGAAGCCCCTAACCCCGCTCTCAAAGAACAAGGTCTGCAATAGTCCTCCTGAGGCTCTAGCCCAGCTCCTTCCCGGGCAGCTCATCTCCTTCCTCACCAGCCTTCTTCATTCCCCCTCTGCCCAGCCCTACCCCAGCCCCATTGTTCAACACTCTCCTCCAGCCTTTCCCTCTCACCTTGCCAAACTCTCCTTGGAGGACCCCACCACCTTCCCTAATCCCCTCCCAGAGTCTCTAGGCCCCCTAGGGCCCTCAGGACTCCACACCCAGGTTCTCTCTACTCCCCATCATCTGCTCTCCCTCCCACTTCCTGGCCCCTGAGTCTTGGGCCCCTCAGCACCTGGATTCCCCAGGCCAGCCTCCCAGCTCCTTGGGGCACCTCCCATCAGTCCCGCTCCTTGGCTCAACCCCTCCCCCACACAACTTCACCCTCCTACCTTAAAGAACCTTGGAGCTCTTCTCCCGCCTCTCTGCAGGCTCTCCCTGGGAAGTCAGAGCCATGCTCAGGGGGAATCCCCACTCCCTGGTTAAGAGCCTCCAATAGTGTGCAGAGTCCTGGTGCCTCTCCTCCAGCCAGGACCTCACACCTCAATTTCAGACCCAAAGGCCCCAGTGCCTACTGGGGATCTTCACCTGGGAGTCCTAGAGACCCTGCACACTCAACAGACCTCCAAGTTTCTCTCACTGTTCCCCACCTTCGCAACCCCATTCTCCTCTCATCTTTGCTACCAAGGTCATCGGCACAGTTGTGTTGAGCAAACCAGAACCTATGATGTATACATTCCTGCATCCTCTCCCTCAAAACTAGTTAACCCCCATGTACTTTCCTTTTCCACCTGCTAAATTCCTCTCTAAGCCATCTCTTCCTTCTCTCCCCACTGCTTCCCCCCACATTCTGGCCTCCACCATTAAGCTGAAGCCCTGCTCTTCTCTCCCTCCAGTCCTCTCTCTCTCTACACAGCAGCTCTGAGAGCTTTATAAAACACCAGTCTGCTCTTTCAGTGGTTCCCCACTGCCCTCAGGGTAAAGCCCAGACTTTTAAACATAATTTACCAATCCCATTGCCCACCCACTTTCCTCCCTGACTTTGGCTCAAGATGTACTGAACAGGGGAGTGGATGTGGCTTAAGCTGTTGAGCACCTGCTTCCCGCGTGGGAGGTCCCGGGTTCAGTCCCTGGTGCCTCCTAAAAACAAACAACAAGCAAACAAACAAAAAAAAAACAACTCAGGGGAGCTGATGTGGCTCATTGGTTGAGCACTGGCTTCCCATATATGAGGTCCAGGGTTCAATCCCCAGCCAGAGTACCTAAAAAATAAGAAAGAAAGAAAAACATGCACTGAACACCTGCCAAAATGGACTGGGCGGGGGGAGGTGTATGCAAGGGTCTTTGGGCCAGAGGCTCTTGAGGGGGCCTTTCAGTTCTGACCCTCTTGAGAAGTGATGCTGGGCTCTGCTCTGGGATTTTAACTCTCCCTTCCCAGGGACTTAAGGCAAATACTGTAAGGATTGCCAGCTTTGGGAGGTCATTGGGGTTCGGCCTGGGAGACCCCAGGGAGGCTCCATCAGGGAGGCTCCATGGCTCTGGAGGTGACATACCTTCCACCCAATCAGCTCAAGGGACCAGGCGAGACTGAAGTTGCACATTCTCCATCTGTTGGCACCTGCTATGCTGGTCCCTGAGCCCCACCTCCTCTGCCACCTCTGCCACCTCTCCATGAAGGAGAGGAGTGGCTGCAAAGAACTCTGGCCCTTGCTGCTGGGAGAAAATGAGAAGCACAGTTGGAGGATTATTGACCAGGGAAAGCTTTCTGAAGGAAGTAATATTGACCCTGAGACCTAAAGGAAGAGTAGGAGTTCATTTATTCAACCAACAAGCCATTATTGAATACCTTCTCTGAACCAGGAACTGTTATAGGAGCTTGGGTTCAAATAAGTGAAGAAAATAGTCAAAGATGTCTGTTCCCTGAGAAGCTTACCTTTTACAGCACAAAACAAACATAAGGAAGGTGTTAACCAGGAGAGAAAGAGATGGGAAATAGTAGATGAAAAAGTGAGGTTTGAGAAAGAGCATGGAAACATCAGGAACTCTCATAAGTTCAGGAAGGCTGGGGGAAAACAGGGATCTGCTCTCCAGTGCTCCCTAAAAGCTTAAATCTTCCTTTCTATGCTGTCCTCCACTGTCCCCTCCTTACCCAACCCCAATTCCTCCCCATTAAAACCTTCTCATCCAAGGTCATTTCCTATCCCCACTTCCCTCCAAGCACTCTTCCCATCATCTTGCAGAGGTAGAAGAGATGGGCCTGTTAACCAGGCCTTCTACCCTTCACAGAGAGCCAACTGCCTCCTCCCTTGGCAGAAGGAGGAACCCTGTTCCTGGAAGTTTCCTGCTTGCTTCTGAGGAATACAAGCTGTCTGGTTACCAGATCTCTTTGGGCTGACAAGCCTGAGATGAGGCCAAGTGTGGCAGTGACAATATCCAAAGTAATGGTATATTAGTCAGCCAAAGGGGTGCAGATGCAAAGTACCAGAAATCTGTTGGCTTCATAAAGGGTATTTATTTAGGGTAAAAACTTGCAGTTACAAGGCCCTACCTAAAGAGTCCAACTCAAGGTTGGTTTCACACCCAAAGTCATTTGCCATGTATTGAAGCAAGATGGTGGGCGATGTCTGCAAGGGTTCAGCCTTCCTCTTTTTCTCTTAAGACTCCGTGGTTCCAGCTCCTTCCTATCTCAGCTATAGGTTTGCATAAGGCTCATCTCTCTTCCCAGGGCTCATTTATTTCTGGGCTCAGCTGCTCTGTTCACTTCACAAGATTAGCTGTTCTCCTGTGTATCTACTTCTCCTGAGTCTACCTCCGTGTAAGAGTCTGTTTTATCCACCCACCAAGGGGGTGGGACTCAACACTGTATGCCCTAATGACATGGTCAGATCAAATCCCTAATCTTAACATAATCTAATCAAAGGCATCTCAGCTGCATCCAATACAATCAAAGGGTACCATGCCCAGAGGAACAGACCAGTTTACAAACATAATCAATTATCTTTTTTGGAATTCATAAATAATATCAAACCACCACAAAAGGCAATATCTAAAATGACAATACCCTCAGCCTCTGCCCTGATCCTCACACCAGCTGAAACCCATGCTTATTCAGTGGGCAGGTAGAATCACCCCACCACATAGGTAAATGAACTGAAGTTCAAAAAGGTGAACTGGTCAACCACACACACTCAAGGGACCAGGGCAATCACCTAAGACTCCAGGTTCCAGTCTTTTTCTATTATCCCACTCTGCCTCCTGCTATGCAGAGGCTAGGAATGCTGTGCTGTTATGATAAAATAACAACAACTATAATAATAATAAATACTAATTTTTTCTATTATGTGCCACACTATACTCTAAACTTTTATTTATGTTCTCTCATTTTATACTCCTATAGTCACTAGCTTAAGAAATATTCCCCAACAATTCTTTCCTTCTCAGGCAAGCCACTCCTCACATCAAGAAGTAGAGTCTATTTCCCCTCCTTTTGAATCTGGGATGGTCCTGTGACTGCTTTGATGAATAGAATGTGGTGGAAGTGACCTTCTGGAGCTTCAAAGCCCTAGAATGAGAGGGGCTTATCTCAAAGCAATTTGTAGGTATGACTTTTGTCTAATGAGTTCTATTAAAATTTGACACACCAGAGACCCACAAAGTTTTTAATGGAATGACAGCAGCTCTAACTGAAAGGATCAGAGACAGTTCTGAATAAAAACAGGCTCTGGACCCCTAACTTTCTATGGACAGGAAACAGGCAAAGGAACTCCCCAACTGCAAACATGGGCCCTTTCTCATGGGAGAGGAAAGATGAGTCAGAAAGAGGAAACAAGATCCCAAATGGTGAATCCAAGAGCTGAGAAGAGGCACTTTCAGGAAACAAAACTGGGCTCTTATCAAATATATTCCCTGCTTCCAGAACAGAAAGAATTAGCAAGGTAAGCCTGGCAGTATTTAGAGTTGTTATGAATCAGTGATTACTCTGTGCCTCCAAATTTTCCTTTATTAAAATGGGAGTGCCTAGTGTGATTATCCTATGCCTACTTCACCACTGTATAATGGGTGTAGGGAGGCATAGAAAAATTGTCTTTTGAGTTCACAGGACTTCAGATAGAGTTAAGCCATAATGGAGGAGCTGCACCAAAGAGAATCATCTGATCCAGATGGCAAAATTCTGAACTTCAGGTTAATGCCAGAATGGGATGAAACTTTGCGGGATCTTGAGAAAAGGGAGCATATCTGTATGTGGGAGGATCATGAATCAGTATGGCCAGAAAGTAGACTGTGGGAGCTAGTTTCCAAAGATCCCCAACAATTCTTTTCCTCTTTTTACATTCAAGCCACTCCTCGCTTCCAGAGGCGGAGCCTATTTCCCTTCCCCTTGAATCTGGGGTGGCCCTGTGACTGCTTTGACCAATAGAATATGATATCAGTGAACTTCCAGGACTTCTGAGCTCAGGTTTATGGGACTGGCAGCTTCTGCTTCCTTCCTCTTGGAATCCAGCAAGCAAGCTGCAAGCACAAACAGCCACATGAGAAAGGCCCATATGGAAGATAATCAAGGTATCTGTAAGTCAGTTACCAATTTATTGCCTCTCAGTTGCAAATTCACCCTTTATTGCCTGTCCTGTGAAAATTAAGATGGGCTCTTTAAGTATTTTTTCTTTGTCTGCTGGCACAGTGTTAAGCTTTGACAATAGAGGGTGCTGGAGCAACATTGCAGAAGGAAGGAGTTTTCCTTCCTGGCTCCAGTGTTCTCCTCTTGGCAGCCTCCTGCAGTACCCACAGCTTCTCCAGCACTTGGCTTCTATGGTGCAAAAGCTTCTATAACACCCAGCTCCTACAGTGCAGACAGCTGCACTGCTGCAGGGCACAGTGGTCAGCAGCATCCTATGGCCAGCACCTTTTCAGGTGTTTCCAAGGTGGAGACACCTCTTCATGACCAGCTTTCCCTAGCAGCCAAGAGGGTGAATTTCTAGCAAGTTCTGCCAATACAGCACCATAGTGAGTTCTCTGCCATGAACCATGAGTCTTTTCCAACAAGACCTGGACTTCAGTCCTCAGAGATCCTCTTTCTTGGGGGCTCTACCTCAGGCCTCGAGGTAGAGGCTACTCCTTATATCTGCAGCTCCTACATTCCTTTTTTTTAGGGACTGGGGATTGAAACCTCGACCTCATATGTGGGAAGCTGGCGCTCAACCACTGAGCCACATCGGCTCCCTTGAGTTGGCTTTTTTTGTTTGTTTATTTGCTTCTTGTTTGTGTTTGTGTTTTTAGGAGGCACTGGGGACCAAACCCAGGACCACCCATGTGGGAAGCAGGCATTCAACCACTTGAGCCACATCAGTTCCCTCCTACATTCTTGAGAGTTCTTGTTTTTTACAGGACAACTCAAGGTACTCCAACAGCTAATTCTTTCTCTTTTCAAATTACTGTGTCCTGATTGGACCCTGTCTGACACAACAGCCCCAGGTGAGCGCCCAGCTGGCCAGCACCAAATTCAGCCATGCAAATAAGACCAGTTTTTGGATCTTTCAGCCATCCTAGCAACCCAAACAACATCATGTAAAGCAAAAGTATAGCCCAGTCAGCCCACAGAATCATGAGAAATAATAAGGTGTTCTAAACAGTGGGGAGTAGACTTTTATGGCACAAATATGTAAAACATCCCTATAATCCAGTAGGTATCATTATCCTGTTTTACAGATGAAGACGAAGACTCATGACTTTCCCATAATTACAGAACCGGTAAGCGGCTGAACCAGCATTCAAACATAGATCTGTCCTTACTATGCCCTTTCAAACACTTAGGGAGCTAGAAGGGGCCTTGGGAATGTGACTGTCCAACCCCCTTCATTCTGTAGCCCAGGAACCTGAAGCCCAGAGTATGAAAGCGATTTGCCCAAAGTCACACATTAGGTAAATGGCAGAGACTCTGCAGGGAAATACCTGCTTCTCCTTACTCTTGACACAATGTTCTTCTCCCACACACTGCTTTTCTCACAGGCCTTTCTTCCTTCTCACCTCCACACCTCCCTCTCCAGAAATGCTTCTAGCAGACATTTGGCAGTGTCTGGAGGCATCTTGGTTGTCACATTTGGGGGTGTGCTGCTAAACATCCTACACTCCCCAGGACAGTCCCCCACAACAAAGAATTATCCGGCTCAAAATGTCAATAGTACCAAAGTTGAGAAGCCTTGGTCTAGAGACAGGCATGATGCCACAAGCTTCCCTGCCTCCAAGAGTCTTCCTTTGTTTACCCCAAGACTTGGTTTGCTCATAGATGGGCAGCATCTATTACAGCTATTTTCACCTACTGAAAAATAAGTAGATGGGTGGAGAAGTCCTGAGGAAATCTCCAGCAAGGAGCACCTCTCACAAGAGGGCACTGGCAATTTCAAGACTCTGAGGCACCAGGTTTGATTAGCTACAAATAGTTTATTGGAAACAGAGTGAAACAAAGGCATCAAGTGGTTGAGTGGCTGGCTTTTCAGAAGCTTTTGCAGGCAGTCAGGAAAGGGAGGCACCCTCCCTTCCCACACATCATATCCCCCACAGAGTTACAGAAAAACCACCACCTGATGTTCTCCATCTCAATTCCAAGGGCAGAATGATGTTGGCAAATTCCCAGGAAGTGCAGATGGGGAGATCTGAGGGGTTCCTGTTGTTCCTCTAAGCTTGGGCTGAGAGGTCAGGCAGAACCAACGAATCCAGCAAAAAACAGAAGTCAGAAGAAAGGATGAGACCTCAGGACAACAAACTGGCTACTAGGAAAGGCTCTGGAAAGAAGCCACCGGCTCCCGGGAGCTGAGGGTGCCTGGGGGCTGGCGCACAGAGTGAGCAGGTAGAGATGGCACGCAGAATGTCTACATTGGACGATTGGGTCTTGGGAGGCGGGCGGCTGGCGGTGCGTGGGGCAGCGGGAGGCGCGTTCCGGTGCGCGAGATGCTGGCTGGGCCGAGGATGACTGGAACGCTCGCTGGCCGAGGCTGCACCTCCTAGCACTTCCTGCAGCTGGCGCTGCCGGCGCTGGCCCCGGCACTGGGCGCGCAGGCGTTGGTGGCGTTTACCACCAGGTGGCCGCTAGACGGGGCGCTGCGGGCGCCGGGGATGACAATAGGGGCGGTGGTGGAGGTGCTGAGATTGCCACAGACGACGCCACCGCGGGAGCTGCTGACGCCTGAATGGGGGCAGAAGCGGAGCCGCGAGTCAGGCACAGCCTGGGTGGAAAGTGAGATCCGTGGCCCCCTCCCCGCAGGCACTTGGACCTCCCGAGAAGGAGAAGGGGGAGGACTCCGGTTACTTACTGACATTCACGGCGCCAACGCCCTGGCACAGCCTGTTGGGAGAGGAAAGAGGAGCTATCAGTGCTGCAGAAAATACTCAGGGACCAGGCAGCCTGGGTGGAAGGTGAGATCCGTGGCCGTCCTTCCCCACAGTCACGGAATGGGAAGGAGCAGGGTAGCTCCCCCGTCCCTGTGCCGGTTCTGAAGACCCAATGCTCGCCTGTGCCCAGCTCTCCATATCTTATTCGCTCTGCGACCTCAGGCTGGGGACTTAACCCCTCTCAGCCTAGTTTTCCTCCTTGGGAGAATCTCCTTCCTAATTTTGTTGTGAGAATTAAATCAAATACTACATGCAAAGTGCTTAATTAAGGCTGGCGCACAGTGAGCTCCTGTGATAGCTGCTATTATTTCTGTTAGTTCTGATTGGATTGTAAATGTTTTGGAGGGGCAGCAGATTTAACTTCCTAAATCTGGTCTGATTGGTGTCATTAGAATGTAGGCCTCAGAAGAATAGAGGTTTTGTCCATTCTTTTTCCCACTGAGGAATCCAAACCCCTAAAGCAATGCCTGGCTCAATAAATAATTGTTGGATGAGTGAATGGAGTTTTGGAACTGGAGCGGGCTAAGAGAGTAGCTACACCGAGTCCCTCATTTGACAGATGAGGAAACAATGGCCAAGAGAGAGTGAATGGCAGTGACAGAGGTAAGGCTATAACTCAGGCCTGACCAGCATTTCCTTCCCACACAACGCTGTCTCCGTTAGGGAAGCAAATGGAGTGCCCTGAGAAAACAGTGGCAAAGGGTTGAGGAGATCAGCTTCAGATATGAGGAGAATCCATAGCCTGCTATCCAGTCATCCCATGCCCAGGTTTCCTTGATACACCACCACAAGCCTAGGCTGGGGCTTCACAGGCTCAGGGGTGAATTCTGATTTGCAAAAGAGGAGAGGAGGCTATAGTCTAAGCAGTCACTTAGAGGAAAATTAAATGGCAGGAATGTTCTGAGTGGGGAAGACAGGAGCAGGAAAAGTTTGACACTGGTACGTATCCTATATTCCTCCAAAAGGTTGTGTGGAAGGTAGGGGGTGGGGAGGAGGGTGCCCTTGTAACCATAAAACATCTTTCTCCATGGGTGTTCCAGCTTCAACTGACCAACCACATAACAGTTATAGGTTTGGGGGATAAAAAGAAAAGTTTAAAATGTAGCTCATTGCGTATATGGGTATGAAAGCAGAAGAGTGGAGGAGGCAGGGATATCTCATTGACAAACGCCTTTGCCAGTTTCTTTGTATTTGTGATTTTTTGTGCTCTTAAATGCAGTATTAAAAAAAGAAAAGCCCATCTGGGCTAATGAAAGAAGAAAGAAGGGGGCTTGTACAAGGGGAGCAGTGGCTCCAAAAGTAGAGAAGACAAGAAATACTATAAGATAAGCAACCTACACAGCTGAGAGTATAGTATGAGGATGTTTAAAAAAAAAAAATGCTGTATGATATACTTGAGCAAATCAATGGACCTCCTTGCAATTTTTTCTCATCTGTAAAATGCATATAATTCCTACTTTAAAGGGTTATTATAAAGGTTAAATGTCAAAGTAAAAAAAAAAAAAAAAACACAGGTACACTGAGATATTCTATGGTGCTAGAAAGTATATACAAAGGTCTTACTCAAACTACCTGTCCATCTGCAGGATGGGGCGGGGGGCAGTTAGAAAAAGGAGTCAAGTTGTGCCAGGAGCATGAGAGACAAGATACATGGAGAATGCATGAGGGCTGGGAAAAAATACTGGCTGTGGTACCCACCTCTGCTCCTCGCCCTCTAGCAGGCGCCGGTAGGTGGCGATCTCGATGTCCAGGCCCAGCTTGGAGTTCATCACCTCCTGGTACTCCTTGAGCAGGCAGGCCATGTCCTGCTTGGCCTTCTGCAGGGCGCCTTCCAGCCCCGCCAGCTTGGACTTGGCATCGCTGAGAGCCGCCTCGCCCTGCTGCTCAGACTGGGTCACTGCGACCTCCAGCTTGGAATTCTGGAGACCCAGAAAGAATAAAGAAGGTAATGGCCTTAGGGCTTCTATCTGTCTGCTGGATTTGTCCTGTCTCTCCCTCCCAGCTGGGAAGGCTCCAGCAACAGGGCCTACTTGCCTATGGCTCCTGGGTCATCCTGAGTTACCAAAACTGGAGATTCTATTCAGGTAAATGGGCTGGAGAATGAACGGGATTTCACACAGCACACACTGGCTGTGTGACCCTGGGTAAGCCCCCAGTCTCTCTGGTCTTGGGCACAGCAGACCCATACCTGGGACTTGGCGTTCTCCACCTCGGCCGTCAGCCTCTGGATCATGCGGTTCAGCTCGTTGATCTCCTCCTTGGTGCGGCGCAGGGTCTCCCCGTGTCGGATCACCGTGGCCTTCATCTCCTCGCACTGGGGAGAAGCACAGACGCTCATGGGACACCCCACCCATGCAGGACACCATATATGACTGTGCAGGTTGTGCAGTGCCCAGCCTGCACAACCACACGTACCAGTCCTGCCCATACCACCCCAACTTGCTGTTGGTCCTTTCCTCACACAGCCATGGGGAAGGACACTCTGAAATCATCTTCGGCATCAGAATCGCCAGACAACAGAAGCCCTTTCTAATATATACCCTGCCTCTCTCCCAGCGCTGTGTCTAGGAAGCAGGTATCGTGGGCCACTCACTCACCTTGCTGCGGTACCAGGACTCGGCCTCAGCCCGGCTGCGGCTGGCGATGTCGTCGTACTGAGCCTTGATCTCAGCAACGATGGAGTCCATGTTCAGGTCCCGGCTGTTGTCCATCTTGACGATGACGGAGGTGTCTGAGATTTGGGAGTTGAGAACGCGGATCTCCTGGAGGGGAGGCGGGGCGCAGAAGCCTATTCAGACCACAGGCTGACCTACCGTAGCCTGTACCCCTTCCTGGGCACTTTGTGGGCCCGAGACTCTGCCCCCATAGACAGCCTCATGGACTGCAGCCCCTGTCCAAGTCCAACATCTCAACTCTAGGCTTGAGCCTTCTCTTCCTCTGGCGGCTGGGCCATGCCCACTCACCTCCTCATACAGTTGCCGCAGGAAGGAGATCTCCTGGGTCAGAGCCTCCACATTGGCCTCCAGGTCAGACTTGCGGATGTAGGCGCAGTCCACGTCCTGTGAAAGAACAGAATATAATAGGCTCCAGGGGTGCACGGCAATCTCAGGGGCCATTTCATCCATCCCCTTGTGCTGGGCAGGATTGTCCCTGACCATCTCAGACACCCACGAGCCCCTGTCCTGACCTGCCCGGGCCCCATACACCCATCACCATGCAGCATTTCACTTTCATGACAGCACCTTCTGAAAAGTATGCCCTCTACTTTGGCATGACCAAGCCAGAGTCAGGAAAGGCCAGACTCCTCCCTAAGCCCTCCCGTCTCCAATGCCTTGATGCCATCTTCACAGGCCACCAGGAGTCCACTTAACTTGAAAGTTGATTGACTACACAAGAAACATGCCCTTTTTCTCAAGTTGCTTATCCTTTGCCCTCCAGGGTCCCTTGGTCCCCCCTAATTTGTATTTCCTGTTAGGAGGTCCAGGTCAGGCCTTTCTTGCTCCACTCTAAGCCTCACATTGGACATTTGTGCCCTGGGATGTCCTCTCTGCTCCTCCACCAGCATAGTTCCCTCACTCCTGTCCAGCCGTCTCCTGATACTTCTGGAAGCCTGTCCAAATCAGGGAATGCTCTGCTACCAAATCTCCCACATCTTTTGCTTCTTCTAGCTCTGCCCTTGGCTCTGCAGGTCTGTGTCCTGGGTCCAAGTGCTAGTGCCCTTATCAGCCTGGGAGCAGCTGAGAGCAGAGCCCTGTCTGAATCTCTTGGGGACTTTCCCCTCCTAGGGTGCCCAGCCCAGCCTCTGCACAAGAATCCACAGATGGACACTCACCTTCTTCAGAACGACAAACTCATTCTCAGCAGTAGCCCTCAGGGCCACCTCCTCTTCGTACCTGAGATAGAGGAAAAGGGGGGGGAAGATAGCATTAAGCAATGGCAGGGACATGGACCCGAGTGAGATACCTTCCCCTGAGCAGGTATCCTGCCCCAGGAGGGACTCTCACCCTGTTGCTTCTCCTCCCTGGAAGCAGCCCAAAGAGCATACTTCCCAGCCCCAGGGAAACACTGTAAACCCTGCAGCCTCAGGTTCACACAGGGAATTAGCTTTGGGTTTGACCATATGCTTCTGAAGGCCTCGTGCAGGTTACATGCAACCTAAATATTTGTGAAATTGCCCAGACTTTGTCAAATCTCTCTAGGGTGTGCTTGCTAGGATTTATGATCATTAAAACTCATCCTTACTCATCTTTACCCATCCAGTTACCATGGTTCAAATTTCAGGACCTTGAATACTTTCAATTGTAGAAATCCACACAGGACGAAGGCCAAAAAGATGAGTTTGGGGGAAATCTGGATAATCCTAATGATGGCCTTTAGCTCCAAGAAAGCTGACTATTCACACCCAAATCCCACCTGTTTACTAGATGTGGCCCTGGGAAATTAACCAAGACACAAGATTTCTGTATTCAGTCTCTGTCTCTACACTCTACTGGTCTTCAGCAAGTGGGCATGAGGTATTTGCAAGAGTGGCTTAGCCAGCCCTGAGGACACATGCCAAAGCAGAACCACTGTCTGCCTTCACTCACTTCTTCTTGTAGCCCTCCATCACCTCCTGCACGTGGTTCAGCTCAGAGGCCAGCCTCCCGCTGTCGGCCTCCACGCACTCAGCCTCCCGCCTCAGCGTCTCGATATAGCCGTTGAACAGCGGCTCCAGGTTGCTCTCGCAGCACTTGCGGTTCTGGTAGAACTGCCACTTGGTCTCCAGGAGCTTGTTCTGCTGCTCCAGGAAGCGCACCTGCCATGGGACAGGGAGAAGAGGTCAGGTGGCCCTGGGCATTTTCCAGCCATGGCGGCTTACTAGAAAAGCAAGTGCTGGTAAGTCACAGCCCAGATGCTCAGCAGTAGAGATCGAGAGTGGGTAGAAGCTGATCAAGTGGGGGCTGAATATGCTCCTGTTTTTCTCATTAAAGAGAACTCAGTCAACTATTGAGCAACATCTGATCTCATAGTCAGAAAGTCTCCAATGAGCCATTGAACGACATCTGGATTTCCCCAGGAAGAACGATATTGCGTAATGTACAGATGAGAGCCAAATTATACTGTTGAGCAGCTAGAGGACACTCGATTTTTAAAGGAAGGAGGGGAGACTTTCACTGCTGCTCTGTGGAGCTGATTCATCCAGGCCTTGGGGTTCTCAGGGTCCAGATAACATTGTGTACGACCTGTCACAGCCCCTTGAGGCCAGGACAAGTCAGGGCTTCTGTTCAAGTTTGACCATCTCCCTCAGGCCAGACCATGTCCCTCCCAGCTGGGTAGAGACAGTTGTCCTAGGCCCTGGACCAGTCAAAGGGAAGGCAGCACCCCATGCTTTTCACCTTCTCTCCTGGGGGTCTCAGAGGCAGAAACCAACTTACTGGTGCCCTGCTTGTTCGCTTGGGGCTGAAGCCACCCTTTCCTGACACAGCTCCTCAGAACCACGAGCTCAGCCCACATGGTGTCCTTCTGGTCAAATCAGGGCTGGCAGCAGCTGGGGCTGTCCTGCTCTGCGTGGCCATGTGCTGAGTGTATAGACTGACACTCTTATCACACTGGCATCTCCTGGCTTGCCCTGGCTCCGTATCTGTCCATCAGCCTGGGTGGCTGGGGTTTGGTGGGGTGGGGTGGGGGCTGTGTTGCCTCTCTTACACTCTCTCTTTGTCTGTCTGCTAGTTAGTCTGTACCCAGATTGTTTATCATGACCACCCTCAGAACTGGCATTTCTGGCTCAGTTTCTCTACAGCTGTGTCCCATCAGACTGAGCTGTATTGGCTGTTTCCAGCCTCTGACTCTTCCCTTAGTACCCTTAGTGCTCTGAGGTCACTCACCTTGTCGATGAAGGCAGCGAACCTGCTGTTGAGGCCCTTGATCTGCTCCTTCTCCTGGTGCTTCACGCCCTGTGCGCTGGGGTCGATCTCCAGGTTGAGGGGCATGAGGAGGCTCTCGTTGACTGACACGCTGGTGATGCAGGGGGCGCTGGGCCCGCACACGCCGCCTGAGCGGTAGCCAAAGCTTCGGCCGCAGGAGCCGGCACGGAAGCCTCCGCAGACGCTGCGGCTGCCGAAGCCCCCGGTGATGCCGCGGTAGCAGGAGACACCGCGGTAGGGGGCGGCAGTGACACAGCAGCGGCCGGGCCGGGGCCCGCAGGCCGAGGCGCAGCTGAA
>JAKSZT010053896.1:25851-87553 GCA_026826555.1 Tolypeutes matacus
TATAACACTTAGCTCTGTGATCAGAGGTTGCAAGTATAGAGAACTCTCCACGTCTGCAAGGACTGCTTAGCTCCTCCTTGCAGGGAAGTGGCCCCCTGACACCGGTGGAGGTCTTACAAGTGGGAGTTGGGACACAGGAGCTCCATTTCACCATGGGCCAAGGTGAGGCCCTTAGCACATATATTTACAACAGGGAGAATCTCTAGACTTCCTCCTCCAGGCCCAGAAAACCATAGCAGAAATGGAAGTCCCCACCCTCCACCATCCCTTAGGACATTTAAACTGATTGAACAAATTGAGAGACTAGAAGCAGGGGGTGACATGGGGCGGGGAGGCAGGTGTTCTGAGTCTGAAAAGAAAAAGGCTCTTATAAGGGATAGGGTCAAGCCGCGGCAGTCTCCCTGTCCCCAACGTGGCCCCTCCACCTCCCTCGTGGAATTCTGAGTAGGACAGAACTCTGGAAGAGTTCCAGAGTATGATTGTCCTAACCAGCCCCCTATGCTGTTGACATCACACAGCTCAAAAGAAGGCCCTGTCAGAGATCCAGCTCCAGCCCTCCTTCCTTGCCCGGTCCAGGTGGACTTCTCATCCCTGCCGACTGGCTCCTCCCTTCCCGTCTCACTGCTCTTATCAGCCCGGCTGGACCTTGGTGACCTGCTGAGCTTCACTCCTTACCTCCCCATGCCCACCTCTGGGTCTTTCCTCCTTCCCACTCCAGCACTACAAGCCTTGTCTCCCAAAGACCTTCTCTCTAAGTTCCCACTCCTGTACAAACTCAGGCAACATATGTTAAGTAACATCCATGATGCAGAATGTGGAGAAAATAGTATAACTCGCTGTGCTACCTTGAGCAAGTCACCCGCCCTCTCTGGGCCTCAGTGTGCTCACATGTGAAATAAAATGTTTGGACTCGATGGCTGCTA
Source organism: Tolypeutes matacus (assembly GCA_026826555.1). Classification (NCBI taxonomy): domain Eukaryota; kingdom Metazoa; phylum Chordata; class Mammalia; order Cingulata; family Chlamyphoridae; genus Tolypeutes; species Tolypeutes matacus. Next base: position 26,775 of record JAKSZT010053896.1, read on the forward strand.
AGGTCCCAATCTAAAGCACTATTATTCCTTAGGAGAGAAGGGAGACAACTCAGTGAGGTGTCCCAGAAGAAAAGAGGAGCCTGTGGAGTTTTTTTTTTTTTAAAAAAAAAAAAAAGACCCAGAGGCAACTGGAGACAGAGGCAGATGCTGGGGAAAACCAAGTGTCTGTCCAGCTAGGGAGAAATAGGTCACCTTGGCACATGCACCCGTGCTGTGTATATACGTGCTGTCTGCATATTCATTCCGCAAAGCTTCTTATCACACGCAGCAGTCCGTGAATGGAGCAGTATGATTGTATCCAGGTACAGGCACACCTGCCGGCACTTGTGTGGCAATAGGTGTGTGTTCGTGCATGTGACTGTGATGGTTCCTGCATTTGGATGTGGTTAGATGTGTGAATTTCTGAATGTATGTGTATGTGTGCTGCAGAGTGGGCTTCTGCGGGTGCAGCTGGCAGTGAGTATGGTGTGCGTGTGTGGGCGTACCCATGTGTACTGGCGAGACAGGAATTGCAAGTGGAGAGCTGGGGAGGAGTGACGGACAGGTGCTACTGGGTGCCAAGCTGGGGAGGCGCTCCCCTCTGGCTAGGGAGCCCTGGTTCTAACGCTTGAGCTTGCCTCCCTCCGTCTCCTGCCCAGCAGTCACACAAGCTCCGGCTGGGGCAGACGGAGGTCAGCTGGCCTTGGATTTTGGAATAGACCTTTAGATGTGCTCAGAACACTTTCCAAGAATTCCAGGAAATGAATCTTTGCATTTATCTAATTCCTACTATGTTTTAAACATTTTGCATATGGTAATATATGTAATTCTCAAACAACTCTAGGATAGGTATTATTGCTTATTTTAAAGATAAACTGTGGCACAAAGCCGTTAATTAGGAAGGAAAAGTGAAAGGGATAAGGGACTCTTCCTTAGATCTGGGGGAGGGTGGACTGAGGCCCAGAAACAGAAGAAGCCTTTGGCCAAGGTAAGAGCTGTATTGGAAAGAGAATCCAAGCCCTTCCTTCCTTACACCAGGCTTCTCTGGTTGGCATATTGCAGTTGAAATCACAGCAGGAAGGATGCATTTGGACCCAAGAGACTTCCAAGGGGTTCTATAAGGTGAATCACGTTAATGATGGAAGAGCAGGTCCCAAGATATCTAAGGATAAAACAAACCAACCAGCACTGGAAAGCCCCAACCCATGCACATCTACTACATGGCAGACCTTGGAGGTGGAGACAGGCACTGCCCTCTGGGACTCAGATAGAGACACAAACACGGCTAAGTTAGCATTGGGCGTGTTTAAGGGCTATTAGGCGGAAGATAGGCATGATCTTTGTGGTCCCCTTCTGCTGAGAAGCGATGACTGAACTGGTGACAAGCCGCCTCCCCTCAGAAGCCACCCGACTCACAAAGCTTGTAAATGCACTGCCAACATCTCGTCATAAACACACCAGGCAGTTCTCTCCCACCCCAGGCTGGAATGTGGCCCACAACCAGGGGAGGCTCTCAGAGAATCCTCCCTAAACCACAGACATTGCTGGTGGCCCACATGGCTCTGGCCCAGGAAGAGATTCAGACTTGACCTCAAAGCACTTGGGATCTCCTGACATAGGGCAAGGTCAGGCTTGGGATTTGGAAAGGGAAGTTACGGGCAACCAGTCCTTAGTAATGCATGGTGCAGAATGCACATCACAAATCCTGCTTACAAGCCCAGGGTGAGATTTCTGTCTGCACTGCACACAGAGTTCCTTCATTGACGCCATCAACCCAGCTGGAGCTGGAAAAACCTGGCCTTGAAAAGCATAGCATGTTATTACCTCCCAAAAAAGGCTGGGAACAACTAAATTATCTCGGAGGAGGGCAGCTCTGCTTTCAGGCAGCTGTTTTGCACTGGGGGTGTTGGTGAGAATGTTTATTTACACAGTGGTGGTGTTTGGTATTGACCAAATGGGGCTGGTGGATGAGCCCAGCGGGGTACTTTCTTCCAGCCCTCAGATGGGTAGCAGCCTGCCAGCCAAAAGTTGCTCCCATTCCTCTTGCATGAGACTGTTCTGTTTATCCAGGAAGGGGCCTTTGGGATGCCTGTTCTCCGGGTAGAGACCCAGGAGAAGACAGCAGACACCCTGGCACTAGAGTACCTTAAAAGGTAAAGCCAGGGCCTTTGGCCAATAACACATCTTAGCCCCACCCAGGGACATAGAAAGCAGCAGCCATTGTTCCCAAGAGGTAGTGATGGAGTAATCCTTTGTGCAATAGAAAAGAATGTGAGCTCACTGAATGTGAATCTGCTGTCTGGTCTGTTTGACAAGGAAAGAGCCAAGAAACCCAGTCCTTCTCTGGCACCCCATCCCCCAAGCTGGTCTGTCTTCTGCCCCCCAAAGTCTGATTGCCTTGAGAAAACTTGAGCCAAACCACAGCATACATCTGGAGGTAGAGGCAGGCAGAGCTCTGATTCCAAAGCCTGTGCTTTCCTCCCCCTGTAGTCTGTTATTTCCCAGGCACGAGATGATTTGTTAAACTAGAACTCAGGCCTGCATCACCAGTTGTGCTCAGATCCCATCAGCCCCAATCCATGAGGACCATCTTCCCCAGAGCTCAGTTTCCTCCAGTGCCCCTGCCAGGGCAGTAGAAGACAGCATATCCCTTCTTCCAATCCCACTCCATTCTCTTTCTGGTCTGCTTCCTTGTTCATGGCCCGATTCACCACCCAGAATATCATCTCCAGATGCCTGACCCCAGGGGGCCATTTAAGTATGTATTTACAGAAGGAGTGAGTGAAGGTCTCAGCTCCAGGGCAAGAAGAGAGCTGATTGTAGGACCCGGGCCTAAGGAATAATCAGACCCTCCCACCGGAAGTAACCCTTTCTCTCACTTTCCCCAGGAGCCCTCTGACCACCACCACCCCACTCCACCCCCTAGGGATCCTGATTCTGTAATATCAAATCACTGCGAACTTAAGTCACAAAGACCCACACACCACAAGGGAAGGGTTGCTTCCGGGTTCTATCCCAGCTCCCTCCCTTCCCACCCCCTCCTCCACGTGTACCACCTGCTTTGTCTTTGCTCTGCTAAGGCGGACACACACACACACACACACACCGAACGTCCTGGAGCAGTTCAGTCCACCCGACAGACTTTTTATTGAAAGGAGGAGTACTAGGAAAAGGGGTCGGGGCAGTTTGGAGGGGCAGGGTGCTGGGTCCAGACAAGGCTCAGGCCATGCCTTCCTAATGGCACCTGCGACCAGGCTATCTCCGCGTTGGGGGACGGGTCTGTCACCCTTCGGTAATTGGTGCTCCAAGGCCTTAAGCTCCGGGGTGGGGAACAAGATGGGGAGGTGAGGTGAGGGCCAGCTTCATGGGAGAAGGGAGAGGCGGGGACAGGGCGTCCGCGACAGAGGGCCATGTCTTTGGGACAGAAGCTGGGGGTCCTCGACTTGTCCAGAGTGGGGCAGGAAGGGTTCAACATCCGCTGAGGCCACCGCTGAAGTTCGCGGCACAGCCGGGGGAGCCACGGAGCGTGCCGCTGCCGCCAGGGGCGCTCGTCTGCAGGGCGCCCAAGCCGGCTCCTGGCAGGAGAGGGCGCGCGGGGCCCGAGGCTGAGCCGGAGCCGCCCAGGTCTGGCAGACAGTGGCTGTTGGAGGGAGGAAAGCACCCCCCAACCCCGCCCCAGAAGACATACATACAGACTTCTCCCCCACAGATCCTCCACCCTCACCTGAAGACAAAGCACAAAACTCTTGCAAAGGAATAGATGTGCCGACCCCCTTCTCCCAAAAACAGACTCAAGAATTCCCCCTTCCTGGAAACAGATAAACAGAGGTTCCCACACACACACATCCCTGAAAAAGTCTTTCCCACTAGGACAGACCCACAAACCTCCCCCAAAGAATAGCTCGCAGGAGCCCCCACCCCCAACACACACGCAGACCACAAGAATCACCCCTAAGAGAAGAAACAGCCCCCCTGCAAAGGGGAGGCACAAACAGGAAGCAGTCACAGACTCCCCTTTCACACAGAAACAGCCCCTTCCCCCTCCTCAAGAGGGTGAAGAAAGCACACAGAAGAGATGGGAGGTGGGGGGGACACAGACAGGATGGACTGACGGACCTGGTCCCTATCCCCAGGTGAGACCTATTATTTACTTACTGCTGCCCCCTGCTCCAAATCCCAGACCAAGCCTGCAGGAGGGAGAAGAAAGAAGCAGGTAAGTGAAGCTGCCTACTGGATGAAATATTCTCCACTCAAGAAAAAACATTCCTGACCCTATCCAGACAGGCAGAAATCTTTCCATTCTTCTGGCTCCTTGGTATCCTGGGGTCCACGCAGCCCGCTGAGTCACTTACTCCTTCCCAGACCTTGAAATTCAATACCTGCTGCCTTAAATTCAGATAACTCACTTGTGTTGGTGACTTCTTGGAGGAGGGAGAAGGCAAATCTATACTTTCTTTGGCCTAATCTTACCTTGGAAAGAGTCGTGGTACAGGCATTTTAACCTTTAAAAGAGACCCCTGAGGGATAGCTCAGTTATCTGAAGAATATTGTTCAAGTCTCACCCAATCCCTTTTTACCTGTGTGTCCTCGAGGTTGCCATTTACCCCTCTCAAAGACTCATTTTCCCCATCTGTAAAATGGGGATAATAATACCTCCTTCATAGACTTTTTGTGGGGTTTGAAGACAAGTAAATGCAGCACACCTGTCGCATAGTGGTGCCCAATTCCCACTCCTTGCCCTCAGCCTGGTATTCCCAGCTTCTGCTGGCAGCCGTTGGTTCTCAGCTGCTGTCTAAAGTAAAAACGCCAGCCCTCCCTGTTCATGTAAAACCACCTTGCCCAGCCTGAGGGCAAGGGGCAGAGTTGAGGAGAAGGCACCCCACACTGGGGACCTTGTTCTCACTGTCCCTGTAGCTGTCTTGATGGACCAGCTGACCCTTGCTCTCTGATACAGGGGGTAAACAGCTTCCTGGCTCCCCCTCCTAGGTGTCAAGGGCTGCAAAACTGGCTCCAGGACAGGTTCCTGGAAAGCCAGGTCACCTTTCCCACTCCTCCCAGGCTGATAAGGACTAAACTGGAGGCCTACCCGAATCGCTGCGCTCTCACCCCGGGGCCATATGGAAGCATTGCCCAGCCCTCACCTGTTCTCCTCCAGCAGCTTGCGGTAGGTGGCGATCTCAAAGTCCAGGCCCAGTTTGACAATCATCAGCTCCTGGTACTCACGCAACTGCCGCACCATGTCCTGCTTGGCCTGTTGCAGGGCGGCCTCCAGCCAGGCCAACTTGCCCTTGGCACTGTCTGGGGCGGCCTCAGGCTGCAGAGCTGATGGGTCCTTGGCTCTCTCTAGTTCACAGGGCTGGGGTGAAGGGAAGATAAAAGGGCATTCTTGACTCCCAACCCTCCACCCTCAAGGGCCCAGGCATTTCTCAGAGGCTGGAGAGCCGGTGAGGGGGGCCTGGAGATTGCCCATAGTTGGGAGGAATGTTCATGTCTGTTTGGAAACATGTTTGCATGTCTATACTGCAAGATGAAATGAAACTGCCCGCCTCTCTGCTCTCAGGGTGGAGATTTGAAGCCAGCCAGCTGGGATGACAGAGAACTTTTTCCATCTAGTACAGTGCCACTTCAGATATGAGCCAGGATCCGGGAAGCATCAAATCCTCTTTATCATGTAACACTGGGGTTCTTGTTTCTTAAGGATGAGGCCAAAGTCGTGCTAAAAGGAAGAATATTCTCTCCCATAGGAGACTAGAGTTTGTAGTCTCTGGAGAAAAATAAGTGCTTGCCTTGGTGAGGAGTGCTTGCCGCTTAGGGAGGCAGTGGGGCAAATCTGAGCAGCTGTGGCTGGGGGAGAGTGAACCAACCCAGGACTGCCCATCCCGTCCGCTGCTCCTGAAACTGAACAGTTCAACCCTCCTCAGAGTCCTCCATTCTGGGCAAGGGAAGACCCCATGAATGTCCCTCAGAGCCTGAGGCACTTGCACCTGCAGAAAGCAAGAAAAGACCAAGCAGCTTCTCCCCTTGGGGTGGGGCATGAGCCAGGGGGCTTGAAAGAGAGACCTGCTGGGGGAAAAGAGAGGAGGTTGAGGGGGAGAAGGGTTGGGAGAAAGAAAGCATGTGGAAACCTCTCCTTCCCAGGGCTAGGCCTGAGAGTCCCAAACTCAAATGCCTACAGGGCCCCAGCTGGAAGTATCGACAGGTGCAGGCCAAATGTTAAGCATTTATCAGTAGCATTCAGTTCCACAGAGAAATATGTTCTCTCCCTTTTTCCTGAAATCATCAGGACCTCTTTCTTTTTTTTTTTTTTTTTTTTTTTTTCAGGCTCCCATTTTTCTACTTTAGATAGAGACATAAAGTTCAGAGATTTTTCTCTTAAACAAGAAGAATTAAAGTGCTAGCCAGGAGGATGATAAATGGCCAAGGACCCTCTGCCTTGGTGTAAAAGGATGCAATTGGGAGTAGTGGGGACTGTGGCACACCAGGGAGTATATATCCAGTGTGAAGAAGATAGAGGCCTCTCTCCTCTAGCCAAAGTGTTACCATGCGGGAATCATAACTTATATTGTCAGATCTGCAGGTTTTTTAAAACAGAACCCAGAAAACTGGATTTCTAAGTAAAAATTTGCAATTTCTAAAGATAGGCTCATATTTAATGCTATGTAGGACCAATAAAACACACCTACATAAAAATGTACATATACATATAAAAAGATAGTGACATACAAACAAGCATGCGTTCATACATATCTACCTACATGTCAATTACTCACATGCATGAAATACTTGGTCCTAGGCAAGTACAAGCATGATATACCCACGCAGCCACACACCTCTATCCGCCTATTCTAAAGGATTGTGGGGGTGTCTAATTGATAATGGACCCCCTTCCGCCGACACCGCTCTGTCATGCCACCCACCTGGACCGCAGCGCTGTCCATCTCCACACTCAGTCTCTGGATGGCCTGGTTAAGCCTGTTCAGCTCCTCCTTGCTGTGCCCCAGGCTGTGTGCCTGCTTCCGAAAGCTTGCCCCTATCTCTTCACACTGTGGGGTGGGGGCAGCAGAGGAGAGTTGGGCAATTAGGGAGGTGAGGAGAGCAGGCAGGGGTGCTCCACTGCAGCCAGCCAAACATTTCCAGGAGCCAGCCATCCACCTGCTATAGTGGGAAAACCAGTTCATTCTCTGGGCATTAGTTCCTCCATCTGTCACATGGGCGTGATAGTCTTTCCTAATTCCATGGGTGGTTGGGAGACCGAATTGAGTCCACGCAGCTCAGGTGCTTGGCTCGCACAGAGAGGGGTGCTCCACCAGGCCTGGGGGTGCCGAAGTTGGCACGAGCTCTGGCACAAAGGGCAGCAAGCTGTTGAGTTGAGCCATGAGACTGAAGCCCCGTAGGATTTGTCTCAGGAAGAGGGATAGTTGAGCTCTAAGAAACTGACTGTTGTAACTTGCCACATGTGATCATCTAAATAACTACAAAAAGTCTTTAATAAAATTCAACACTCATTTCTGATTTTAAAAATACTTTTTAAAAAATCTAGGAATATGGGGAAGCGGCTGTGGCTCAATTGGTTGGGCTCCCGTTTACCATATGGGAGGTCCTGGGTTCGATTCCTGGGACCTCCTGGTGAAGGCAAACCGGTCCGCACTGCACGGTGAGCTGACCCAACAAAGGGAGACAAGCAGACAGAAAAACACACAGCAAATGGACACAGCGAACACAAGCAGGAAGGGGGAGATAAATAAATAAAAATCTTTAAAAAAAAAAAAAAACCTAGGAATATGAGGCAATTTCTTGAGAAATGCTGTTAAGCAGAAATCAGTGACATGGTACAACATTATAAAAGTAATGGTTCACTTAAAAATGGTTAAAATGGCAAGTCTAATGTCATATGTATTTTACCACATTTTTTTTTTTTTTGAAAAAAAAGAATTCCAGCTTCACAGTCCCCAAACCAAGGCCACTGTGGGAATTGCTGCCCACAAGGGACAAAACCCGTGAAGCTTTTCTGTTTCTTCACCTTGCCTCCACGGGCCAGTGCACAGTAAGCCTGGGAACGGCCACCAATGCTTGCACAGAGTCGTGCACTTTTCAGTCTTTTGCCCTCAGTCACGACCACCTGTGAAGTAGGCCAGGTAGAAGTTACTGTCTCTGTTATTACATCTATCACATGCAAGAAGGACCCAGAGGTGACTAAGAGACAGGCTTGGCCACCAGTGAACTCATCAGATGGCAGCTTGAGCCCCTGCTCTTTGCTCTACACCCTGAGGGACAGATAACGTCACCCTCCCTCTCATCCAGACAGTAGGAACCAGTCCAGGGTAAATTTCTTTCCAGGGCAGATGGGGTGTGGAAAGAACATCATCTCTCACACATCTCTGACCTACTCCCACTGCCCCATCCTTTCCTGCTCCTATTCCCAAAAGATATATAGACACGGCAAGCAAGCTTGTGCCTGGCCAGGTCCAACAGATCTGAGCAGAGTCCAAGACCCCACCCCATTGAACATAGAGCCACGTGCTCAAGGCTCACCATGATAAAGGACCTGCAGGCTCCTCCAAGCCTTGATTGAGCATCAAGACCGGGCTCCTGCCCAAGGAACTGCTAGAATCCTCGTCTCTGAGCACTAGACCCTGTCCTTCTTGAGGGCTTTGTGACTTCACCTTGTTACAATCGCAGAGTTCTGACAAGGAGGCTGCAAAGGCAGGAAGTGGGAGGGTGTCCATGAGCCCAGGTGGGCAGGAGTGGGCCTGGAAGGAAAGTGGAGGAAGCAGGAAGATATTTGAGGGGGTGGGGTCTATGTGGAGCTGAGAAATTGGGACTTATGGAGTAGGCAGTCGGGAGCCACAAAAGGTTCTTGAGCAAGCCAGTGGCCTGATAAGAGGTGTGATTTAGGAAGGCCTGTCTGGTAGCAGTGCAGAAGATGATCAAAAGTAGGAGACTGGGGCTGAAAATGCCAGTTCCAAAACTTGGGGGAAAATCTGGGGTACAGTGATGATTCTGAGGTGTAAGACTGACCAAGGGACTAGAGAATACAATCTGCTGTCAGCATTTTCTTTTTGTTTTATATACTTCTCATGCATGCAAAAGAGCATACATTTAGTGATTTAAATAGAACAATAAAACAAAGCCTTATGTTCCCACCAATACTTTAGAAGCCCCCACTTGGACCCTTCCTTATTCTGATCACAGCACCCTCCACAACCGACCCCATCCTATTCCCAAAATAACCACAATCCTGAGTTTTTGTGTTAATCATTTCTTTGCTTTTCTTTATAATTTTATCATATATATATATACCCCTAGACAGTTGTTTAGATTTGGCTGCCATTAAGCTTTATATAAATAGAATGTCACTTCTATGACTTGCTTTTTCCTCAACATTCTATTTGTGAGATTCATCCATTTTGATGCAGGTAGCTTTGTTTATTTTTCAGTGCAGCATAGTATTCCAGCACATGAATATTTATCCATTCTCCTTTGTGTAATACATATTTGTATTTTGTTTTTGTTATGACAATGCTGCTATGGACATTTTTGTACGTATCTGCTGGTATCTTTTGGCAACAGGTTTTTAGATGATGTGGTTGTCTTTTTTTCTTTTTAACCATATTTTAACCATATAAAATATATTTTATATCATTAATCAGTACTGATGAATGTAATCACATTAGTCAATGTGAATCATTCATTCACACACATAAACTGTAATAAGTTTCATGAAAAATGACTCACCCCTATTATGTACAACGCTCTTCTATCCAACCACCTTAATACAATCTTTTTTTTTTTTTAAGATTTTATTATTTATTTCTCTCCCCACCCCCCATCATTGTCTGCTCTCTCTGTCCATTTTGCTGTGTGTTCTTCTGTGTCTGCTTGTCTTCTCCTCAGGCAGCACTGGGAACCGATCCTGGGACTTTCTGGAGTGGAAGAGAGGTGCTCAATCTCTTGCGCCACCTTAGCTCCTTGGCCTGCTGCGTCTCTTATTGTCTCTCCTCTGTGTCTCTTTCCATTGCGTCATCTTGCTGCACTGACTCTCTGGGCGAGCCAGCTTGCCTTCACTAGGAGGTCCCAGGAATCAAACCCTAGACCTCCTATATGGTAGACGGGAGCCCAATCGCTTGAGCCACATCCACTTCCCTAATACAATCATTTACTTTCAACTTATGTCCTTATGCTTTAAGTTCATTTCTTTTTTTTTTTTTTTTAAGTTCATTTCTTATACATAGCATATCACTTGTATTATTTATGTAATGATATAATGAAAATGAAATACCCATGAACCTACCTCCCAACCCAAGAACAAAAACACTATTAATAATTTACATCTACTTTATACTCTCCTTCCCCATCCTGGCTCCAATTCTCCCCACAGAGGTCACCACTTCTCTGAATAATGTTATCATTTCTATGAGTTTTTTTTTTTTTTTTTTTTTTTTTTCAGTTTTAACTCACATTTTTATTGTTTAGTTTTTCTGGTTCTTTTTTCTTTATAAGGGGTATTTTTACAAAGGGACCTGGCTTTTATAAGTCAACATATAAGAAGGAAGCATCCACTCACATTCATAGTATTCTATAGTGTGAATAGACCACATTTTCCGTAGTCTGTTATTGTTTTGTTTTTAACTCTTACAAAGGCGGTGTTAGGAACTTTTTTTACAGCATATCCACTAATGCACATGTGTGCAATTTTCTCTTTGGTATACTTCTAAGAGTGGAATTTGCTGGGTCATAGGAAGATAAAATGTTCAACTTTACAAGATCATGCAAAATTATTTTCCAAAGTCATTATAACAATTTACACTTTAATCAGCAAAAGACCTCACTGACGCATCTCCCCTCCAACACGTCTTAATTTTCAACAATTAAGTAGTCTGATTAGTCTCCTTTTTGGTCGTGTTTTGCTTTGCCTTGCCATGATTACTACTGAAGGTGAATAGCTCCTTAAATGTTTATTACCCACATGTTTTTCCTTTCTGGGAAATGTCTATTGGTGTCTTTTGCCCCACTTTTTCCATTAGGTTGTTTGCCTTATTCCTATTGGATAGTTCTTTATATTTCTGGCTATTACTACTTGGTCATTTATATGTTTCACAAATATCATCTTCAAGTTTATAGCTTGTCTTTTAACTTGCTTTATGGCATATTTTGATAAATAAAAGTTCATAATTTTAATGTAGTCTAACTTATTAATCTTTTATATTTAGTATTTTATATGCCTTGTTTAAAATTCCCTCCCTACTCTGATGTCAGAAAAACATTCTCCTACTCTTTACTTCTAAAAGTTTTAAAGTTTTCCTCTTGACATATATTTTTTTAATCTGATTAGAGTCGATTTTATATATAATAGAAGGCAAGGTCCAATTTCATCTTTTCCCATGTGGAAATCAATGTATAGTCCCTTCTTTTCCTACTGATCTGCAAAACCACTGCTATTTTATATCAAAGTTATACACACACACACGTCAGTGTGGGGACTATCTATTTTCTTCCATTGGTCAATTTGTCTATTCTTGTGTGGCTACTATACCTTCTTAATTACTATAGCTTTATAAATTATAATAAGTTATAATTTCTGAAAGGGCAAGTATCCATTTATTATTTTTCATAGGTAACGTGGTTACTCTTAACCTTTGTCCGTCCTCATAAATTTTAGAATCAACTTGTTAAGATCTATGTAAATCCTTGTTTAGAATTTGATTGCCTAACTGTTTGTCATTTCAGGGAGAATTAATACCTTTATGAGGGTAAAGCTTCCTATCAATGAACATGGTATACTTCTTTTAGTTGGGTCTTCTTTATGAATTTTCATTGCCTATAAAATTTCATATCATATTTATAGTTCCCTAGGTATAGGTCTTTCATATATTTTGTTAGATCTATTTATAGGTATCCAATGGGTTTTTAATCATTATTTTATCAACTTTATTGAGGTGTAACTTACATACATTAAAATATTTTAAGTGTACAGGTCAACAAGATGTATGTCCCCATTTAACTGCCACCAAATCAAGAGCTATAGAATATTTCCATCACCTCAGAAAGTTCTCTCAAGCCCCTTTGCAGTCAACAGTCCCCTCCAATCTCAGGCAATCACTGATCTGATTTCTGTCACTGTAGGTGAGTATTGCCAGTTCTAGAACTTCATATGAACAGAAAATACAGTATATATTATTTTGTGTCTGACTTTTTTCACTTAGCACAATGTTTTTGAGATCCATCCATTTTTGTTCATGAATCACTAGTTCATTCTTTTTTTATTATTGAGTAGTATTCCGTTATGTGAATACACCTCAGTTTGTTTATACATTAACCTGTTGATAAACATTCAGAACTATTATGAATAAAGCTGCTATTACTATTCGTGTACAAGTCTTTGTATAGACCTGTTTTCATTTTTCTTAAGTAAATATCTATGGGTGGAATTGATGTGTCATATAATAAGCATATATTTAACTTTATAAGAATTTGCCAAACTACTTTTCAAAGTGGTTATACCATTTAACACTCCATGAAAGTTCTAGCTGTTCCACACTGGGTCTCTTAAATGTTAGCCTTCTCGTGTATGTTAGGTATTTTCTCATTGTGGTTTTAATTTTAATTTCCCTGATGACTAATAATGATGAATAACTTTTCATGTGCTTTTTTTTGCCTCCATATATCTTATTTTGTAAAATGCCTATTCAAGTATTTTGCCCTAAATTGGGCACAATTCAGTTGTTTGTCTTCTTATTGAGGGATAAGAGTTCTTTATGTTTACATTTAATGCAATTATTGATATGTTTGGGTTTAAGTCAACCACCTTGCTCTTTGTTTCCCATTAATCCTTTCTTGTTTTTTGTTCTCTGTTGTTCTTTTAATATTTCATTTCACTTATTCTATTGGCTTTTTCATAATACCTCCTTTTGTTATATTTTTAGTGGTTGCTATGGAGTTAACAATATGAATCCTTAATTTATCAAAGTCTATTTAGATTTAATATTGTATCTCTTCACACTTCACAACTGATGATTCATACTTTATACTTGACAACAGTACAATTCATTTACCCACCTCTCCATCCTTTGTGTAATTGTTGCCATATCTTTTATTTCTGCATACTTTATAAAAATATATTATTTTTGCTTTAAACAACCAGCTGTCATATAAGGAAAATATGAAAAAATGGCCTTTTATATTTACCCACTTATTTAATATTTCCAGTACTTGTCTTTCTTTCATATAGATGTGAGATTCCATCTGGTATCATTTCACTTCAGCCTGAAGGTTCTCCATTATCATTCCTTATAGTGCAAACCTAGTATGATAAATTTACTCAGTTTTTGTTTTCTGTATGTCTCTATTTCATCCTTGTTTTTGAAGGATATTTTTGCTGGTTGTCTAATTATGGGCTAACAGGTTAGGTTTTTTTTTGTTTTGTTTTGTTTTGTTTTGTTTTGTTTTGTTTTGGTTTGGTTTGGTTTGGTTTGGTTTTTGCTTTCATTTTGTTTTTGTTCTTCCAGCACATTCAAGATGTCATTCCACTGTTGTCTGGCCTGATGAAAGGTTTGTAGTCATCATTATTGTTCTACTCTATGTAATGTGTGTTTTTTTCTGGCTTCTTTCAAGCTTTTAATCTTTGGTTTTCCTGATTATGATATGCCTGGGTGGAGTATCTTTGTAGTTATTGTGCTTGGGCCTTCCTGAGGCCTTGGATCTGCAAGTTGTTTTTCAGTAAATGTGGGATATTATTTCTTCAAATATTGTTCTGCCCCATTCTCACTCTCTTCTCCTTCTGGGACACCTATTACATATATATTAGATTATTTGATATTGTCTCTCTGTTCTTTGGATTGAAAATTTTCTGTTCATTGGTCTGAATATCATTGGCCCTATCTTCTGCCATCTTCAATATGTTGGTAAGCCCATCCATTGACTCTTTCATTACAGTTATTGTACTTTTCAAGTCTAGAATTTCAATTTTGTTCTTTTTTATTGGTTCAATTTTGTTCTTTTTTTATAGTTTCATTTTCTCTACCTGTTTACTCATTAAGATTTTATATTCCTTGAGTTCTTTGAACATATTTATAATAGCTGCTTTAAAGTCTTTACTCATTCCAACATCTGAACGATCTTGGGGTCAGTTTTTATTAACTTCTATTTCATATTTTCCATGTATATGTTTCTCTGCATTGTCTTCTGAGTATTTTCTTCAGATTTATCTGCTAGCTTCCTCTTTCTTTAATTGGGTCTAATCTATTGTTTAACCATCCATTGGGTTTTTCATTTAATTGTTATAGTTTACATTTCTAGAATCCTATTTGATTCTTTTTCAAGTCAGTCTGGTAAGTTTTAAAAAAGCTCTTATTTCTAGGTTATAGTTTGACACCCTATTTATTTCTTTATATTTATATTTAATGTATTTAATTAAATATATTAAACAGACTCATTTTATTTTCTGATTCCAATTAATTCTAGCCTCTGTAGTTTTTGTAAATATGATTCTCGTGTGGGATGCTTCTGTAAACTACCACTTAGGATAGTCTCTCTGCTATGTTTCTTGATTTTTGTTTAATTGTATGTTTTTAATTTTCTTTTTTTGTGAGCTCATGTTTTTTCAGAACTTTGTGAGAATTTCTTGAGGCCTGGATTTAAGTGGTATCTTAGTTTGCCAGGGCTGCTATAACAGATACCACAAATGATTGGTTTAAACAATAGAAATTTATTGTCTCACAGTTTTGGAGCTAGAAATCCAAAATCCAGGTATCAGTTGGCCATGATTTTGGGGGTAGCTCTGTCTCTGCCTCTGTCACATGGAGATCTATCCCCTATCTCTTTCACTGGCTTCTACTGCCATGTCCAAATTTCCTTTGCTTATAAGGATTCTAGTCATATTGGCTTAAGGCCCACCCTCTTCAGTCCAACCACATCTCAATGGGATCCTTGAAGATCCTATTTACATGTGAGCTCCCAACCAAAGGACCAGGGATTAGGACTTAAGCATATCTTTGTGGGAGGCATGATTCAATCTACCACAAGGGGCATCCCTCTGGAGAAGATTTGCATTTGCTTTTGTCAGATTTGGTGTGAACTACCACCAACCTGGGGTAATTTTAAACTATGTCCTCAGCTTGGGTAGTTTGGGTTTTTTTAACTACAGAAGAAGAAAAATTGTGAACTCTGGTCCAAACCTAAATGAGGGCAAACTTGTGGTTTAGAATTTTCAGGGAAAACTTTTTTCCCCTTCACCCAAAACTAGGGCCAAGACTTGCAAGTTTCCTTCCTCTTTCTTTTCAGATTTTTTTTCCTGCTTCCCCTTTCACTGAGGGTGGTCCAAGATACCTGTTAGGGACATTAGATCCAACTCTCCCTTGCTTGGGCCTAGGCTTTGTGCCCTGTCCCCTGAGAAGAGTGGATTTGCCTTCCACACTAACAGTGACCACCAGTGGACTGCAGGTGCCATTACTGTACCAGCCAGTTTACCCACTCACATACCTCCTAGAGTTGTACTTTCCTACTGTTTTTAGCCTCTGATGATTTCCCATACCATCTTGCCAGATCAATTATGCATTAAAGTGCCTTTTAAAAAGTATATTTCCCAGAGTTTTAAGTGATGTGCCAAGAGAGCTTTTCAGAGTTCCTAGTCCAACAAAATGCATGAAACAGAAGTTCCTGATGACATTTTTCAACAAAATAATTCACAAGGTTTGATGCCTCATTGAGTAGGAAAATACAAGTCAAAGAGTTTTAAGCAAGAGATATTAGAAAGACCTGATAGAAAGATGGAAGGTTGATGAGTGGGCATCAGTGGAGGGGGAAATGATGAGGTTTCTTTTTTAAAAAATTAGTTTTATGAGGTGTTTTTAAGACATTTTGAATTCCAAATGGCAGTGCAGCATTCAAGTGGAGATGCCCGTGGACAAATGGAAGCCTAAGAGAAGAATTCACTCACTCTCCTAACACTGTTCAGGGCCAACAAGGGGCCAGACACTTGCTAGCATCAGGGAAATACCTTCAGAGAGCCCTAAGCCATCAGAGGACCTCTTTTCAATACCTGTGGCAGTTTGAGATTATTTATGAATCCCGAAAAGAGAAAGATTATGTTTGTAAACTAATCTATTACTCTGGTGTGACACCCTTTGATTGTATTAAATTCGAAGGATTTAAGTTTACTTGATAAAAACCAATTTAGGAACAACCAGCAAGATGGCGGCAAAGTAAAGAGCTCCGAGAATCAGCTCCTGCTACGGGACAGTTGATGATCACCCATAGCTATTCTAAAACACTTGTTTGGGGGCTGCAGCAGACCAGAAGTGCATCCTGCAACATCCTTGGAAGAATGGAAGGAGGAGACTGCCCATCTGCAGAGAAGATTCATAAATAGAGCTCTTCATGCCACGGAGGCCCGTGCCCATCCTCCAATGGAGGCACAAGCCGCCTCGGGAACTGTTCTGCAGCTGGAATTGAAAGCTCTACTTCCCAAAATGAGGGAGGAAGAGACGGTTGGGCACCAGCTTCAGCTACTGATTAGTAAATTCAGCGGGCTTAAGTATAATTCCAAGAACAGCTAAAGTTTGAACCTGTCCAACTAAGAAAGAGGTTGGTGGCCGCCATCTTAACTCCGCACCTGACATGAGGGGAAGTGGGGCTGACTGAAAATCACAGTCCTAGTAGGGACCAGCTTTTCTCCATCTAGATCAGATTGCCGCTCTAGCCTAAGCCCTAGGCACACCTCCAGCAGGAAGGAAGCTGGGGGTAGCTGTGCCAGCCTCTCCAGGAAATTACAGGCCATGATGCAGAGGCTGGTGATTATCCTACTTTGGCAGCACAAGCCACCCCAGAAGCTATTCTGTGGCAGGAATTGGAAGCTCCATTTCCCAAAAACAGGGGAGAAAGAGACGATTGGCCACCGATTTCAGCTACTGGTTGGTAAATTTGGCTGGCTAAAGTATAACCCTAAGAACAGCTAAAGTTTGAGCCTTTCCAAGTCAGAAGGAGGCTGGTAGCCACCATTTTTTACTCCACCCCCAAGCATGAGGGGAAGCCGGATGGACTGAGTGATGGTAGAGACCTGTTTCTTTCACCCAGTTCGGCCTGCAGCCCTAGCCAACTCTAGCAGGGAGAAAGTTGACAGGCCCTGCGCCAGCCTATCCAGGTAACGGCAGTCTGGCACAGACTGAATAATTGCAAGTCTACCGGGGCAACTGTGGTCATCTTGGACCTGCACTGCATAGATTGCTGCCCACATCTGCAGCTTCACCCCACCCCAGGCAGGGGAGAAAGGGGCATGCAGTTTCGTCAGTCTCTCTGGGCAACTACAGTCTAGGCCTGCATGAGTTGGATTATTCCACACAGCTGTGGCTCTGTCCCTACCCCTGGCAAAGGAGAAAGTTGGGAGAAGCTTCATTGGTCCTTGGGGCAATGAGGGTAGCTTGAGCCTCCACAGCTTATAGCACCAACTACATCCTTGGCTCCTACTACACAACCAGCCAGAGAGAAAGGGCAAGAAAGCCCTAAACTAAAGAGAAAAAGTGCACCCAGAATAAGTACTCTAGTAAGCTAGATGCCAAGACACCAACAAAAAATTACAATCCACACCAAGAAACAGGAAGATATGGCTCAGTTAAAGGAACAAAATAAGCCTCCAGATGACATAAAGAAGTTGAGACAACTAATCATAGATGTTCAAACAAATCGCCTTGGTAAATTCAATGATATGGGTAAAGAAATTAAGGATATTAAGAAGACATTGGATGAGCACAAAGAAGAATTTGAAAGCATACATAGAAAAATAGCAGATCTTATGGGAATGAAAGGTGCAATAAATGAAATTAAAAATACACTGCAATCATATAATAGCAGATTTGAGGAGGCAGAAGAAAGGATTGGTGAGCTTGAAGAAATGGCCTCTGAAAGTGAACATACAAAAGAACAGATGAAGAAAAGATTGGAAAAACTTGAACAAGGTCTCAGGGAACTAAAGGACAGCAAGAGATATGCAAGCATACATGTCATGGGTTTTCCAGAAGAAGAAGAGAAGGGAAAAGGGGCAGAAGGACTATTTGAAGAAATAATGGTAGAAAATTTCCCAACCCTATTGAAGGACACAGATATCCATGTCCAAGAAGCACAACATACTCCCATCCGAAAAAATCTGAATAGACCAGCTCCGAAACACATACTAATCAGAATGTCAAATGCCAAAGACAAAGAGAATTCTGAGAGCAGCAAGAGAAAAGCAATACATAACATATAAGAGATACTCAATAAAATTAAGTGCTGATTTCTCACCAGAAACCATGGAGGCAAGAAGACAGTGGTATGATATATTTAATATACTGCAAGAGAAAAACTTCCAGCCAAGGATCTTATATCCAGCAAGATTATCTTTCAAAAATTAGGGCAAATTTAGAGTACTCACAGATAAGCAAAAACTGAGGGAGTTTGTAACAAAGAGATCTGCTTTGTAGGAAATACTAAAGAGTGTGCTACAGCCTGAAAAGAAAAGACAGGAGGGAGAGCCTGGAAAAGAGTCTAGAAATGAAGATTATATTAATAAAAGTAACTAAAAGTGTCAAAAGAGTGATGAAAATAAAATATGACAGATAAAACCCAAATATTCAGGAATAAACTTAACCAACGATGTAAAGCACTCATATACAGAAAACTACAACTCATTGTTAAAAGAAATCGAAAAATGACCTAAATAATTGGAAGAACATTCCATGCTCATGGGTTGAAAGACTAAATATCATTATGGTGTCAATTCTACTCAAAATGATATACAGATTCAATGTAATCCCAATAAAAATTCTACCAGCATTTTTTAAATAAATGGAAAACATTATCAAATTTATTTGGAAGGGTGTGGGGTCCTGAATAGGAAACATCTTAAAAAGGGAAAGCGAAGTTGGAAGACTCTCATTTCCAGACTTTAAGTCATATTACTTAGCTACAGTGGTAAAACAGCATGGTACTGGCATAAAGACAGACACATAGACCAATGGAACCAAACTGATGGCTAAAAAACAGACTCTCACATCTATGGTAAAGTGATTTTTGACTAGCCTGTCAAACCCACCCAGCTCAGGCAGAACAGTCCATTCAACAAATGGTGCTGAGAAAATTGGATATCCATACCAAAAGAAGGAAAGAGGACCCCTATCTCATACCCTATACAAAAATTAAATCAAAATGAATCAAAAGCCTAAATATAAAAGCAAGAATCATAAAGCTTCTAGAAGAAAATGTAGGAAAATATCTTCAAGACCTGGTGGTAGGGAGTGGATTCTTAAAGGAGATAAGAGGAGGACTGAGATGGACTACTGATATTTAATGTATGTGAAAGTTTTAATTAGCTTTACTGGAAAAGTCTGGAAATGTACAGAATTGATGGTAACACATATAGTGAGTAACAGCTGGTTTATAAATGGGGATGTGGCTGAAAATGGTAATCTAGGGATGTAAATACCAATTGACAGAAAGCTAGAGAATAATCTAGGGACTGAATAGCTCAGTAAACCCAGAGGTGGATGAGACTAGCGGTTGATGGTACAGATGCAAGAGTGTCCTTTGTGAGCTAGAGCAGGTGTACATCAGTCTTGCAGGGTGGTGGGAATGTGGAGAAGCATGAGAAAAACACAACTGGAGTGACCTATGGAGTGTGGTTAACAGTAATGATGTAATATTCTTGTATCTATGCCAAAGATATACTGTGTTGATAATGGAGGAGTATGGAAAATGTGTGCCAAATGTATGCTGTGGAACTGGTAATAATTGGATGATATTATCTCATAATCTGTAATAGATGTTCCACCATGGTGTGGTGTGTTGATAGAGGGGTGATGTTTGAGAATTCTGCACGTGTGTGATTGTTTTGTAAGTTTACAACTTTTGTCATAAAAATATATTTAAAAAGTAATAATAGGGTGGGATGGGGGAAAATACACCAAATGCAAGATAAGGACTATAATTAGTAGTAAGATTTTGACAATTTTCTCTCATAATTTGTAACAAATGTCTCACGACAATGCAAGGTATTGGTGGAAGGTTGATGTATGGGACCCCTGTATGATGTTATGAATGTTTGCTTTGTTAAATTCACAACTTTTACATTTATTGTTTATGTATGTTCATGTATAAATGATATAAAAAATAAGAAGAAGAATAGGCTGGGTTGGGGGAAAATACTTTGGTTAGTAGTAACATATTGAGGATGCTCTTTAATCATTAGTTAAAAATGTTTCACAGCAATGCAAGGTATTGTTGGTAGAGTGAGGTATGAGAGCCCTGTATGATGTTATGTATGTTTGTTTTGTAAGTTCACAACTATTACTATACACTTATTGTTTATGTATGTTCATGTATGAGTGATATATTTCAAAAAATTTTTAAAAATGAAAAAATAAACAGTAGTTATCTTACTCAAAAAAAATTAGGGCTCTTGATTCGACCACATTAGTAGGGTGTGACTCAGATTGGGTCCCCACCCCCTTGATGGGCTGATATAAATGGAAACTCACTCAAAAAGATACATGGGAAGAGAGAGAGCTCCAAACAGAAAAGGAGAGAACTTTGCCATGTGACAGGATGGAGAAGGCTAAGGCCCCAGGGAGAGATGTACCATTCACCTGATAATTTGCAGCTGATATAGGAAGCAAAAAGAGATGAGCCCTAACTAGGTGAGAGAGGACTGGAAGCCCAGAGGGAAAGGAGAGACCAGGCAGAGATCAGCAACCATTTCAACATGTGGCAACTGACTTTGGTGAGAGAGCAGCCTTGAGTTGTACTCTTTAGGGCCTTGTAACTGTAAGCTTTTACCCTAAATAAATACCCTTTATAAAAGCCAACAGAGTTCTGGTACTTTGCATCAGCACCCCTTTGGCAGACTAAGACATATCCCAACCCTGACACACAGTTGAATAAATAGCTGACATGGCCCTAACAACCCCACCCCCCTACCCCACTCATGCAACATTGAATGTCCTCCTGGTGATCCCACCCAGCCCCTCCAAGTCTCAAATAATGGATAGACAGATTAACAAGCAAGGCCAGAACTACATGACTTTATTTTAAATATAGACAGTGAGGAGGAAATGAAGACTTGGCAAAGGAAGGCAAGAGTACAAGGGAAGGGAAAGGTTGGGAGGGAGGTAGAGGTTGGGGGTCCAGCATATCCCCAACCCTGTCCTAAAAGGACACAAAGGGAAGGGTCTCCCAGATCCTTCAGGGGCCTGCCAACATGCAGCAAAAGGTAAGAGATCTTTCCAACTGACCCCCAAAAATCCAGCTCTAGACTTTCTCGCCTCCACTGACTGGCTACATCATCTAAAACAACCCAGTCTCCTGAGCCTAGGGTTTTCCATTTCTCTAATAGAAATCTATCAGCTGCACCCTTTCAGTTTGAGGCTTCTTTTTACCCCTGGCCCTTAAGCAATGGTGTTCTGAGCTGACTCCCACCTATTTTGTACATTTCTTCCCAACTCTACATGAAGTCACGCTGGTAGCTTGAAACCATCCATGACAAAAATATTTACACCACTGAAATCAGCAAATGCTACAAATCAGGCCTATTTTTTTCTCAGAGAGTCAGCTGTTAAAAATACACCAGTAAACCATTGCCTCCTAACTAAATCCTGCAAGTAGCCTATTGGAAATTAGACTATGACCTCAACTAAGACTACCCTCCTCGGCTTCTCCTCAGAGTAGGGAGGGGCCATGAAAAGTCTCCAAGATGGATGCAGAAGAAGAAGAAATGGGGGCTGGGGAAGCAGTGGAGCCAAAAAAAAAAAAATGGGGCAGGTCCAGGCACCCACCTCTGCTCCTCGCCCTCCAGCAGGTGCCGGTAGGTGGCGATCTCCATGTCCAGGCCCAGCTTGGAGTTCATCAGCTCCTGGTACTCATTGAGCAGGCAGGCCATGTCCTGCTTGGCCTTCTGCAGGGCGCCTTCCAGCCCCGCCAGCTTGGACTTGGCGTCGCCGAGGACCTCCTCGCCCTACTGCTCAGACTGGGACATTGCAGCCTCCAGCTTGGCACTCTGAGGAAGAGAAAATGAGCTTTGGCCAGATTCCAAAAGGATCATTAGATTTCCATCAGCTTCTTACCTAGCTTTCCTCCTGTCCTCACTCCCTCCAACACACACACACACACACACACACACACATACATCAGCCCAGACCATCAGAATGTTTCCATTGGATTCCCCAGCCTTCCTCTGTCACCTGTGAGGCTTTCTGGGAAGTCCTTTCCAGAGACTAACTTCAATCTCTCTGCTCCAGGCTCACCCCATTCTTTTCCCTCTGGGGCTCCTGTACCTGGCCCTTGGAGTTCTCCACCTTGGCCATCAGCCTCTAGATCATGCAATTCAGCTCTTTGATCTCCTCCTGGTGTGGCACAGTGTTTCCCTGTGCCAGATTACCATGGCCTTCACCTCTTCGCACTGGGGGTAAGAGGAGATGCTCATGGGGTGCAGGAGGGACATCCCACCAATTTCTGTGTCTTTATGCCAAGAATAACCACGTTCAGCTCTGCACAGCTATAGAGGGCACTTCACACAAGCATCGATGTGGACAAACATCCCCTAGGATTTCTATGACTTGCACAGTTCTATGTGCCTGCCCTGACAGTGTCTCCCCATCCTGAGAATTATCTTCTCTTACACATCCCCAGGGAAACTCCTTACTGGTCCAGGGGATGCAGTTTCCCCAGACAAAAGAAGCCCCTTCTAATATACGTCTAGGAGGCAGGTGTCCGGGGCTGCTCACCTGGCTGCAGTACCAGGACTTGGCCTCAACCCAGCTGCGGCTGGCGATGTCTTCATACTGAGCCTTGATCTCGGCCACAACGCAGTCGATGTTCAGGGCTCGGCCACTGTCCATTTTGACAATGACTGAGATCCCTGAGATGTGAACTTGAAGGATTTGGATCTCCTGGGGAGGCGTGGAGGGGGCATCCGTTCATATCATCCGTTCATATCACATATCTCACCCAGAGCCAAGGGGCACAGAGCACCCATTCCCCTCTACATGCACACACACACATGCAGACAACTTCTTTCAAAGCCCCTCGGGCCCCCGGGCCCCTCTGCTTCATCTGCTCACAGAGCTGGTCTGGGGTGGGGGGTTGACATCAGCCCTGCCCCAGTACTCCTCACACCTAGACGTCAAGAGGCCAACCCCCTCCCCCCAGGCTGCAGGCATTGGCCTCCTGGTCTCCCTTTCTCCCATAAGCAGTGTTTACCTCCTACAGACACGGGCACGCAGGCAGTCCCTCGCAGCTGCAGAGGTTTTCCGGGGCACTCCATCTCTCCCAGATCAACCCTGGAAAAATCCTGAACCCATTTCCAGGCCTGCAAAACAAATCAGAGGCATAGACACAGATGTCAGAGGTAGGGCCTAGCTCCTCTCCAACTCCAGCAAAACGAAGCTCTTCTGTCTCTCTGGGACTGTGGAAAGGAGAATCCAGAAGTTTCCTCCTCTATCAAACTGCTAGGGTGTGAGGAAGAAACCGCCCTACCATGGTTTCAGTTTATTAGCTAAAGCAGAGAGAAGTGGAAGCCCCTGAGGGCTCCCCAGTTCCCAGGCTGCTGGCCCAGAGGCACTCCACTCACCTGCTTGGTTCTGACAAGCTCACTCTCGGCCACAGTCCACCTCCAGGAGGGACAGGAATTTGGAACAAGGGAGCTTATTCAGAGATTTGGCTCCTGACAGAAGGGAGGAAAGGCCACACCAACCTGACCCATCTGGATGCCAGCCATGTCCGAGATAGCCCTCTTACCACACCCCCAAGGTTATTCTTCTAACTCTAGACATTACTCACTTAAAGCTCTTGATTTTGTTATTATTTTAATACCAGCAGCTGATTTGCCTAAGCTAATGAGGAAAGTGGGTGGAATTAGCAGCATGAACAGTGGGTGTGAACAGTTGAGCAGAAGTACCCCCAAGTACCTAGCATGATATTGGAACACAGTAAGTGCTCAGAATAGGTTTATGGGATGGATGGATGGTTGGATGGATGGATGGGAACATGATCCCTAACCTGAAAAGTTCATAATGAAAAGTGGAAAGCCTCTTAGCTGATATTTCGGCTTCTCTCTCCCTGTGTCTTCCTGTCACTACCCATAAAGCTGATAAAGCACAAAGAGGGGTAATGAAGGAAGAGGTTTCTAAGCCCAGGGTGTTCACCTACTCCCCAGTTGCCACATCATGTGCCCCCCTCTGAGAGAAGTGGACCTCCCCCTCCACAGTCACGTCTTCTTGTAGCCCTCCAGCACCTCCTGCACGTGGTTCAGCTCAGAGGCCAGCGTCCTGCTGTCTACCTCCACGCACTCGGCCTCTCGCCTCAGCATCTCGAGGTAGCCACGGAACAGCGGCTCCAGGTTGCCCTGACAACAGCGCTGGTTCTGGTAGAACTGCCACTTGGTCTCCAGGAGCTTGTTCTGCTCCTCCAGGAAGCTCACCTGCTGCCCCAAAGGAACAGCCATCTATATACCCTAGAGCAGGGGTTCTTAACCTTTTGTGTTCCACGGACCCCTTTGCTAGTCAGATGAAAACCACAGACCCCTTACTAAGTCCACACTATACTGTGTATTATTTAATAAATATATCACACCCGCACCAACACATCCACACAAGAATAATGCTTTTTTTAATTTCAGTTCAAGCTCATGGACCCCTGGTTAAGAACCCCTGCCTTAGAGGGTCCACCCTACACATACCCACAGCTCCTAAGCCAGCCTTTATCTTATAGACACACACACACACACACACCAGAGCCTCTCCCCTATGATTGAAAATGGTTGCAGGAATTAGTTCCAATATCTACGGTCAAGTGGAGAAGTCCTTTCCCATGCCTGGCTTCACCCTGCCAGAGATAAGAATCCCCTCCCAGATGGCAAAGCTTTCCTCTAGTAAACCGTCTGAAATGAGCATTGCCCAGGAAGCCTCATCCGGCTCCAGGGTTCGTCATACATGCACACGTGTGTGTAATATCAGGCTGGTTGCTCCAGGCAGCAGGATCAACCCAAAGGCTAGCCCAGGGGTTCTGTTGCATTTCTCTGGCTGTCTTATTTACATGTTCTGCCCCCTGCCCCCCACCGGAAAGGGAGTCCCAAGCCTTATCCTTCTCTCTCTTTGGGACTTTTCCTGCCTGTACAGGGTGTGTACATAACAGTTATCAGACTAAAGGGCCCTGCCCTGTTTCCTTATCTGTGTGTCTGGGCCCTGGATGTGTGTCCATCTCCTCCACCAGACAGAGCACTCCCCTGGACCACATCCCTCCTGCCTCAGCCTCCTTCCTCAGTGCCTCACCCAGGAAGTGTCTGCTGGTTAGTCTGTACCCAGGTTGTTTATTATGACTCCACCCACAGAATTGGCATTTCTGGCTCAATTCGTTTCTCTACAGCTGTGTCCTCCATCAGACTGAGCTGTATTGGCTGTTTCCAGCCTCTGACTCTTCCCTTAGGACCCTTAGCGCACTAAGGTCACCCACCTTGTCGATGAAGGCAGCGAACCTGCTGTTGAGGCCCTTGATCTGCTCCTTCTCCTGATGCCTCACGCCCTGGGCGCTGGGGTCGATCTCCAGGTTGAGGGGCGTGAGGAGGCACTCGTTGACCAACACGCTGGTGATGCAGGGGGCGCTGGGCCCTCACACGCTGCCCAAGCGGCACGAGCCTGCGCAGAAGCCCCCGGTGATGCCGCAGTAGGGGCGGCGGTGACACAGCAGCGGCCAGGCCGGGGGCTGCAGGCCGTGGCGCAGCTGAAGGGGCCACCAGAACTATCTTTAAGTGGTTAACACAAGAGCTGGACTGGCGGGCTGCACTGTAGGAGCTAAAACAAGAGGATCCATAAGTCATGGTAACTCTGGGCTGCAGGAGATGAAGCTGGAGGAAGAGGAGACGATTCGGAAATCTCCTCTCTGCCTTCCCCTTTCCTCGTCTGTCCACCTGGCTTGTGGGCTGGCCGTTCTGTCACCTCCTGGGCTTGGGGGATTTCACAGTCATTTCTCCTCTCTCCTGGAGAAACATCAACATGGGGCTTTGGAAAAGCCTACACTCGGGCAACTCGGAAGCCTCTGCAGCACTTTTTCCACAGCTGAGGGTGCCCTGAGGAAGCAAATGAGGCCAGGGCTGAAAAAGGACCTGCCCAAGGCCTGCGGGCTTTGCACCTCCTGATATCACCAAGGGGGGGGGGACAGGAAGCTGGGTCAGGACACTTCCTTCCAGGTAGTCGGCAGGGCACATGACCTCACAGGCTGTCAGTCTGGGCACAAGATGGTGGAGACTAGGGGCAAAGGACAGGCCATCCTCGATCTGGGAGGCAGCCCTGGCTGCTTCAAGAGGAAGAGTCTTCCAGGGGCGCCTCAGCAACCTATGGTACATGACCTTTGGCATGGCAGAGAGAGACAGTATCTACACCCAAGACATCTGAGGGAATGAGGGAAAGTCAACCACTCAGCCAAAAAGTTCTTCATCCAGGGAGTGGATGTAGCTCAAGTGGTTGAGCACCTGCTTGCCATGTACAAGGTCCAGGGTTCAATCCCCGTACCTCATTTTAAAAAAAAGTTCTTTGTCCTGTCTACCCACCTCCATCCATTCCAATGTGCCCTCAAGATTCCTCACCCCCATCCAACACAGTCTCGGATAGACAATAAGCACAGGACCACACTCTCCAGACACTCTTTCATCAGAGCCTGGACTGAGGGGTGGCCCTGGGGATCCCAGCTGGGAGAGTTTCAGTATGCAAGAGGCCAAGTCCCCAGACCTAGAAGGGCAGGCCAGAGGCCGGTGGATAGAGATCAGGGCAGGCACCTAGAGTGACCAGAGGGTAAAGGAGGGGAATGACAACAATAACAAATATTGTGTGATTCCACTTATCCAAAATATCTACAAATTTGTAGAGTCAGAAAGTAGATTAGAAGTTACCAGGGGCTGGGCAGACGAGCAGAAGGAGGAGTTGTTGGCTTAGTGGGTACAGAGTTTAAATTTTAGGAATTATGAAATATAAAATAATAATAATAAATAATAGCAACTGCCACTTACTGACCACTTACCAGGTGGCAGGCATTGTGTTATTGCTTTACATACACATCTCCTTTTATCTTCACAATGTTCCTAAGCAAATTTTTTTTTAAGATTTAGTTATTT
Organism: Tolypeutes matacus; assembly: GCA_026826555.1. NCBI lineage: Eukaryota > Metazoa > Chordata > Mammalia > Cingulata > Chlamyphoridae > Tolypeutes > Tolypeutes matacus. The sequence goes on from JAKSZT010053896.1 coordinate 53,878, forward strand.
ATTTCTCCCCCTCCTCCCTCGTTATTTGCGCTCACTGTCTGCTCTCTGTATGTTCTTCTGTGTCTGCTTGTCTTCTCTTTAGGTGGCACCGGGAACTGATCCTGGGACCTTCCGGAGTAGAGAAGCTGCTCAATCTCTTATGCCACCTCAGCTCCCTGTTCTGCCGCATCTCCTATTGTCTCTCTTCTGTGTCTATTTTTTTGTTGTGTCATCTTGCTGCACCAGCTCTCCATGCGGGCCAGCTCTCCACTTAGACCAGCTCGCCATGTGGGCCAGCTTGCTTTTCACCAGGAAGCCCTGGGAATCTAACCCTGGACCTCCCATATGGTAGATGGGAGCCCAATCGCTTGAGCCACATCCGCTTCCCCCAAGCAAATTTTATCTTCATTCTAGACACCAAGGAAACGGAGGCTCAGAGAGGTAATGTAACTTGTCACCAGTTTGTAAGTGGCAGAGCCCAGGCTTGAACCCAGATGGGTCTGATTTCACAGACTCTTTTGCCCACTATCCCAGGGAGATAGGCAAATTGATGTCAAAGATGTATTTCATAATGATGCCTCAGGTTACCAGAAGAAGGCACACCCACACACTCATACACATACATCCTTAGATATTCTGGATACTATCCTCACCTCACATTCTCTCACATGCCTCTGAGCATGGCCCTCTCCAGGTCAAACACCCCCTGTGCCCACCTTGACATCCTAAGTCCATCTGCCCATTCACCATTCCCTGTTTTTCAGCCTCAGTGGACTGGCGGTCAGGTCCCTCACATCATCAGGCCTTCCTTGTTTCAGGCCTTTGTTTATGCCGTTCCCTCTGCCTGAATCCCCTTCCCTCTCTCATCTCAGCACATCCAAGTTCTCACCATTCTTCAAGGCCCAACCAAAGTGTCTTCTCCTCCAAGGCCGCCGCCCTGACCTCCTGCCAAGCTCCCACAGTGTGACAGTGTGATGGTGTTCCTCCTTGGGGGCCCGGCCCCCTGCAGCTTTGCACCAAGGTCCTCTGCCTGTGTGCCTGTCTAAAAGGGGACTGCAGCCTCCTCATTCACACTCTGCTCCTGGTTCCTGATGGCTGCACAGTCAGTTTTGGCCCCCCGCCTTAAATTGGCTCCTGGGACCCATGGGCAGTGGGGAGGAGGGGAGGTAAAGAAGACACATGGTAATCAAAACAGAACATTTATTTTTCTGTCCACCCACAGCCTGGAGTATTGGAGATAAAAGGGGCAGGGGAATGATTTCTAGAAGATGTGGCCAAGAAGGGAGAAGCCATTCTTCCCAGCACTTGTGACTACCAGCTTTCTCTATGGGGAAGGCTATACTTGAATGTCTCTGAAATCTCCCCTAAGTTCTAAGAATAATGAAAAGGGCACCAAGGAGCATGTTTCCCTGGGGCTGGGTCAGGGATTAGTACTAACACGTTGGGGGACCACTGTGGCCTAGAAGTCAAACCTTTCAATTCTGTCCCCTTTGGATTGTGTTCTTTTTTTTTTTTTTTTTTTTTTTTTTTGTTTGTTTGTTTTTTTGTTTTTTTTTTATTTTTGGATTGTGTTCTTAGTGGGCACAACTCAGCCTGCAGTTCTCCCATCTCTCTGGATTTAAAATGCACTTAATTATCTGCATGGACAAAGGCTGATTATTAACCTCCTTGTTTGTGCTAGCACAGGAAGTCCACTTCATCTACCTACCAAAACCCAGAAAGAGGTCCAAGCAAACATCATGTAAGTGCCTCCACAAATCTAACTTAAATCCTTCATGCTTCAGGGTAAATATGTTTCCTGTCAGGGGAAGACACTAAGAGAAGACTCCAGTCCTACTTAGTATTACTGGGAGAAAAATGAAGTAGAAATACACAATCCTAAAGCCAAGCATTAGTCACAGTTGGAGGTTCCGGCTTAATCTGGGGGTAGAAAGCACAAAATACTGAGGAGTTGGGCTCCATCTTCCACAGAGGCAGAAACTAAGGATAGGCTTAAAATGTTGCAAAACAGACCTGGGTTAGACCAAAGGAATGCAGACCCACAAGTATCTGGAAAACATGGCCAAGGGGACAGCGGGTTACTTCCTGAAATGAGATGTCAGGCAGCCCAAAGTCAAGGCTGTCCATGATGCCCCCTGGGATTCCAGGATTTAATTGCCATTTGCATAATAATAATAATGCACATTTAAAAGCAAAGGAAGCTAAGGATGAATTGCATGCTTCTCTTTAATGCTGGCTGCTGAGTGCACACTCTAGATTTCCTCTGCCGATAATTGGACATACAATTAACCTACTTTCTGAAGGTGATGCCTTCCGGAACTGGTGGCCATGCCCAAGCACCATCCAAGGGGAAGGGTTTGGGTCAGGCCAAATTCTCCAAAAGACCCGAGTCCAAAATTCTGGATTCCTGCCTCCAAGAAGAATTCAGTCCTCACTCAGCCCCTAAAGACTCAGACCGTGGGAGGGGTCTGTGTGAAGGAGGGCTGGGGAGCCTCCTATCAGATTCTGACTCAGCCCCTCCATAGCTGTGTGACTTTAAGCAAGTTACTGGACCACTCTTAGCTCACCTTCCTAATCAGGTAAATGAGCACGATGGTACCCACTTCATAGGGATGTCCTGGGGATTAGATGAAACAATTCATTATAAAGCCCTTAGCAAAGTGCTAGGCACATGTAGAAACATTGTAGGCACTCTGTAAAACTCACCTCCCTTCCCTTCCCCCAAGCAGAGCGGAGAGGGGTACAGGAAGCCATTACTAACTTAGTAAGAGAGGATATCTGAACTGAGTTCTGAGAACAGAAAGGGAAGAAAGTTTTTGCCCAGAGGGAGACCAGAAGAATGGCACATTCATAATAGTAGAATAAATAGAATAAACAAATAAATAAACATTTATAGAGCCCTTATTAAGTGCCAGATGGGGCCCTACCTGCTTTCCTGTCCATTATCTCATTAGGTTCTCCCAACAACTCTCAGATGGGTACTGTTATTATCCCTATTTTGCAGATGAGGAATCTGAGGCTCAGAAAGGTTATTCATTTGTCCAAGGTCATGACATGAACCTGCACAGATAACTAAGGCCAAGGCTTCGGGACAGCAGGGTTGTGGCATGGGGGCCGAGTCCCACCACAGGAGCATAAGGGTCCCGCCTCCAGTACCCGCAAGCTGACCAGGCGCTTCCAGGCCTCATAAAGTGCGGGTGGGAGGTGAACGCCGTTTTATGGGAGCTGCAGGGCGGCCGGCCCGCTTTGATTCCTGTTCAGCGAGGCGCGAGGGCCAAGCCCTCCAAGCTCGTAAACGCGTTGACCGCACTCTGTCCCCGGGGCTGCCGGCTGCGATATAAGTCTCAGCGCGGTCTTCGAAGTCCAGTCGCCTACCACTGTCGACACCGCCTTCAGCCCTCCGCTCCCGCCGCTGCAACCATGTCCTGCGTCTCCTCCCGCCTTGGAGCCCCCTGCGGAGTCCGCTCCTTCAGCTGCGCTTCGGCCTGCGGGCCCCGGCCCGGCCGCTGCTGCGTCACCGCCGCCCCCTACCGCGGTGTCTCCTGCTACCGTGGCATCACCGGGGGCTTCGGCAGCCGCAGCGTCTGCGGAGGCTTCCGTGCCGGCTCCTGCGGCCGCAGCTTCGGCTACCGCTCCGGCGGCGTGTGCGGGCCCAGCGCCCCCTGCATCACTAGCGTGTCGGTCAACGAGAGCCTCCTCACGCCCCTGAACCTGGAGATCGACCCCAGCGCGCAGGGCGTGAAGCACGAGGAGAAGGAGCAGATCAAGTTCCTCAACAGCAAGTTTGCTGCTTTCATTGACAAGGTGGGTGTCCTTGATCAAACTCTTCCTGAGTCTGAAGGTCCTCTGGGTACCTGGGAGTTCCTAGGCCAGTTTCTCCCTCAATGGGGAATGGTGACTGCTGATACTTTATGTGGTCATTTTAGGTGGTTCCCATCCAAAGTATTGAATAACATTGAAACACTTGGTAAAACAAGTCATTTCCTTACATGCCCTCTTAATCCTTAAGATTAGATGGCAGAGAAAATCTCATTGGGTGCTAATATGTCTTTGACATCTCTCTAATCCTTGCTGCTCCCTGGTTTTTAACAAAGAGAAGAGGTCTCAGGTTCAGAGCTGTCTGGGGCAACAGTTTCACCTAGAATTTAATGTTTCATGATTTTCTTTCCTGTGTACCTAGTTGGTATTGATTTGACAACTATGGCGGTGATATAATGTTTCTTCTTCACGTAGGTGTAAACGTAAAATGAATCCATTCATTTATGTATGAGTAAAATAGTAAGGGGGCTGGCAAAAATCCTGAAGTCAGCCTGTGACTGTGGACACTGAGACTCACTGAGTTGGTGTGGTACCTTGAGTGTCTAGAGGGGGAACGAGCTGCAGAGGGCCAGGGGCCTGCCCATGAGGCATGGGTGGCAGGCAGAGCAGGACTCCCAGCCCTGGCTCTTTCCTGCTGTCCAGGCCCATAAGGTGCCCGGCTCCAGGGAAGAGCTGGTACACCTCAGCAGGTGCTGGGTCCCAAGTGTATCGGTGCTCACAGCCAAGGAGTGCAGTGTGAAAAGGCACCTGGCCCAGGGGCGGGCTGTGTGATGCTGAGCAGTGGCTTCCCCTCTCGGCCGCCCTCACCAGAAGACTCCCATCACAGCTCCAGCCCTGTCAGGCAACACCACCTAAAACTATCACATAGAATATCGGCAATCCCCCTTGCATCTCTGGAAGGACCAGCCTGGGAATTACCAGCTGCACTCATCAGGTTGGATTAAAGATCCCAGGGCTTTATAAAAGGCATGGCAGTGTCTCGACTCCAGCTAAAATGTACAAGTGGAGAACTGGAAGCCATGGAGCCTAGTCCTATTTGCTGACGTCTTTTCTGACCAGCATAGTGGATCGTTGCTGTGTTTTCTGTCCAGTATGAATGACTGAGTTAAGGCTCGCATGCCTCACTTCTCTCCCGTCCTCATCCTCCCTATTTTCTAAATCCTTCCCCCATTCCCATTACCTGCCCAGCCTCCAGAGATGTAGGAGTGCCCAATCTCTGGATTGCACGGTGGCATTTAGGCCACCTAGGGCCACACCCCACCTTCCTGCATACTGCCCCAGGCCGAAGGCTGCCAACCCTGCTTGGTGAGAGGCTGACCGCTCACCTCCCCCAGAGAGGGAGTCCTTTGCAACTTGACCATCCATCCATCAGCTGCTCACCAAGCCCAGGTTGGCCACCAAGGACATAGACAAAAAACATAAAAGCCACAGGCTCTGCCCCCAGGGAGCTCCTAATGGAGGGCTTTCATCCTACTCTGTCCCTCCTAACACTGCTCTACAATCCTTTCCTCCAAGAAGTCCTCCCTGATTGGCACTACTCTCTTCCCCTGTAGAGGTGGCTACCTGTTCCACCCCCAGCCCACCAGTAGCCCATTATGGCTCCTCAGTTTCTCACTCCTTAGTTCCATCCAGGCCCACTTGGATGTATCCTCACCCAAGCCTGAATAAGCAATTGTGGAACAGTGATTCTCCCAGTGCATGCTCTGGCCAGGAGAGCCAAGCAGAGGCCGTGTCGCCCACTCATCGACCTTGCACATCTCACTGCTCATTCTCTCTTGACTGCCTGCTCTCTAAGGAGGGCTGAGAATCCTGGCTCCTCTGGCCAACATTTCACCCACATTCACACCAGGTGCGCTTCCTGGAGCAGCAGAACAAGCTCCTGGAGACCAAGTGGCAGTTCTACCAGAACCGCGAGTGCTGCGAGAGCAACCTGGAACCGCTGTTCAACGGCTACATCGAGACACTGAGGCGCGAGGCCGAGTGCGTGGAGGCCGACAGCGGGAGACTGGCCTCCGAGCTGAACCACGTGCAGGAGGTGCTGGAGGGCTACAAGAAGAAGTAAGTGGGCGGGGAGTGAGGTTTGGAGAAAACAAATGGGATTAAGTCAAAGCAGGACAGAGCAGACCATGGAGGAACCTCCCGATAGGAGAAGACAGCCAAAGCAGCTTGGAGGAGAAAATGTAAAAAATGATCTTTTCTGGCGGGGAGGTTTAACACTGGAGAGATTCTGAGCTTTCCCGGCTGCTTTTCATCATAGTGTTTGTTTCATTAATTCATCATTCATTGAGCATCTACTATGGGCCAGGTGCTGCATTAGGCCCTGGGATGGGGAAGGGAGAAGAAAGGTAGGAGGTGGGGAAGGGGGTTGGGTGGTACTAGAACCAGGGCAGTTGCATCCCAGAAGCAGAGGGGTCGCCTACACAAATGTAGACCACTTCAGGAATAAGAGCCCCGAAAACAGGGACAGCGTTGGGTGACAGGGGTGGGTTCAAGTGCCCAGAGGAAAGGGATGGACCAAGGTCCCTTCTAGGCCAGCACTTCCTTGATTCTGTGACCACTTCTCAAAGACCCAAATCCTGGCATCTGTTCGTCTAGGTCTTCTGTCTCTCTTCTCCCCCAATCCCAGCCTATTGAAGTTCTAGCCACTGAGCCATGCCCCCTTTGTCCCCAGGTACGAAGAGGAGGTGGCACTAAGGGCCACTGCTGAGAATGAATTTGTGGCCCTGAAGAAGGTGAGTGATCCAAGAACACTCGCCCACAACTCAGAACAGAGGGCAGAGGCAGGAGGGAACCCTCCTGTGATTCAGAGACAAGGGATGACGCCCCCAGAGTCACACAGCCCACCCTCCCCCCATCCTCTCCCCAAATGCTCCGGTGCTCCCTGGGTCGTCCCAGACAGCAGAGCTCACTGTTTGCTTCTAGAAGGACAATATTCTCTCCCACCTGAGGGTGCTCCCACCTCACCCCTGGCCCCCCACCTCCTTCTGCCCTGTGCCTAGTGCAGAGTGGGCAGGCAGTAGGTATTTGTGAGTGAAAGAGCATATGAACGCAGAGGCTGGCCACATCCTCAGGTCAGCAGCAGTGGGGAAATGCGGGCGTGAACAGTGAACGTTATTCCTCACCTCTTACCCTTGACTCTTCACAAAATGCCACAAACCAGCCTCTCACCAGGCCCTTCCAACGATTTCAGGAGGGCAGGAATTATTATAAGGAAACAAAGGCACAGCGGATAAAGTCCTGCCCCGAATCACACTGGCTTGGAAGGGGCAGAGTGGAGCCCTGAGCTCACATCTTCTGACTGCAGAGCCAGAATTCTTTCTATGAGATTCCGGAGCTAGGGGCCAGGGCATCATGAAAATTGACCCATTTTACACTAGATCCTAAGTCTTGGTGAGAATCTAAGATAGGGGTTCTTAACCTTTTCTGTTCCACGGACCCCTTTGCCAGTCAGGTGAAAATCACAGACCCCTTCTCAGAACGTAGCAGCAGATCATTTCATGACACTCAACTAGCATCAGGTCTGACAACTACCGTAATTTCTAAGTTGTGCATAAGCAATTTTTCGATATGCAACAACTGTAATGTGATATGAAATGAATACTACTGTAATTTATTGCATATATTTATAAGCAAAGAAAATGCTAGATTTCAGTTAGAGGTCAGAGAAAATAAAGTTAATAAGTTGATTTTTTTCAATTCAAGCTAATGGACCCCCTGAAATCTTTCCATGGACTCCTGATCTAAGACTTGAGATCTAGAGGAGTCATCCTGGGGTGCCAGAGGAAGTGCCTGGAAGCCCCCAGACCCCTCCCTTGCCCAGACTGCTCCTTGCCCTCACACTGTTTAAAGGACTTCACCAGGCACTGGAATGAGCAGCTCAGGAGGGTTTCCAGGGAATTTGCTCAGCCTGAGGGGTGCCCCTTCCTGGTGGGAAAAAAAAAAAAAGAGAGCTGTGTATTGTCTCCCAGTGAGATCCCTGTGCCACCCTCTCCCCTTTAGGACGTGGACTGTGCCTACCTAAGCAAGTCAGACCTGGAGGCCAACGCGGAGGCCCTGACCCAGGAGATCGACTTCCTGCGGCGACTGTATGAGGAGGTGAGGGGCCACAGGGCGGTGGGGCCACAAGGAGGATGTGAGTTACACATCGGCAAGGGCTTGCTGCCATTTTGGCTGCTGAACTCCCGGAGGTGGGCGTGGGGGAAGCAGTCCAGGCAGCAGCGCAGAGATGGTTACTACGACAACAGTTATCACGAAGAGCTAAACTCTGGTCCTAGACCCAAAGGATTAAAACAGGATGCCCTGGAGAAGGTGGCAGGGACATGCTGAGAGGGTGGGCAGCAGAGAGAGGGTCTCTGGTCTGAAAGAAGCTCTGGCCACTCTTCCACCCCCACAGGAGATCCGCGTCCTCCACTCCCACATCTCAGACACCTCCGTCATCGTCAAGATGGACAACAGCCGGGACCTGAATATGGACTGCATCGTGGCCGAGATCAAGGCTCAGTACGACGACATCGCCAGCCGCAGCCGGGCTGAAGCCGAGTCCTGGTACCGCAGCAAGGTGAGTGAGTGGCCCAGACACCTGCTTCCTAGACACAGCACTGGGAGGGAGGCAGGGTATATATTAGAAAGGGCTTCTGTTGTTGGGATTCTGATGCTGAAGGCGATTTTGGAGTGTCCTTTTAGGGATGTGTGAGGAAAGGGCAGACAGCAAGTTGGGGTGGCATGAGCAGGACTGCTACATGTGGTTGTGCAGGCTGAGCACTGCACAACCTGCACAATCATGTGTGGTGTCCTGCATGGGTGGAATGTCCCATCCTGTGCCCCATGAGCATCTCTGCTTCTCCCCAGTGCGAGGAGATGAAGGCCACGGTGATCCGGCACGGAGAGACCCTGCGCCGCACCAAGGAGGAGATCAACGAGCTGAACCGCATGATCCAGAGGCTGACGGCCGAGGTGGAGAACGCCAAGTGCCAGGTACAGGAGCCCCACGCCCCCCCCACCTCCGCAAAGTGTAGGAAGAGAATGAGGTGAGCCTGGGGCAGAGAGATTTAAGTTAGACTCTGGAAAGAACTTCCCAGAAAGTTTCACAGGTGACAGAGCAAGGCTGGAGACTCCAACACAAATATTCCTGAGTGTCTGGGCTGGGGTACATGTGTGTCTGTGCACACACGCAAGCATATATGTGTGTGTTTGTGTGTGTGTATGTGTATGGGTTGGAAGAAGTGAGGAGGGGAGGAAGAGTAAGAAGCTGATCGGAGAGACTATACTGCATGATGGAAATCTAATGATCCTACTGAAATCTGGCTAAAACTCATTTTCTCCTCCTCAGAATTCCAAGCTGGAGGTCGCAGTGACCCAGTCTGAGCAGCAGGGCGAGGCGGCTCTCAGTGACGCCAAGTGCAAGCTGGCTGAGCTGGAAAGCGCCCTGCAGCAGGCCAAGCAGGACATGACCTGCCTGCTCAAGGAGTACCAGGAGGTGATGAACTCCAAGCTGGGCCTGGACATCGAGATCGCCACCTACCGGCGCCTGCTGGAGGGCGAGGAGCAGAGGTGGGGCCCACACCTGTGGAGAGGGTGTCTCTTTAGTGCTTCAGGGCTTGAAGATCCAGGGGTATATTTGCATATTGTTTGCATGTAATTTGCATCCATATTACCTATGGGAGGGGATTTGCAGGTGAGCAACTCATTTCATCAGCTTTGTTCCTCCAACTAATTTTGGTCTCTTTGCTCTCCCCACAAGGTTGTGTGAGGGCATCGGTGCCGTGAATGTCTGTAAGTAATCCATTCTGGGGCCTCTGGAATGAGGGCTTGAGGGGTTGGCAAACTCTTTTATTAAGGGGCCAGATAGTAAATATTTTAGGCTTGTGAGCCATGCAGTCTAGTCTCTGTCTCCACTACTTAACTATGCCCCTCATAATGTAAAAATAGCCACAGGCTTAGACAATACCGAAGGGAATAGGTGTGACTGTGCTCCAATAAAACTGTTTACAAATACTGGGGCCAGGGTTGTCGTCAACCCTAAAAGGAAGGACTGAGAGGAGGGGCCTGTGAGTGACTACAGGGAGGGCCTGGGCTCTCAAGGGTGATTGAGGTTAGACTGCAGAAAGGAGTGCCCAGGAGTGAGGGTGTTCAGGAGAAAAAGAAATGGAGGGAGGCGCTCTACGCAAGAGGAGGGGGCTCTGGCTAGCAGGAACGGGACTAAGCCCTCTCCTCCCGCAGGTGTCAGCAGCTCCCGCGGCGGGGTGGTCTGCGGCGATCTCTGCGTGTCGGGCTCCAGGCCGGTGACGGGCAGCGTCTGCAGCGCCCCCTGCAGCGGGAACCTGGCGGTGAGCACTGGAGCCTGCGCTCCCTGCGGACAGACCTGCTCCGGGCGGTTTGTGTAGCGCCCCTGCCCCCTTGTGAGCTTGGTGAGCGAGTGGTTCCTGCCTCCTGCGGCGGGTCTCAGAGCCTGGACGTCCCGGTTTGAGGCTGAAGAGCTTCAGGGGACCTGCTACGTGCGCCTCTTCTTGTATTTCTCCCCACGGCTTGGCTGCTTCATTTCTTCCCGGGAGCGCGGGGCTCCCAACCTCCACGTCTGGCAGCTTTATCCCCAAGTATCTGACCAATTTCCTCACAGCCCGGGGCAGAGCCAGTCCTGACTGCGCTGCTCTGGGGGTTTGGAGGGATGGATTGGCCTCGGGGCCTCTCTGGTTTGGACAAGCCTCCCCGTCTTCCGAGTCTTCTAACCCCAAGAAAGGTGACCGAGGCTGCCTCTCCAAGATGACAACTTCCAGGGCTGCCTCTGCTTCCTGTCCCTCCTCATGTACTTGCTCTCTGAGTTTCCAATAAATCTCACAGCTCACCTATGATCCACTCTAGGAGTCTCTGGTTTGTCCTACACACGTTCGGTTCTCACCCTTCTGACACCGAAGTGCAGTTCTCAGCCCGGGAGGGAGGGCGTGTGTGGCACCGCCCCTACAGCGCGCAGGCGCCTTCTGAAAGGTGCAGGGGGGGGGCCTGATGCTGAGCTGTAGCGGGCAGCAGCCCCTAAGCCCGACTCCCAGAACCACAGGGGCAGGAGCTGGAGGGGAAGGTGAGGAGGGCACAGTGGGCTTTTACAGCTGAGGAGCCTAGAGCCTGGAGGGGAGGGCCTCCCTCTCCTGACACCCTGATTGGGGACGTCATCACTAGACGCTGCTGGGACACCAATGTTCCACTTCCCCCACCACCACTCCCACTTCAACATACGAAAATTCCCTGCCCGCGGGCTCAAGCATGCAGGAACCCCTGCCCCCAGAATCCAATACACCCTAGACAGCCCACATAACCCCCACCGTCACCTCCTGAGGGTCCCCAACAGAGACCTCCCACCTCCTCCCCTGGTAGGCATCGCAGGTATTGCTGACCCTGGGGGAAGGATATCGAAAGCATAGCAGCTGACACCACCAAACCAGCCCACACATTTACCCCCCAGGGCCCAGACACACAGATCCCACATCAGGGACCCTGACAGGTGGATGCCCCCTGTCCCATCAAGTACAGACTTAACACACAGGTGACACCCCCACCCCCAGGTTTCCAGATATACAGCCCATCCCTGTGCCCAAGGACCCAGGCACAGACCCCCTGCCAGGAACCCCCTCCCATACACACACAGACCTCCTCCCATGGCCATCACCCCCACTGAACCCCAGACATAGACAGCGCCCTCCAGGGACACAGAGACACACACCGATCAGGGAGGGGCCTGGGCCTGGCCTGACCCTGCCCTCTGGCAGCCACAGCTCCAGGAAGGGTTGAGGGCGGCTGGCCTGAGACTTGGCTTCTCTGCCCGAAACCCAGGCCTGGGACAGCTGAGTGTCTGTGGCCTTCTCGCTACCTGAGGAATGTACTCTGGCAGCCCTGGGCAAAGAGCCCTCCCACCCCCTCAGCATGAGGACGGGGGCCCACTTCCTGACTCTGCCAGAATGTCCCCGTGGAATCGGCCCCAGCCCTGGGAAAAGGCCAAAACCTCCCACTGGGTAAGAGCCCAGTTCCTTAGAGTAACATCCCCTCCCCCACATCACCCATGTGCTTTCCCAACCTCCTGCCCACGAGGCTTCCTAGGTATCACGGCAGAACCCTGGGTCCCATGCACTCCCCACCCCCTGCCCTGCCCAGCCCAGCCTCAGGAAGCCAGGACACCAGTTACCAGCACGGAGTCACCCAGGTCTCCAAAAGAGGCTGCTTTATTGGAGGCTACGGTGACATCATTTCTCAGGCTGATTTGCAGTCTTTGGATAAGGGATGGGAAGCAGGGATGGGCATCCTCCTGTGGCTAGGGGGAGAAGGGGGATAGGGGTCTCCCCACACTGGGGCTCAGTTGTGGATACCCCTGTGGGTGGTAGACGTGGTCCTGATGGAATAGGCCTTGACAGCCCCGGGGACCCCACTGCTCGAGAAGCTCAAGGCATTGCTGCCCATGGTTCCTCCAAAGACCACCCCACTGCCTCCGCCGGCAATGGAATTCACCACTGCAGAGAGAGAGAGAAGGAAGGAGGGCTCTGTCGGCAGAGGCCCACATCAGGAAGCCGTCCCTTTGCTCCATGCCCACCCCCCTGCTGTGGCTGCCTCCACCCCTCCCCCTGCTACCCTCCTCATCTCCCTCCATCAGCCAAGCCGGAGTCTCTGATTGTGGTAGGGGCCACCCCACAGGTGCTCCTGCCCTACCCTGCCCTCTTGCACCTGGCTCCCTGGGTGGCTGAGCCTGGTTGGATGTGAGCTCCAGGGGACCTGGCAGAGACTGCAGAAGGGGAGGAGGTTCCTGGCTGCACAAAGCAGGGCCCTTGGGCCAATCTGCCATTCTACAGAGCCAGCCTAGGTAGCACTGCACAGGAGATGCTTCCCCTGGACCATGGCCAAGGACTTACAGATGTTCATGGCACCCACTCCATCACCGGCCAACCTGGGGGCAGAAGAGACACCTGTGAGTGCAGCTCTTTCCTCAATGCTGGAGGGACACACTCCCAGTCAGAAGGAAGGGACCTAAATGTCCAAGGCTTTCATGGTTTGTGTGATTTGTTTTTTCTCACTCTAAACAAATATTTTGTTTTGTGCCTAATTTTAGTTTGTAATTTTGTATTCTTAAAGAAGGCCCCCAAAATCATATGAGCTTCAGGACAAGTCCTGGATCTGTCCCTGGGGAAGACTGAGGAGTTAAGGGATAAAAATAAGTTGTGTATCTCCATGCCCCCAAAGGAGTGGGGAAAGGAGAGTTCTCTCAGAGAACCAGAAAACAGCCCTTATTGTAGCAACCTAGACTGAGGTTAGGCTTTCAGAAGGGGATGACTCAGCTTGCTGTGTAACTTTGGGAATGTCACTTACCCTCTCTGAACTTCAGTCCCACAACTGCCTCACAAGTTCTGACTTGTGAGGAAAGAGGCTCGAAGTATGCATTCCAGAGAAGGGAGGGACCCCTACATCCATGATGGAGAGGGTGCAGAAAAATACATCTTGGCTGAGACAATTGGGGACAGCCCTGTGCCCCAGCTCAGCTGCTCTCTCTTCCCAGAGGCCCTTGCTGTTCAATTCCTCTTCCCACAAATAAGACTGGTGCTAACTCAGGGAGAGTCCAGAACAATGCACTGGCAGAGACCCTCCCTCTTCCTCCCCAATTTTTGTTCCCCAACTCTTATCCTTCTGCCATGGTTTTCACCCACTGCCAGGTTTCTTCTCTCCCTCCTCCCAGCATCCAGGCACCCTGACTCCATTGCTCCCTTTCTCCCCACTTCATTCCTCTCCACTCCATCCACCCTCCATCCTCTCTCCCCTACTCCTAAGCAATAATGCTTGTAAAAGATAAAGTTCTTTGCAAACTCAGAATTTTGCAAATGCAAGCTACTGGTCTCTGGATACTTTCTTGGGAGATGTTTTGTCTCCTGGAAGGATCTGCAAGCTCCCTGAGGGAAGAAACATGTCTTACATGTTCTCCACCTCCATGCTGGGGCCCAGCAAGACAAGCAACAATGGGTCCTACTTCCAGGGCTTCTTCCACACTGTTCTCTCTCTCCATCTCCAAATCCTGACCTTCCCCCAAGGCACAACTCTAAAGCCTTGCCTGTTGACCAGTGGACAAGACCAATCCACCGATATGAGAATGAAGGTCCAACGAGGTGCCATGTCTTTCTTGATTTGATTCACAAATGCCCTGTAAGACCAACCCATCCCAGCCTCCTCTCTGGCTGCAGGTGAGTATGCAAGTATCTCTGGGGATATGGGAAAATTAACCTCCTCAACCACATTCAGTCAATACTACATAAATCAGCACTAAGTTACATAATGAGAAGCAGCCTAGTATCATGGAAGTTGCTTGGACTGGAATCAGCAGACCTTAACTGCACACTGGCCCTGTTCTCTTAATAAAACTGACCAGTTTTCCCCTCTGTAAACTGAGGAATCAATAATTCATGACCCACTTACCTGAATGTGTTCTGAGGATCGAATAAGATGCCACACACAAGAAGGAACTGTTACTACTTCAGCTCGCCCACTAAGTTTTACACCACGTGGTTTTTTCCTTCTAGAAGGTCATCTCATTGAAGGCAAAGAAACAAGCATCATCTCTACCTTCCCACCTTGTAGACAGATGGATATCAAGCTGCAGGCTCCACGGAGCCCCAGAAGGATCCCCTTCCTGCTTCCCCATCCTCACCTGTGCTCCTCACCCTCCAGTAGCTTGCGGTAGGTGGCGATCTCGATGTCCAGGGCCAGCTTGACGTTCATCAGCTCCTGGAACTCGCGCAGCTGCCGCGCCATGTCCTGCTTGGCACGCTGCAGGGCGGCCTCCAGCTCCTCCTGCTTGGCGTGTGCATCCTTCAGTGCTAGCTCCCCACGCTCCTCGGCCTCAGCAATGGCGGCCTCCAATTTGGCACGCTGTTGGCAGTAACGGGGCTGTGAGCTGGGGGTCGGGGCTCACCAGTCACTGCCTTCTGCCTCCCCATCCTGCAGGAAGCACCTGGGCATCTTGCTCCAGGTGGCTTCCTTGCCAACAGCCTACTTCCTCAAGCACCAGGGAATTCTGAGGGTTAAAAACATGAGTTTTGATCCCTGATACCTAAGTTCTAATTCTGGCTCTGCCACTGACCAATTATGTGACCGTGGCTGAGTCACTTGACCCTTCTGACCCAGTCTCCTCTCTTCCAAGAATTAAAGATGGCTCTATTCACATGAAGTCCTTGGCACAGTGGCTGGCACATAATAAGTGCTTCATAAATGTTACCTATTATGATTCACAAATGCCCAGGCTCCAGGCCCCAGCCCCCGAAGCTGGAGGAGCTCCCAAGCATGGAATCCTAATTGAGTCCCCAAATCTCACAGAGGGCCGATGAGTACCAGAAATCACCTTTAAAGCAGGGACCAATTTGGAACAGGCCCAAAACAGGGGGACTTGGAGCAGAGAGCCCTGCTTGGAGTCCCCAGACCTCAAATGCATACTCAACAGCCCCTTGAATTTGGGGAGGAGTGGACTGATTCCCAATGGACCTGCATCTGCTGTGGGCTGCTGCCACTTCCTGCCTGACCCCAGCATTGCCTCTGCTTCTGGCTCATCCCCCCCAGTCGGGAGCATCTCCAATCCAGAGGCCCCGTTTTGTTCAGCTTGGGGCTCACATCCCCATCCTCTAGCCCAGTGCTTCTCTTCTTTCCTTCTCACCAACCCTTCTCTGGTCCCCAGATCAGCTTCCTCACAGCCAACGTGTGTACTTGGCCTCTCTGCACAGTCGCCTCCAACCCCTCCCCCTGGAGGCTCTCTGAGGCTGCTCTGCCCCTTGGTCCACTGGTCAGCGCCCTGTATGGTCACACCAGTGCCCCTGGGGCAGGACTCTCCACTGCCTCTGGGTGTCCCGTCCAGCCCCACTTGAGGACCAAGCCCCTCGACAGGGTAGACACCCTGACCCTAAAGCCTTGCCCTGCCCCACTGTGAGAGAGGAGAACCAGAGCTGGTAGAGGCTTCAGCACTTGGGAAACCACCATTCATTATTCTGTGCCTCCTCTCCCAGCCTGGAAGCCGGCCCGCTTCATGGAGTGACTCACTGCCCTGCCTCCAGCCAGGAGGCAGCCTCTGCCCTTGTGTAAACAGGCCTGCAGGGCTCCGAGGGGAGGACATTTCTGGGTAAATCATTCCCACATCCCTGGCCCAGGCTCATCTGGAAATTAGCTTTCTGTAGCTGCTGCACGTGTCACTTTCCCTGTCTCCCCACCTGCAGACACCTGCTCAGGCTGAGCTGCCCTTGTCCACATCCAGAACGTAACCAGGGCTTAGGGGAGCCTCCTTTCATCAACAGCACCCACCCCAGCTTCCAGCCAAGCTCTCCATTCCAGGAGTCTCCCATCTGAGCCCTGTGCCCCTACCATGAGCCAGGTGCTAGGAAGAGAGGGGCAGTGAACGAGACATGCGGGGTCCCTGCTCCTGTGTCACATTTTTATATCCCGTTGGAAAGGGGAGGGAAACCAACAAATTAATTAACAAAACGGAAAATTTCAGATAATGACAGGTGCTTCAGAACGTCAGACAGACTGCGGGGTGCTGGGGTTGAGTAAACCATCTCTCAGAAAAGCTCTTTTGTTCTGAACCCCAAGGATGAGAAAGGGGTGGCCATGTGCAGAGCTGGGAGAACCAAGTTCCAGGCAGAGGGAACACCAAGTGCAAAGTCCCTGAAGCATGAACATGCCTGGGAGATGCACACTCGTGGGAGCAGACGAGTGTGACTGGAGCTCAGCAGTGAGAGCAGTGGCGGGAAGCAGGTCAGGGAGAGGGGCAGGGACCTTGTGAACCACAGTAAGCATTTTTGCTGGCCTGTCTCTCCCCCCAAGACTGTGAGCTCTCAGGTCCAGCATCTTGCACCTGGAGCTCAATGCAGAGAGAGCACTCAATACCAGTTTGGTAAGTAATGGTGGTTCTTTCCTGGCTGGCCAGCCTGAGGCTCCCTTTGGCCTCGTGCCAAGATCTGGCAAAGGTGAGGCAGTGGGCCAGCTGGAGGACATTCTCTTGCGCCACCTCAGCTCCCTATAGCTGGAGGACATTCTGCTCACACCACAGGACACATTTCCTTCTTCTGGAAGTCTCACAAGAGGGCCTGACACACTTAAGCTGCCCCAGCCTGGGCACAGGGAGGGGTAGCACTGACCTGAGGAGCAGGGAGGAGCAAGGAGGAGGCATGCCCCACCTGGTTCTTGATGTTATCAATCTCGGCCTGCATCCTCTGGATGGTCCGGTTCATCTCCGCAATCTCATTCCGGGTCTTCCGGAGATCCTCTCCATGCTTCCCAGCCTGGGCCTGGAGGGTCTCAAACTGGAAGGTCGAGCACAGAAGTATGGCAAGGGTGGGCAGTGATTACAGGTGACTCATCCCTCTCCCGAGCCAAGGAAGACCCCAAGTTCTGGCTTCTATTTCCAGGGAGAGACCATCTGACTTCCAGTAACCTTCTTCCCATCCAGGAGGAACAGGTTGGGCAGGGAAGCCTCCTTGGGGCCCATCCCTCCCCTTCCTAGAGCTCCTCCCAAGCCCCTTATGTCCAGTGCCGAAGAATCACTGAAAACCTGAGATCCTCAGCTCTTAACCCTCTTACCAGTACCACCCGTTGCACAGCTGGGGGGACAGTGAGGCCCAACTCAATGGCAGAACCCCACCTCAGGCTCCCCTCCTCTAGGAACACTTCCTGGGTTTACCCCCAGCATCGCCTCCCCCACCCCACAGTGCCGACACAGGCAGCTGTCCTGCCACCACGAGGTATGCAGCGATTTGACCTCCCAGTGCTGGGGCCCCAGAACCCAGGATCTAGACCCTGCTTCTCCATCTGCTAGCTGTGTGGAGTTAAGCAAAGTACTCAATGCCTGGGTGCATCAGTTTCCTTTTCTGTAAAATGGGGATAACAGTCCCTACATAATAAGACTGTTCTTTGGATTGAGTGAACACAGTAAGATTTTTTAAACATTGTCTAGCGCAATGTAAGTATTTGACAAATTTTAGCTAAAATAATTATTAATCTGTGTCTACTTCCTCTGCCCTATCTCCCCATTAGGACCGGATCTCCCCAAGGGCAGGGGCCTGGACTTCTCACCTTCTTCCCAGGGCACTGGAGAGCACCACAGACTTAACCACCAGGGTGCCAGACTGTGGGACCCCAGACCCCAAAGGGCTTGAGACAAGATGAGGAAAGAAAAACTGCCACTAAGGGTCCTGCCAGGAGGTAGAAATGTGCCCCCAACAGCCACCCACCTTGGTCTGGTACCAGGACTCGGCCTCAGCCCGGCTGTGGTGGGCGACCTCCTCATACTGGGCCTTGACCTCGGCGATGATGTCGTCCAGGTCCAGAGAACGGCTGTTGTCCATGGACAGCACCACGGACGTGTCCGAGATCTGGGCCTGCAGCTCTGTCAGCTCCTGCAGGGACAGGACAGGCTGTCGGCAGCCAAGACTCACGCTTGGACGCCCCCCGCACAAGGGAAGATGAAAGAAGAAGAAAGGGGGACTGGAGTGGGCATGAGTCACCAGGCAGTGCGGGGGACACAGGCTAAACAGCTCTCCTCCCCCCTGGCTCCCCAAAAGAGCCCCAAAACAACAAAAAAAAAAGAGACTGGTAAAATTAAAAGGAATAAAGAAAGTGATAGTATGTGCTGGGTTGTGATGGGTTCCTAGGCCGTGACATCTTTTGGGAAGGGGTGACAGTAGGTGGGTGAATAAGTTATATCCCACCCTATAATGGAACCCTCCACAGCCTTTTAAGATATGCCATGGCTGTACTTACTAACAGGGAAATATGTCCATGGAATACTGTTACATGAAATATGATTCTACTTTGATTTATACATACATATGTGTGTGTGTGTGTGCATGTGTGTATTTTTTTAGGAGGTACCAGGGATTGAACCTAGGACTTCGTACATGGGAAGCAGGTGCTCAACCACTTGAGCTACATCTGCTTCCCTATATATATATATGTATTTGGCCTAAAAAAAGGTCTGGAAAGGTAGGTACCAAAACATGAATCATGGATATAGGTGATCTGTTTTGAATTGTATGTTTTAGTCAATTTTCTGGATTTTTTCAATGAGTATTGCCTTCATAATGAGAGGAGAGTAATTTTTTATATAGCATATCATCGACCTATGAAGGCCTAATGAGCAGACGTGTGGAAATCTACTCTGAGGAGCTAATGGAGGCTGGATGTCCATTATCTAATGGAGACTAGAACAAAGAGAAGAGACAGCTGGTCTGTAACTAGCCTCATGTGCTAATAATTATACCCCACCCCAACCCTGCCAGATGGTTGCCACCCTGTCTTCTGTTCAAGGCCAGAGTCTCACACTGATGGGGGAAAAGAGGTTTTTAAATCTCCACGAGGGCTGAAGAGCTGGAAGCCCAGAGCAGGGTGAGAAGGAAAGGAGGGAACTGGATGGGAGCAAGGACAGAGAGAGTGGCCCCATGGGCAGTGGCCACCCACCCAGCCCCTCTGGGAATAAACCCTCAAGCACCCCATCTCTCCTGACCTGGGCTCCCTACCCGCCCCACCCAGTCCACCTTTGAATGCTGTCACAGCACAGGAGCCTTTCCTGACAAATGCTGTGGTCATCCCCTGTCTCTGCCAGGCCAATCCTGCTACTCCCAGCTCCGCCAAAATCCCAGACCATCCTAGATTCCCAAGTCCAGAAAGGATAAAGAGCAGCATAGATGCCCCCACCCCAAACACCTGATGGGCCCCTGGTGAGGACATGGCATGCCTCACCCTGCAGAGGTCCTTACCATCTCATGCAAGGTTTTGAGGAAGTTGATCTCGTCGGTCAGGGCATCCACCTTGGCCTCCAGCTCTACCTTGTTCATGTAGGCAGCGTCTACATCCTGGGGGTGGTGATGGGAAGGGGCAGAGGGACACCACGTCCTCAGCACATAGAACATTTAGTTGGAGTGGGAGCAAGCCAGCACCCTGCAACCACAGGACCCAATGCCACTGCCCATCACACACAGTTTCCACAGGCTGCCTGACACAACCATTCCTGGAAGCTTCCTGCACTGGACCGTCCCCAGCTGTGTGACGGGCACCAGCTCTGTGCATTCTCAGGAGCAGAGGTGCCTTCTCACCCCTGCTAATGCAGAGCAGCCTTGAGCCCCAGACCTAGCTCTCGACCAGTTCCTAAAGCTTTTGATGGTGTGGAAACACTTCTGGCTCCACCATCTACTACCCATGTGACCTTGAGCAAATGACGTTGACTCTATGAGCCTCAACTTCTCATCAGTAAAATGGGGGAACAGAAAATCATTCAGACTCTAGGACACTGCTCCTAGATATGACAAATCTCAAACCTAAATATTTAACTTGCAGCATAGGTTTTTCTGATGCAGGTAGGCTACGGACCACATTTTAAATACCATGGGCTGAGAGGATGACTGGGCCCAACTGAGCTTACTTTCCTAGGGCCCACTTTTATTTTTCTCTGCATCGCCAAGCACCCAGCATTCCAAGGCAGGATGCTTTTCCATGCGTGGGCCTAGGACACGGAGCTGCTCAGTGAGTGTGCATTGATTGAATCTGATTCTTAAAGGGCATGTAGTTCAACACTCTAAAACACGCAAAAGGCCTTCCAACCTGGGTTTGCATGTCTCCAGGAATGGGAAGCTCACTCTGCCTCAAGGCAGTCCTTCCCACTCATTTGGCAAATATTTCAGGCCTGTCATGTGCTACCTCTGTCTGTAATGAAATATTCTCACTGTGAGAACATGTCCTTATTTGGGATTGAATTCTCCCTCTCTTACCATCATCCTTTGCCCTTAGTTCTACCTCCAGGGGGCCCAGAATCAAATCTAGCCACTCACTGGACACATGCACACATGCACAGGACCAGCTGTGCTATAAGGGCTTCCAGACTCCTCTCTCTCCAAGGCCTTCACTCTCCTTTTGCAGAGCCCAGGGCTGACCTAGGTCACAGGTCCCCACTGCTCACGTGAGATGGCCACACGGACCCCTGTCTTGTGTGTTTGTGGTCAATCCACCCCCAGCCTGTTCGTCCCCCTCACCTTCTTCAGCATCACAAACTCATTCTCAGCAGCTGCACGAAGGTTGATCTCATCTTCATACCTGCAGTAAAGAAGAGGCCGTGGTTTTGGTGTAGCTTTCCCTCCATCCCCTGACATCCAGGTGTGAAAATCTTCCCTGTGTCTCCCCTTCATTCCCTTCCTAATGACACACCTGAAGAAACAGGTGTCTGGTCACAAAGCCAAATTTCCCGGACTTTTCCATATAGCTACTCCTGGGGCTTTAGGCCTGAGCATGGGATGGGAGGGCAGGGAACCATGTGAATTAAAAGACAAAGGCTAAAAATAAAATAAAATAAAAATAAATTTAAAAAATTAAAAATGAATAAAAAGAAAGAAAGAAAGAAAAAAAAATAAGACAAAGGCTGCATGGAAAGGAAATAATAGCAGCCACACTTAAGTCAGGTGCTTCTCACGCATGAACTCACTCCGCCCTCACCACAACCCTGCAGCCGTGGTCCTGAGAGGAAAACAGACCAGAGAGGCAGAGGGATCTGCCCAAGTCACTGAGCTGGGAAGTGGCAAAGTCCAGACTTGAGCCCTGACAACCTGATCCCAGAGCCCCTGCCTTAACCACTACCTAATCCAACCTCCTGAGGGGTGAAGAAGGGGTCTCAGGGGGAGGACTTCATGGAATCAGGAAGGGGGGCTGCAGAAAGTCTAGGAAGACACAGGCCCCAACTGAGTGGCCCAGCCCCCATCCTCCTCCCACAGCCCCTCCCCCATCTCTGTTCCCCCACCGAGCCTCCTCCTGGCCCACAGGAAGACCTCGGTGAAAGAGGGTGCAGAGGGAGAGAGGGCATTGGCCTAACACTTGTTCATTTGGGGATTCAAAAAATGGGGTCAGAAGTTAGAACTCAGCAGGGTCCACAAACCACTGGGGGAGCAGTGGGAGCAGCCAGGGGCTGGAAAAGTCCATACCTCCAAAGGTCCTATAGAAGAGGTATGGAAACTCTTGGGAGGCCCAGGCCATTGGTCCACCCCTGCCTGGGTGATGCGCTGCCGGGCCCAAGGCTGCTCAAGCAGGAGCTCCCTGAGCAGCTGCAGGACCCTCTTTGCCATCCTGGGGCTCAGCCTGACTCCACCAAGAGGGGCTCTGAGGGCTGTGGGGCAGTGTGTGTGTATGTGTGTGTGTGTGTGTGCGCGTGCGTGCGCGCGCGCACTCGCATGCACACACCTGTGAGTACCTGACAACGGGGGCTTGCCGGTTGCCCCAGGCCTTTCCTGTTCTGCACCTGCCTGGTTCCACCTGCTGTGGGATTAATCCTATTGACTTTTGCCCTAGGGGATTGGGTAAGGGGTGGGCACAGCCTGGCAGAGGCCTTGTTTGCTCTCCTCTGCTCTGAGCTGTGTATCTGCTCCTACCCAGTCATGCACCCCCAGGCAGAGCACAGAACTCGCTGGCTGCCCAAGCCCACTAAGCAGGTGTGCCAGAGCAGGGCCCAGCCCAAGCCTCAGGCTTTGGTTTCTATACAATGGGAAAAGAGAACTCAGCGGGCACCTCCAGGGCCTGTCCTCAAACCGCAGCCTTCAAGGCCCCTCTACTCCCTGCCCTCCTCTAGGCTTCCTTTCTGGCTCCAGCCCTGGCCAGACCCACCCCTCACCTTCCGCAACTCCTCCCACTGCTCACAAAAAACATTCTCCCTCCTCACTTCTTTCCAAGTCTGCCATTTCTCCTTCTGGGAGTCAGGAGCCCAAAATCCAAGGCCCAGTGGACTCGGTCAAGTCTCTGAACCTCTCAACTGAGCAATATGGAATTGCTCTAGAATAATCTGTGAGGGCCGTGCTAGTTCTGAAGCACACCTGTCCCAGGACACCTCAATCAGGCTCCCAAAGAGAGCAGCTCAGGTCCAGACAGGGCTGAAATATTTCACTGGGACAGAGTCAGGAGAAAAGCCCAGGCTGGCTTGGAAACAGCCCCCAGCGACAAAGAGGTGGGGGATGTGAGGCCAAGGAATGTGTTAGTAACAGTCTTCCTTGCAGGGACTTGTCCTGAGTGCCTACACTCTCTGACCCCTGACCCATATGGGACTTGCAGAAGGGTCATCTGATGAGGGGCATGTTGGCCCGCAGGTCACTCTGGGGGGCTTTACTTATTCTTGAAGTCGTCCACCGTGTCCTGCATACTCCGCAGCTCGGCCTCCAGGCGACCCCCATTCGCTTGCAGGGCATCCAGCTGCCGTCGCAGGCCAGAGATCTGGGCCTCAAAGATGGCCGGGAGGCAGCTACTCTTGGCCGACTTCTGCTCCTGCAGCAGCGCCCACTTGGTCTCCAGCAGCTTGTTCTGCTGCTCCAGGAACCGCACCTAGAAAGGAAGTGAGGGAGAAAACTCACAAGGGGCCCCACAGTGCCACCCACAGCAGAGACAAGGATGGTCTCTGGACACCCAGCAGAGCCCAGGTCCCACTGGCTGTTCCCTTGACTCTGACTCCCAGCTCTTGCCCCCTCCTCCAGGAAGCCCACTCTGGATAACCCTCTCCTCCAGGAGTCTCTGTCTCAAGGGTCCAAGAGTATGATCCAAGGAGCAGGTCTGCCTGGTTCACTAGTATCTCCCTTGTCAGGGTTCTCAAAAATCCATGCACGTTCCCCACTGTGCTACAAGTGAGCGCCCTTCTTTACCTCCGTCTCCGAAGGGCCGCCCTGCTCACACGCCTGTGTCCTGAGGCTGTTGGGGTCCTGTGCCTTCCTTCCTCTGTATCCTCTCTCCTCCCCTTTCCTCCAACAAGTCTACAATCAACCCCAGGGAAAATGAGCACTTCCTATGTGGCCAGCCCTTTGCCCAACCCTGGGGCCCAAAAAGGTGCCTGAGGGCAGGAGGCAAGGAAGCCTCCTCAAAACTAGCATTCAGGGCACCAGCAGCAGGGAAGGGACCGTGGCACCCTGGAAAGGCTAGGACTTGGGGGGTGGGTAAGGTCTGAATGGCACAGGAGAGGAGGACTGGGCGGTGCCGGGAGTACTCGAAGGCAAAGAAGGGAAAGCTGGGCAAAGCCATGGGAGAGGGGTCCTTGGTGCCTGGGTCCAGCCCCGCTTTGCCCTCACCCTCCCCACACCCACCACTCAAGTCTGCCTGCTGTTGGGACCAGGGTAGGGCAGGAGCAAACGGCCTGGAAAAGCACCTCCCAAGTGGCCCTTCCCCAGGGTCCCTCAGTGTCTCCTTCCTGCCCCCAACTGGGCTATCTCCAAGGGAGGTGTAACCTCACCTCCCACCACCAAAGTGAGGCTGGAGGACCAGGCATGTTGAGCAGGCGTGACCCAGAGCCTCCCTCCTCCAGCCCTTTATTCCCAGCATCTGCCTCAGTATTAGCAGCCTCTGAGGGAGGCTGAGAAGGGCATGTAGCTCCACCCCACACGGCCCCCTCTCCGGGAAAGGGGCCCAGAGAGAAGAGAAATTCTGGGTCTGTGCTCTGGAGCATCCAGCCAGATGCTAGTTACAAAACTGGCCCCAAGACGCCCAGCAGACTCACAGACAGCACATGTTCTGAAGGGGAGGGAGGGGCAACTGGGGAAACATACTTTAGGGGGTGGCAGGGCTTGGAGACAGAGGTGGACAAAAGAGGGACAGTTAGGGTAGCCCTCCGATACTGGGAGAAAGAGAATGTGCCAGGCCTCCCAGTTCCCAGCCTGTGTGCTGGCAAGAGTAGGGTGGCTGATATGGCCTGGGGCGACAGGGTCTGTGCCTGGCTCACCTTGTCGATGAAGGAAGCAAACTTGTTGTTGAGGGTCTTGATCTGCTCGCGCTCCTCCTGGCGCAACTGCTGGATGGAGGGGTCGATGTCCACCTGCAGCGGGGTCAGCAGGCTTTCATTGATCTTGACCACGCGGATGCCAGTGCCCGCTGGGCCCCCATAGGCTGAGCGCACAGCCACGCGCGGCCGCGAGGCGCCCAGGCCGTAGAGGCTTCTGCTGCCTAAGCCCCCGGGACGCCCGGTGCTCAGGCACACCTGGGCGCTCCGCCCCGGGAAGGTGGCGGACCGCGAGCTAAACATCTGGTTGCTAAAGTGGATGGACATAGTGGCCGGACCGGGGTGGACCGAGCTGCGGGCGAGGGGGAGCGAGAACTCTCTGACCTTCTGGAGGTCCTGCCCTTTTTATCCGGTAGGCGCGCGCGGATCAACTTACACAGGTAGGGGCGGGGCTGACCGGGAGCCTCCTTTCCCTGCCCGCCTGGCCCCTCCTGGGGCCGCTCTCCCGCCCTCCACGCCACCCACCCCGCCGGAGCGCAGGCTTTCGGTCCTAGCCGTAACCCTCCAGAGCCGGGAGGAGGGCGGCGACTGATATAAGCCCCCAAACGCCCTTCTTTAGGCAGACACAGAGAGCAGTGGGAGACAGCGGTCCGAGCCAATCTGAGATGGCCTCAGTCAGGGAAGGCTTCCTGGAGGAGGCTTGGACCAGAGAAACCAAGCGGTAAGAGATGGGGGAAGGGTGGACTCAAAAGTTCCAGAACCGGTAGTCGGCGCACAGCCCCTACACTGAAAGCCAGAAAGGCATTTTGTGAGATGCCCCTCCCCACGCCCTCTCAAGTCCAGGTCAGTTCTTGAGTAATCTGACCCCTGGATGGGCCTGGCCTGGCCTAGCTGGCTCCTCTGGTCTCATCCCCCCACAACTCATCCCCATGAAGAACTAGGCTGACGGTGTATGACCCTGCTTCTGCCCCACCCCCCTTCCACCATGGGAGTGGTTACCCTGGGCCTGGGTGTCCTGCAACCCCCACTTCACATCCCTGCCCACTTATTTGCCCCTGGAGAGAAAGGGAACACGTTTGTAATTATGACATTTTGGGGATGACTGTACACTTCTGTGTGCACCCACTGCCAGCCTGCGGGCCTCTGGGCTTCCCTGTTGCTACACCCCTAGGCATATGCATGCACATGTCTGTGAGCACGCTTACTTGAGTGGGAGTGTGTGTGTGAGCACGCGCTTGAGGGGGGTGTCTGTGGACACGTAATTACACACATTTATCTGTATATCCGTGTAGTGTACTTGTATTTGCACTCAAACACTCCCTACCAGTTCTGCCACCCAGAGTCGCTCATCTGAGGGACCTCTCCCATGGAAGCCACCACCAAATAATCCCCAAGTTTCAAACCCAGCCCCAAGGAGGGGCCTGGTAAACATTGTGCTGGGACAGAGTCATTGAGGAGTGCTGGCCTCACTTCCTAGCGGCCTCGAGCCACACTTTTCCCAGACTCAGCTTGAGGGGCACCCAAAGGAGCCTTTGGAAAAGACACCTTCCAGGCCTGTCACCTTTAACCCACCTTTAGCCCTACCCAATGAGCTGGCCAGGTGGTCACTTCAGACCAACCCCTTGGGGGAGCCCTGGGTAGAGGGCGGGTAGGGATGGAATGCCTTCCTGATTTGCCATTTCAGTTGGACAAGAAGGATTTCCAGTGAGGCTGACCTCAGTATCTCTGAAAGTCCATGCACCACCCTTCCTTCTCTCCCCTGCTGCCCCTCCCCCAGTTGGTTTTGGGACATCTCAGCCCAGAGGCAGAGGGATGCCCAAGGAGGCCTTGAGTGGTATCTTCTGCAGGTGTGTGTGAGATTTAAGCTGGAATTCTCAGTTGTACTTTGAAGAGCATACCAATTTCCTGGCCCTGTGATATATTTGCAGTTATGGGGGTCCCAAGCCTCTCCTCCCAACCACCAAGAAAGCAAAAGAAACCAATTTTTGCATTTACACCCCCATTCTCACAGACACACGCACACTCCAACTTCTTTAGCCCTCAGGGGTCTCTTCCACTCTCTCTCCAACCCCACCCACGCATCAGCCCACAAGACCCACACACCCCACACCAAGTTCTGCTGCTGGCCCCTCTCGCCCTCTCCCATCCTAAGCCCTCCCATAGAATCTGCACTCTGGAAGCTGCGCCCCACCCATCCAGAACATCCTCTTCTCCCCTAGAGCATACCATGAGAGCTTCTTGCCAGGGCCCTAGTGGTGATCAGTCTTGTGACCCTGGACAAGTCACTCCACCTGCCTGGGCCACAGTTTCTTCTCCAACAAGGAAAGCCCCAAGTTCTATACGGCTGTGGGTCCTTTCACTTACCTAACACCTGGAAGGGGGTAGAGTTTGTAGAGGGAGCTGGGTGAGGACATTGCAAATGAAAAAGGGTCTATGAGAGTCGGGGGTCATTATGGACAGCAAGATGGCATCTGCCAGCAGGGTTGTTCATGTAGTCAAGCCACATACTCCATTAATAAGGTTCCCTGACAGAAGGGACAGCCCTAAACGCAATGCATCAGAAGCTTTGAGGTCAGCAGGAATACCTGCTCACTATTCTGTAATTTCACAGTATTCTATGGGAAGTAAATCACCAGATTTGCTGATGCATCAGGTCCCCCAGATACTACAGAAATAGTAAAATCATTGCCTGTGTACAGAAGGAAACATGTCTCAAGAAGAAATCGAATTTATCCAACATGGAGGTGCAGAATAAGCACCGACAAGGCTACTATTTGTCATCAGACAAAAGAATTATCTATATAATAAAGGGATTTCCCAATGACAAATGAGCTATGGTACACTAAACTTTAATAAAATATTCTGTAAAAAATAAAAGAAAATTTAGATGGACACTTGTATCTCCTAATTTATGTATCTTGGTCAGCTTCTCCACAAGCTTACCTAAGTATTTATAAGCTTTATAATTATTACAGTATATATTTTTAAATGTTAGCCTATTAATTTACTCTTAATAAAGTTTTACCACTGTTGAACTATTAAAAGCACACGATGTCTGGTAAAATATTATAGGTTTCCCCTAATTTCATTTGCTTTCGGGTGCTGTTTAGAGATGGAAAGAATTAATCAGGCAGAATTACTGCTAATTAGGGTCAGTGAAATCATGACTCCATTAGTTGTTCTTAATTCAAGGTTACTGGAGTATAACAGGCTTTATAAGCATATGCTACTCTAAAGAATAAAAATATAGCCACAGGAAAACAGGTGACTTTTTGGTATTGAGACTGGGGAGATAAAGCAGAAGATGATTATTTATAACCTATATTTAGAAAAAAAAATGTCAGAGTATAAAATGGAAAATTAGAGTTCAAAATGAAATATAGTGTAGGAATAAATGTTTGACTAAAAATTGCAGCTATGTTTTGGTGGGTGTTAAAATGTCTTGTTCTTTGGTTTATTTTACAGTTTTGATTGTGATCATGCACACAAATCCTAACTAGTAATTTCCTCAAACTTAATGTCTAAAAGCCTCATAAACGCAACCTAAAGATTTACCTTATTAAAGCAATTCATGAAATGTTCCAAAAAAAAAAAAAAGGGTCTGGCCCAGGCTTCAGCCTCCCTTGGAGCAACAGTTCCCCATTCCAGGCCCCACCCTGTCCACCCCTAGCCTCTGCAGCCATCTCCAGGAAGCATTCCTGGCAGCTCCAGCCCTCACCAGTCTCGTCCTGTCTCTACATTCCCGGTCAGCACTCTGAGTCCCCTCCGTGCCAGGCGGCACCCATAAACACCCTCTGGAAGGGTTTGCAAGAAGCCATCAGCACCCAGAGGCCCAGATCAAATTCCTGTCCCACAAGAGCTCACCGTCCAATGAGTCACCCAAGGCAGTCTCCCCACCCCCTACCCGCCATCCCCTGCCTCTTTCGGCCTCAGGGACAACCCTATGAGATTCTGGGCAGAATCTTGCCACTTGCAAAGCCTCTCCCCACCCCAGAGGCACACTCCCATGTCTGCAGCATTCTGTGTCCCCCCCGCCCAGCGCACACGCATGTCCTCCCATCCTTGCCTTGCTTTGCCCCTGCACCCCCTGGAGCCCAGCTAGAAGCAAACAAGCCGCCCCAGTTCCTCAGCCCTTCTCAGCTTTACCAAGACCTCAGGACCGCAACCCTCCAAGGTCAGACTTGCTCTTCCTCCTCCAGAGAGACATTCTTTTTTGCTCCCTGATGCACTTTCAGGACCATTATTCATTGTCCATTCCATAAAAGCATGCCCTCTTATTCCTAAGAAAATGTTAAGAATGACTTTTTTTTCACTATCTTGGAATGTGAAGGCTTGTAATCATAACAATAATGTTCATGTATTGATATCAATAATTTTTTTAAAACTTTATTTTGACTTCAAAAAAAAAAAAATACCAGACAAAAGGCAACTTAAATTATGGAGACATTACTTTAAAAAATCCTGTCCAGGCACATTTATCTTATTTCATCCTAAAAACAACTGGGTTTATTTTTAGGAATATCAATAATTTTAATAATAGTAATTATTAATATCATTGATTAATATTAATAATTATTGATAATTATTTAATTGGTGGTATTAAAAAGAATGAAATCTTTATATACTGACTGAGTTTTCATCGTTATATATTGATCAAATGCACAGATCACTATAATTTAATAAGCAGTTGTTAAAATTCCTTCCAAGTTCATGCTACCACCTCCCCTGTGGCTGACCCCTGCGAACCCCCAGGCCATCTTCTAACCTCCTAACCATTCCCTCAGGTTCACCTGAGAGTCTGGGCCTGGTTCCTGGGGTCCCTCTCCACTCTGGGCAGCTTCATTCCCCATGCAGATGACCTACCCAGCCTCTCAACCTTATCATTCCTTGAGCTCCTCAAGTCCAGTAACTTTCACTTCCACTCCTCACTTGTCTCTGCCCATAGTCACACTCTAGACCCCAAGCTGCTCCACCTCGGAGACCTCAAACTCTGCTATCACACTGCAGGACATTTATAACTCCCACACTCAGCAGATGGATTCTTCAGCCACACCAGCATCCCCATTCCTATACTCAATGAGCTCATTTTCTCCCCACCCACCACCCTCCTTTTGCACGGTCTTTCCAGCTTGCACCCCATGATTGCCTCTTCTTACCCTGGCTTTCTGAACCCCCAGCCTTCTTTCCTCCACCTTGATTCTCCAGGGCCTCCCATTACTTTGGCTGTGCCACCAAGGTTCTGGGCTTCTTTCCTGCACACTGGCTGCCCTCTCCTGCCTTTCTTCTTGGCAGTCCATATCCTGGCATTTCCCATGTACTTTCTGAACTTTCTGGGCTTGTGGAACTGGATATGCAATAAATGCTTGCCCTACTTCTCGGTGACGGTCACTTGGTGAGGGTAGAATGATGGCGAGCAAGAAGCGGGAGCTCTTCAGCAACCTGCAGGAGTTTGCAGGCCCCTCAGGGAAGCTCTCCCTGCTGGAGGTGGGCTGTGGCACTGGGGCCAACCTCAAGTTCTACTCACCTGGATGCAGGGTGACCTGTATTGACCCTAACCCAACTTTGAGAAGTTCTTGATCAAGAGCATTAAGAAGAATGGACACCTGCAGTTTGAGCGCTTCATGGTGGCTGCTAGGGAGAACGTGCACCACGTGGCCAATGGCTCTGTGGTCTCATGCCCTGTGGAGAGCCAGGAGACTCATCTGCAATGTGTGCAGAGTGCTGAAGCCAGTGGGTGAGTGGGGGAGATAGAGGAGACCCATCTGCAATGTGCGCCAAGTTGGACAAAGCACTGGACTCATCAACACACCTGGCTCCAGGAACAGCTCACACTGAAGGTGACCTTAGGGAAGTCACTTCACTTATTCATTTATTTAACCAACGAGTATTTAGAGAATGTTGACTATGCACGAAAATACAGGGTTGCTGCAGTGAGAAAACAAGTCTCAGAGAGGTTGAATGACTTACTCAAAGACACATCAATTGCAAATGGCAGGGACACCACTAAAACTCAGGCACCTTAGCTCCTAGGCCAGGGGTCTTTTCACCATTCTTCTCCTCTGGTGGCTTCCAACCTGATGTCTTCTACGTCCCATCACAGAGTCCAATTTTCTAAAGGTAAGAATAAAATATCTCTTATAGGGCATGACAGAACTTCTCCCTTCTCCAACAAATAAGGACTTGTAAATATACAGATAGCCATCGTTACGTCTTATGTTCTTCAGTTTTCCCTTTAGGGGCTCACAGAGTTATCTACATACCACTTTCTAGCCCTTTTGCCTAGTGACAGTCATTATTATTGTTTCTGAAAAGAAAGGGGGAGATGGAGGAAAACAAGTTTCTCCAAAGGTATTGCTTATGAAATCACCTTGCATCTTTGAACACTATTAACTTTTCACTGTTTCTTACTACATTGTCTTTAATTATAAAGTAATCAATGCATCTTCAATTTAAAAATAACTTAAAACTTAAAGAAACAGAGGGAAAAAAAATGAAAGTTCCCTTTCTCTTCTCTAAGTACTATTTTCCTTACCAGTCTCCATAGATAGTTACTATAAATGAGTATCCTTCCTGCTTTTTTTTTTTAATTCATGTCTTCCCTGCCTGGTATTTGGAATTTATCTATATACCTTACCTAGATAAAATTAATATCTATATACTAATTGTTAGTTTCATATTTCAAGTTATATTTGAACCCATAATTCACTATTAAGATGACAAAATTATATAGTAATTAATTATGCCTCCCTCAACTGAGACGAGACATTTTATTTCTCTATCTTCCTCCCCTCTTTCTTCTCAACCCCATAAACCCCTCAATCCCAGATCCCAGGTTTGGTTGAAATAATCTGTAATAATTTCATATTATTACTAAGGTTTTTCACCCTCTTCCTCCAATTTCAAAAATCCTTTCTAATTTATAACAGTGTAAAATCACTCTGTCATCCATTTATCTATTATAAATTTTACTAGATTTATTGTTCCCCATGGTTTCTTGTGCTCTTTGTCTTCCCCTATCTTGAGTTTTTTGGTGACTTTTGTTTTGTTTTTTTCAAATTTAATTCCTATTTGCAATCCTTGAATAGTTTCCCCAGAAATGGTTCATGGGGATATGTTTGCAGATATGAAAATGTCGGTCTTCTCCCCTCACACATAAATATTTTGGCCAAGTAACTTGAATCTGAGTCCCCTTCCCCTCAGAAGTTGTGAGTCCCATGATCCACGGGCTTTCCAAGTTACAGATGACACTTCAGTACCTGCCAGATTCTCTTACCTTCATAGGTAACTTGTTCTTGTTGTTTGTTTGATTGGTTGGTTTTACATATGGAAGTTTTTAGGACTTTTTTAGAACAGAAATTTCACCAGGATATGACTAGATATGTGTCTTGCTTTTATTAATCTTGCGAGACATTCAAAGAACCCTCTTGATCCAAATATTCAAATCTTTAACTCAGAAAAGTTTTCTGTTATTGTTTCTTTCTTTATTGATTCTCCTCCATTTGTTCCTTTCTCTTCTTCTAGAACAATTATTACTCAGATATAATATCTCCTAGCTTTGGCATCTTTGAGCATCCCTTTTCATTCATAATTGCCAATTCTTTCTCCTTTTGATCTATGTCGCAAGATATTTCCTCCATTTTCTTTTCTAGATGACTCACTCTAGGGTCCAGCAGTGTTTATTCCACTTTTCACTTCCTCTATTGAATTTTCAATTCAGGAATTTTTCTAATTGCCCAAACCTTTTTCTCCTTCCCAGATCATTCTTTAGCAATGTGCTGTTGACTTCCCATAGAAGTATTTTTGTTGTAACATTTTTTTAAGTTCTGTCTTATTTTTTCCATTATATTTTCCTCAGTAGGAGGCCCCTGTTCAGATTGTTCAAGCTGGCATCCCTCCTTACGGCTGGCAGTGAGTGGTCTGGGAGGCAGGACACTAATGTCTGAAGAGCAGAGAGAGCCTCTGTGTGCCAGCTGTGAACAGACAAGGGCAGTTTTTTCCCAGCGCTGGCAAACAGAGTGGGTCTCCTCTAGGGCAGCCAGGGTCAATAGGGTTAGTGGGCTTCCTTCCAAACCTTGCAGAGAGTGGCCAGGGCTGGGTCCTTCCCTTGTCCTGAGGGAGTGGGTCCACCTGGTCCAGGCAATCAGGCCCCCCCAGAGGTCTTGGTTCTGCTAGACAGACAAGGTTCTTAGAGCCTTAGGGCCAAAGTTCTAAGAACTCTAAGCATCTGATGTGTCTGCTCTGGGCTCCAGCAAGAAAACAAACACCCACGCACCCTCATCAGCTCATAACTTGTTGAGCTGCCTTTTTCTGTTCTTTCGTGTGTGTGTGTGAATTCGAAAAAAGTTGTTAATAAAAAGAATTAGGTAGACTAAAAGAAAATATATAAAAGAGAACATAATTAAAATGTAAAATTACCATTTTTTTCTATTGAAAAATATCAAAGACAAAAACATGAAAAATTATTTGTAGGAAATAGTATGGTTATTCATCTTATAAATGGCAGTTTCATTAAAGTTTACTCTATGAAACCCCCCTTCCTCCCAAACTATGGGAAAATTTCAGTGTTCCATATAAATATTTTAAGCAGGTTAAGGGAAAAGGAGCTTAGCATTTAAAAGGGAGCAGAGGCAGTTTTCACTCATCAATAGGCAATGGGAAGTCAGAAGTTGTATTTCTTCATTTGCCTCCCCAAAGTGTTGCTGTCTTATTTCCCCCACACACCTTGCCTGAGGAGCATTTGGTCTAGACAGCTGCCTGCTTTTAAGAAAATACAGAGATTTGACAAGTCACTAGAATTGCTTAGGGGTAAATATCTCCCTCTCACTTGTGAGAAAGCTTCTGCCATCATCACATGGAAAATGCATTTCAAATTCTAAATAATTTTATATGGCATAAATCCATTCAGAGTAAAAGAATGTTCCATTTTTTATTCAATCAACAGAACTTCTATTAAAATTGAAAAAAATAAATATTATGAGATATTTTTTAATAGGAATTGGCTCATGTGACAGTGGGGGTAGGAAAGTCCAAATTCCATAAGGCAGGCCACAAGCTGTGAATACCCCAGAAAAAACTGACTGGCTGAAGTAGAGATGGAAATTCTCCCTTCTGACTGCTGAAATCATCACGTCTCCTTTTAAAGCCTTCAAC